>VYXB01009186.1:97942-147842 GCA_013397135.1 Pachyramphus minor | reverse complement strand
TCCCATCCCCTCCCCTCCCCCCTCCCCGCTGTCTGGCGCCCCCTGGCGGTCACCCCAGGAAGGACCCTCGGGTGGGTTTGACGAGGAACGCTCGGGGCTGTCCGTGTCCGTGCCGGAAGGGGCAGTTCAGCCGGACCGGCGCCGAGGACAGCCCGCCGGCCCCCAAGGGCCCCCCGCACGCGGGGCACTGCGGGGGCGCGCGCCGGCAATACACGAGCGCGCGGCAGTGGCGCACGCGCAGCAGCGCCATCGCCCCGCGCCCACGCGTAAAGCGTCCGGGCGGGAACAACCACCCAATGGCGGCAGGGCCGGGAAACGGCCGCGCCCCCCGCTCCGCGGAACCCGCGTGCGCGGCACGGGGAGCCGGCCGGGCGGGCAGAGAGGCGGCACCATGAGCACCAAGCAGGTGACGTGCAGGTGAGAGGGGGCACGGACAGACAGGCGCGGGCACGCGGGCAGACACACGGACATGGCCCGGACCGAGCCCCCGCACGGAAATGAGCTCCCCCGGCCCGGCCGGACACCCCCGGGTCCCCGCAGAGCGCCCCCTCAGCTCCTCACACACCCACACTCCCTTCACAACTTCGCTCACCGGTCGCGCTCCCCCCACACCTTAAAACACTCTTCACCCCCTCAAACTCCCCTCACACCGCTGACACTCCCCCACACCCCCTGGAACTCCCTCACAACCCAAAATCCCTGTTTACTTTCCTCACTCCCCTCACCCCCCGGCTCGCCCCTCACCCCCGGCCCGGTCTCGCCTTCCCCGGGGTCGGTACCGGGAAAGCAGCGGGTTTGGGACGGGAAGGCCTGTCCAGGGGGTTTCTCCACTGGAGTGGCCCGGTACTGGCAGGGGCTGCCATAGGGGGGTTGGAGCCCGCAGCCCTGGAGGTGTCCGAGGCACTCAGTGCACTGGGCTGGGGAACAAGGCGGGGATCGGGCACAGGGGGACTCGCTGGGCTGGGGGTGCTTTTCCTACCTCCGTGATTCTCGGAAGAAAACCAAACCAAACCAAGGTGCTCTGTGCTGTCCCTCCAGCAGGGCCCGCCCTGAGCCGTCTCCTCCCCCACAGGTACTTCCTGCAGGGAGTGTGTCGGGAAGGGAGCAAGTGCCTATTTTCACACGATCTGTCCACCAGCAAGTCCTCCACCGTCTGCAAGTACTACCAGCGGGGGCAGTGCGCCTACGGCTCCCGCTGCAGGTAACCCGGGCACGGCGGGCTCCCGGCACCGCCCCCGCCCGCCCACAGCCTGGGGGGCACAGCAGGGACAGGAGCACAAAGGGAGTCAAACCAGTCACTGAACGCGAGCCTTGCCACAGCCACAAACAGCTTTTGGATCCAGCAGTACAGTTCTGCTCTGGTGTGGCTGCAGCAATTGTTTTACTCTGTAAAAGTGAAACTTGAGATTTCAGGTGTGTTTTTCATCTAGTTCTCCCTGCAGAAAGAGCTGTTGGATGCCCAAAGCAGGGCTGCAGCTGCACATGGAATGGCCTTTGGCAGCAGGGCTGGCTCCATGTCCCTGGAGAGCCTGGGAGCTGCTGTGCTCTGAGCCACCTCCACGTACATCCCAGTCACAGTTCCTGGGATTCCAGCTCGGCCTCAGAGCAAAGGCTGCCTTTGTGCCCCCCTGGGAAAGCTGAGCAGTTCCACACCTTTCCCTGGAGCCTTTATGTTAAAACTCCTGAGGAATGCTCTGAGAAATACAGTGCAGAGGCTGATATTGGTACATTGGTACCGCAGGGATGTGCCCCAGGGCTCCTTCCCAGAAGAATTCCCAGGTGTGTGTGCTCTGCCTGCACCTGGGAGAGGGATCTCTCCTTAGAGGTCCCTCCCTTTACCTGGTTCATGTGCCAGACTGGATCAGGGGGTTGGATACCAGTGATTCCCACAGCTCCCATCAGCTGCCCTGGAATTGTGTGGGACGTGGCTGGGGGCTGTGTCACTCACAAGGACTCACGTGGCTGCAAGGTGGGGTTGGTTCTGATCCAGCGGTTTTGCTGGAGTTTGAGCACTCAGTGTCTGTGGGCATTGCAGGTCCTCAGCACAGCACCAGAATCAGAGATGGGCAATATTTTTGTTCCCATGAAAAATATTGTAGCATTTGGGTATGGCCATGGCTTTACTGGACCAGCCCCTTTACTGCCCTGGGTGCTCCTGCTCTGCTGCTGGAGTGTGTTTCTATAGTTTTACTGGAGGTTTTGAGTCCTTTGGGAACTCAAAAGCCCTTTATCTTCTGTATGGAGACTGCATCCTGTCCTGTGGTGGGGCAGCACAAGGTCTGGGTGCTGCTGCCTGCAGGAGGTGCTGAACTGTGGCTCCTTCCTGCTCAGGGCTGGTGCTGCTTCCCTGGGGAATGGGGAGGTGTGGGGGGAACAAGATCCGCCCGCCATGGCCAGTGCTGGGCCAGCAGTGCCCCTGGAGAGGGACAGACGTGGCCGGGACCCTCCCAGAGGTGCAGCCCCTCAGAGCAGCCCCTTGGACACGGTCCTGAGCGCCCCTCGTGCCTGTCCCAGCGCTTGTGCCCCCTGTGCCCCCTTCCTCTGTCCCAGGTACGACCACGTGAAGCTCCCGGCCCCGGGGGGGGCTGCGGCTCCACCACCCCCCGCTGCCCCCCCGAGCCCCCGGCAGCCCCCGGAGCGCGGCACCCGGAGCAGGAGGGAGAAGAGGACCCTGGTGCTCAGGGACAGGAGTGAGTGGGAGGGGCTGTGCTTGTCCTTGGGGCCGGCAGCAGGGTGGGGGGTGTCCTGCTTTGATTGATTGAGTTCCATGGCCAGCTGCAGATAATTCCTGCCTGATGGAGCCTCCTGCCTCAGAACACTCGTACCTAGCCTGTGGAGGGACTGGCTTTGTGCTCCCTGAAGGATTTTGTCCACCCTGACAGGAGGGGGGAGCTGGGAGGGGGTCAGTCTGCTCTCAGACAATCAGCAACAGGACAAGAGGAAACGGCCTCAAGCTGTGCCCAGGAGGCTCAGGTTGGACATCAGGAGGAACTTCTTCCTGGAAAGGGAAGCCCCCTTGGAAGGGGCTACCCAGGGAAGTCGTGGAGTCCCCGTCCCTGGAGATGTTCAGGGAAGGACTGGATGTGGCACTCGGTGCTCTGGGCTGGGGGACAAGGTGGGCAGTGGGCACAGAGTGGGCTCCATGGTCTCACAAGTCATTTCTAGCCTAAGTGATTTTGTGATTTTTTTAGTCTATTTGTAAACAGAAAGCAGCTGAAGAAATCTTGCAATTGAACTTTTCAGTAGATAATTTGGGAGCATTCCTGTGACTTGAGAGCAGAAGGGGCTTACAGATGAGATTTCATTGAGAAGAAAACCTTAAAAAAGCAAAGGCAGCTGTTGCTCCTCAGAAGGAGGGGCCATGGCCTGCCATGGGCAGTGCAGTGCCTGTGTCTGTCCCCTCAGATCTGTGTGGCTCAGGAGAGGAGAAGCCGCTGCCGGGTGCCCCCGGGGATGGGGGGAGCTGCAGTGAGCCTGCTGAGAGCCTGGAGGTGAAGCCCCACTCGTACCTGGAGGCCATCTGCAGTGGGCTGGCAGAGCCCGGGCCCGAGGTGCCCTGCGGGGCTGGGGGGCAGCTGTGCCCCTACTCGGCCCGGGGGCCGTGTCCCGCCGGGGAGCGCTGCCCGTACCTGCACGGGGACCTGTGCGACATCTGCGGCCTCCACGTGCTGCACCCCCACGACCCCGAGCAGAGGAGGGCCCACGAGATGGTAAGGACAGGGACCCCTGGGGGCTTGGCTCGCTGCAGGGGTGGGTGTTTGCTGTAACGTGAAAAGGCTGTTTTGTACAAGAGCCAGTCCCAAAGAGCTGCCATTGTATCGCTTATCCAGCTAGAGAATGGTTCTAGCAGTGGTGTGTTCAAGCATCTGGGACTTAACTGGGAGCAGTGATGCAGGTATCACCTTGTTTTTTCCTGTCCCATGCCTCTCAGACTGGCTGGCAGCCAGCCCAGCAGGCTGAAACTCTGCCAGAGTGTCCTTTGCAGGGCAGCTGGTGCCTCGGTGCACGTTACCAACAGTGGGACAGGGGCTGGGGCTGCTGTGCTCTGGGATGGCCCTGCTGGGGCACCTTGGCACCTGCTGCTGGCTGGGCTGGATCCAGGGCATGGGCAGGAGGGGACAGATGGGAGGGAGCACAAAGATTTTGGGGCTGAACTTGCAGGTATTGGTGAGGCATTGGCTGGGTAAGGATGGGCTGAAGAGTTGCTCTTTCTTCTGCCTGGCTGCCAGGTTTAGGTCACAGCTAGTGAGCAGCAGGAGCAGAATCCAAGGGGTTAAAAAGCTCAGAGTTTGTGCAGTCCGTGTGTACTTTTGAGATGTGCTGCTGCAGGAATGCTCACTCCTCCCAGGAGCTGGTTGGTGCCTGGCTCAGTGTCCTGGCACTGGTGCTCTCAGAAGCAGAGCTGTGTGCTGGATGAGGAGCTGCACTAGTTAAATGTGCTACTAATGGGGAATTATTTTCTGTCCTTTGTCATTACTTTTATAGTTTGAAGTCTTGTAAATTTATATTACTTTTCAAGCCCTGAGACCTTTGAAAAGTAAAGAGGTAAAACTGTGCAGGTATGAGCAGCAGCTCACCTTGAGGTTATGGATTGTCACTGGGGATGAGAAGTGCTGGAGGGAAGCCTGAAACAAGAGCCTAATGCCTTAAGTGTGTAAAACTTAATATCCAGGGAGTGAATGTGGCCTTAATAATAATCAGAGTAACACCTTGAGTGTTGCACTTGTTTTAGACCCTCAATGTGAGGGTTTTTTGAGGTGTTTGAAGCATCAAATGATTCAGTACCCTTTCCATGAGAGATACAGAAAGGGGTAAATAAAGAGTGCTCAGGCATCCTCATTTCTGACAGTTCTGAAGCTGCAGAGAACACTGAAGGCTGAAAAAAGTGATTGGATTTAACGCTCTTTAAATGAAATTATGATAATGGGTAGGAGTGATGCCCTGAGTGTGTGTTCTGTGTTTTTGCTGTCACAGACCCTTTCCTCAGACACTTCTGTCACAGCCTGGCAGGGAATGCCCTGACCCTGACCTCTCTCCCCACAGATGTGCATGGCCACGTTTGAGCACGACATGGAGAAGGCCTTTGCCTTCCAGGCCAGCCAGGACAAGGTGTGTTCCATCTGCATGGAGGTGGTGTACGAGAAACCATCGGCCTCGGAGAGGAGGTTTGGGATCCTGTCCAACTGCACCCACACCTACTGCCTGTCCTGCATCCGGCAGTGGAGATGTGCCAAGCAGTTCGAGAACCCCATCATCAAGTGAGTGTTCTCCTGGGCCCTGCCACTGAGGGGCTTTCAAAAGAAACTGCTGAGCAGGGATTCTGGAGCTGGGAATGAGCAGAGAGCTCAGAAAACAGGTCCAAGCGCTGGCCAGTTCCAGGACTTGGCTCTGAGAGCAGTCCCCAAGAGCAGCAGGACACTTGGGGTGTCCTTGGGTAACAGTTCACTTAATGCTGTGCCCCGTGTGGGAGGAGTTTGGCCCTGTCTGTGTTGTTGGGGCAGAGTGCAGACACGTGGGCTCTGGAACAGCTGGGGCCTTGTTAACCTGTGCCCCTCACAGTGACCTGTGTGCAAGGACAGCAACTCCTTTTCCTATGTATGTGCTTCATTATGGGACTTTTCTCTAAATTGTGGCTTACTCCAGGTAAAGGTCCCACTAATCACACCTTTATCTGTGTCTGAGTAAATGCCTTCATCTTCTAGCTCAATAAAAAATGTATTCCAAACATTTCCTCCTCCAATGAGAGAATTTTTAAAACCTGCAATCAGTTTCTTTTTTTGAGCATCTCTCTTAAGTTACAAACACGCTGAGGAAAAGATGGGAAATATCCTCATTTTTCGGCCAAAATTGACTTTTCTGCACAACTTTTACTACAGCATTCATTGAAGTGAATGTCAGCTCATTGCATTTCCAAAGGCTGAGACACCCTCATTTGTGTTTCTCCTCTGGTTTGGCTTCCTGCTGCAGGGGGCTGCAGCACTCACAGTGTTGCAGAGCAGTGACAGTTTGTTTCTGCTGATCTGCTGGGACTGGCAAGTACAGGTTTCTGTGCATTGAGGAAATACCTGTTGCTTTTGTTCAAGTCCAGAACCAAACCAGAGCTCTGACTGCACTGAGCTGGATGATTTTGAGTGAAACTCCAAAGCAATGCACACCAAAGTGTGCTGTGCTAAGGTGGGAGGAGGAGCTGCTGTCTCAGGGTGACAGACCATCCCCTTCCCTCGGGGAAATGCTGCTGCTGGCAAGTGTAGTGAGGGTGTCCCTCCTGGGAGGTGACAGAGCTAACAGGCACCTCTGGTTTGTTCAGGTCGTGCCCTGAGTGTCGAGTGATCTCTGAGTTTGTCATCCCCAGTGTGTACTGGGTGGAGGACCAGGAGAAGAAGAATGAGCTGATTGAAGCCTTTAAGCAGGGAGTGGGGTAAGTTCAGTAACACACGCTCTGTGTGTTGTTCTTTAGATGCACCAAGGGTCAGTCAGTCACTGAGCCTGCATTTCTAAACTCTGTGTAATTCCAGCCCACTGTCCAGAGAACTCCCCATCTCTGCTCACTCCCCTGCTTAACTTTGTGGCTGCCATGAAAGGGTCTGGCCTGTAATTGTAGATCAGAAATTCCTCAACCTCACTGTGCTCTGAAGTGTTGAAGTTATTTCAACTCACTTGCCAAAATTGGCCTTATGTGGCTTCTGTTTATCCCTCAGACACAATTGCCTGGAGTGTTGTTGGTTACTGAGAACAAACAGGGAAGGAAAATGTAATAGTCTCCTGCAATATGGGATAAAAATTGATGGAGCTTTTGTAATGTCTGCTGGAAATGGCAGATACTCCAGGACTGCATTCCTTGTATTGTCCAACAGGGACAGTGGGAGCACTGGGAGAGGGCAGTGCTAGAGCAGCTCTGCAGTGCTGTGCTTGCCTGGGCTGTGTGAGGGCAGTGTGGTTCACACCATTTCTTATCTCCTGCTCCCTGCTTTTAAGGTGACCAGGCAGAGCTGGCCCAGACCACAGTGAACGTGGTCTGTTTTGCTGAAGGTTTGCAGCTTTATTCTGTGATGTGCATCCACCTTTAAACAGGAGCACAGGAAAAAATGGGCCTTACTTAGACCCATCTTACTGTGGCTGAAGCTTCTCAACTGCCTGAAGTCCTGTAGAGCTGAGCAGAACAGTTGGAAGCAGTGCTGCTCCATGAAACACTTAACATCTCGTCTTCTAGCAGGCAAAATATTGGAATAAAATTAAGCACTTTAAACTGCAGTTCTTCAGATAGGGGTTGTTTTCAGTCCCCCATGCCTGGTTTGGTTTATTTTACACTTTAAGGACTTTGGATTTAGGTGGCCAGCTGTGTTCCAGAGCCTGAGCACAGTTTTTAAACAGCAGTGTTCCCAGCAAGGTCAGCCTTTGTGCCACTGCAGCAGAGGTGTAGGTGGTCTTGGAAGTCAAGTGTGGCTCTTTTCAGCCGTTGTATAGGAGAGAGTATAAAAAAGAGGCTTTGCTGGAGGCCTCAGCTAAGACTAACACATTACAGGTTGTGGGTAACAATGTTTTGGTACAGAAATTCTATGGCTGGAGCTCTTGGCAGTTAGTTTCATTTGAGGATTTGGTGTTGGTGGAATGAAAAAGTGCTAACAAGATGCTGCTAAAGTGGAGTGTAAGCCAAGAGCTGGGGTCAGGCCAACACAAGATGAAAAAAGTCAGATCAAGAAACCTGGAAGTCACAGAGCACCTGAGTCCCAAACCCAGACCAGTTCATTGTGGTTTTCATGCATTGCCTGTTTGGGTGTTTGGGTGTTCTGTTTATTAGTGTTGATCTTTCTGCTCCAGGTAGTTGCTATTGGATAGACTGTATCTCTGTCTCAGGAGTTGGTTTCATCACTGTTTTCACATTAAAAAGTTCTGTTGCATTTTCCCTGTAGTTTCCTCTTCAGCTGTTTTCATTGTAGGACAGTCCAGCAGCACTCCCCAGGGACTGTTGTACAAACTGTGCAAGGATCAAACCTGTAACGAGTTGCTGTGCAGCCTGGATGCCTTGGTTGAACAACGAAGATGAGGGAACATAAATTAACAAAGAATTATCAAAGGAGATGAGAAGGGGAACTGGTTCTTAAAAATGTAGTGGTAGAAAAGGCAGGAGAAAAGATATGCTAGAAAAGCAGCAATGGATTGGCCCACCGTGATGCTCTTTGAACATCCTTCACTTTCCACAGTTTAAAAGGAAACTGTTTGATTTATGATGCTGGTTTTTTATGTGTTTGTTTGCTTTCAGTGATCTCTCCCCTCTGTCTTGGCTGCCCTCGGGGAAGGGGAGGCCAAAGCTCTGGGTGTGAGAATCACTAAGGCTGAGCCTGGGGACTGAACTGCAGCTCCTTCCTCCCCAGCTGGAGGCAGTAACTCTCTCTTCTCATTAAACCAGGAAAAAGCCCTGCAAGTACTTTGAGCAAGGGAAGGGGACGTGCCCCTTTGGCGGGAAGTGTCTGTACCTGCACGCGTACCCCGACGGCACCCGCGCCGAGCCCGAGAAACCGCGCAAACAGCTCAGCTCCGAGGGCACCGTGCGGGTGAGGAACGCTGCAGGGAGCAGGGGCTCTGGGGAACGGGCTGTGCCCTGCAGGACAAGCACAAAAAGCACCTCTCAGTGCCCCTTGGGGCAAAGGTTTGTTCTTAGGGGAAGGAAAATGCACATTGTTTAACAGCAAAATGTTTGCTTTATCCTTTCAGCTAGTCCTTCTCAGGGGCCTCACAGAAACTCTGCCCTTACAGCTTTCAGCCACAGGGCTAAAAGCTCATGTCATGTGCCTGCACAGAGCTGTCCCCAAGGGCAGCTGAACAGGTTAAAGCCTCCTCAGAAGCTCGTCCTGGCCTGCATTTGGTGCTGGCAGTGTCCACTCCCCTCTTGGTGCAGAGGGGGGTTGTCACCCTGAGCTCACCAGCACAAATCCAGCTCTGCAGTCCCAACTCGTGCTTGTTGTGATGAGGAAGCAGGGCTGGCAGGGCAGTGTTCAGCTCTGGGGCTGGTTCCTGCTCAGGCTCCTCTCTCTCTGTTGCAGTTCTTCAACTCGGTGCGGCTGTGGGACTTCATCGAGGACCGGGAGAGCCGGGGGGCGCCGGGCACGGACCAGGTCACGGAGCTGGGGGAGCTGTTCATGCACCTCTCGGGGGCTGAGGAGGACCCTGCTGCTGCCCCCTGAACACAGCACAGCCCCCCACCCACAGCAGTGCAGCTATTTATTAGCCTTGCTTTTACTCTCTACAGCACAGGTAGAACAAACGTGCCCTGTGGTTTACTGTGCAGTCCCAGTGAAGTTTTCAGATAGTTTTTGTATGGCAACAAAAATACTAAAATATATTTAAAAAAATAAATTGACTGCATGGAAAAAAAAAAATCCCTTAATCTCAAGAGGGTTTTCTCCCTCTCTGGCCTAACATACACTGTCTTGTGAGCTGAGTGGTAGTGTAAATACAGTGCCAGGTAAAGCTTAAGCTGGTAAAAACTGTTGCTGAATAGTTTGGGTGCTTTTGTTTCCTCCACTCAATCAACTAAATGTATAAACCCACTAGGAATAATGGTTAGTGTACATTTTTCTCCTTAAAAAGGAGACCTGAGATTTAAGAGTTGACACATTATATGCTGAACTCTAGGTACTGTCTGAGGTAAAGTTTACTGCACTCTTGGAGTAGGTGTCTTGGGAGTGAGGCTGGACAAGGCCTGGCTTTCCCAGACAGTGCCAGTTGGGTTCCCAGCCTTGTTTTACACTAACTGAAGTGCAGGGAGGCAGAGAGTGGCTCTTAGAGCAGCTGCTGTGAAGCAAATGCAGCTGCACTGATTCAGGAACTCGGGCAGAGCAACACTGGTGTCATAAGGCAGAGCTAAATCGAACTTACAGCACTAACTGGAGCTTGGAAACTCAGCCTGAGAGAAAGGTATTGTCAGTTCTCAGATCCATAGTCCTGCCCCAGAACGGGGAGGGCTCTGCAGCTGCTCTCTGTCTCCATCTGCCTTTTCCTGATCAGGGCCAGTGATGTCAGAGGCCCAGGAGGGGTGAGGGGTTTAGGCACATCTCTGCTGAGTGAACAGAGCTTACTGAATTCTGGTTTTGTTAAAAATGGCAATAATGTTTGTGCTGCAAAGGGAGTTGGAGTGTGAAATTTGATACACAAAGTTAATTCTGCTCAGTCATTTGCATGAACTTTGCAGTTAAACTAAGAATTCTGTCTGGACACAGGTAAAGTGGCTGCTGAGTCACAGCATGAACACACCTGAGCTGTTACTGCCCCTGAAGGGGAGGGAGCTCAGGTTCTGTAAATACATCCCTTGGGATTACAGTGAAACCACAATGAATGGTGTCTGTAAATATATATATATATATGTGTTGTGTGTGTATGCACATATATATATGTAGGGTTTATTTTAGAACGATCTGGTTAAAGTGGAAAGCAGGGATGGAGTCAGTTTGGTTATTATCTATATTAATATAGCAACATAAAGGCATAAAAATAACACTTCAGAAAGTGTATAAGGGAAAGAAAGAGAAAGGAAGCATCAGAGTAGAAACATCTCACCCCCCACGGATCCAGTGCTGAGGTTTGGTTGGTGCAGTTTGCGTGTCCATGGTCAGTGATGGGCACAGCCCTGACCCATCAGGGGAGGGGGAAGAGCCAGGGCACATGAAGGTCAGTGGTTAATGTTCCTTCAGGGTTAGGTGGGAACACCCAGGTGCTGTCCCTGGGGCTGCAGGGGATTTTCCACTGCTGCAGCACTGTGGATCACCTGCAGTGCTCTGGGGAAGGCCCCACTTTGTGGGTCTTTGGTGGTTTCTGGCTCCATCTAAGAATGACCCTGGCTCTCACATCAGCAGCTGAGCCAGTTCTGCCCATCAGGAGGGATAAAAACCTTCAGCCACACTCAGCAAAGGTGAATGTCCCTGTGAATGTGACCTTGCCCAGGTGGGGGAAGTTCAACCCCTGAGCCAGGACAGTGGCAGGAGGAAAAGCACTGTCCCACCTCACAGGATCTGCTGCTTGTAGCCTCCTCCCTTCCCTGGCTCGAGGCCCAGAGCCTCCCAGGAGGAATGTTCACCCCCCTCTGTGGTCCATGGATCAGAGGTTTGGCCACCACACCCCCAGAACTCAGCTGCCCCCTGCCCAGGGGTGCTCAGTAACCGGGACCATTCCAGCCTCTCCCCCAGCCGGGGGCTGCGGCCCCTGAAGGGCTCTTTGCTCCAAGTCCTGAGGCTCTGCAGGCTGGACTGGCCAGAGCACAGAAATCACTGTTCTGGGAGGCAGAACTGGTTCAGGGGCACTTGGGCAGAGCCTGCTGCCAGCTCGGCAGACTGGGCTCTGCTGGGGTGGGAGAAGCAGGATCCAGGCCCCTGCTGTAAGGCAAAGGGCAGGAACCTTCATCTGGGATTCAAACCCCTGCAAATGGCACCCAGTTAGTGACCCCAGGATTATGCACTGCTGGTTGGCTTTTCTGGCTCAGAAGTGGAGCTGAGAAACTCCTGGATGGCAGCTCAGCACCTGTGTAAGGGAGAACTGCCCTCTCCATGCCCAGCCCTTCCCCCAGACTGAACATGCCAGGCTTGTTCTCTGTTCTGACCTGGGAAATGGAACTTCCCCAGAAATATTTCCCCCGAAGGTAATTTCCAGCAGTGCTCACTGCAGAGTCAGGCCCTGCCTTGTGTCTGTAACACACACTCATTCTCAGCTGCTTTACAAAACTGGCCCAAGGAGGCACCAGCAAAGGTCTCACTCAAGTCCCGTTAGTACAACTGGTCATCACTGACTACAGAGATGAAGGAAAATCAGCACTAGGAGAGATGTCATACACTAAGATGAATGTTCAAGAGCACCTGCCCAAACATACTTTCTACCTCAAAATACTCACACAGCCCTTACCCTCCCACTGAAATTTGTTTCTAGGTGTTCCTGTACATATTTTTTCCACAAAGAAATAAAATATATCCAAAAAGGATGTTCTTTACCTGATTGACTTTGCCCCAAGAACAGTGATCTGAAATTAAGAAGGCAACTTGTTTTCCAAAGCATAACATAGACAACATAGACAGAAGTTCAAATTTAAAAGCAGTAAGATTTAAAAGGTCCAAGTTTCTAAATTCTTCACTTAGGAGCTTTCATTTAATTGGACATCAAGTGCTACTTAAAATAAGCCTATTTATCAAATATATTTAAATGTTTCAAGAGTCACAGAATCTGTTTTAAAAATCAGGAGTTAATGGTTTCTTTTGGGAAATTACAGCTAAGTAAAAGCAGCTTCAGCATTTCTGGTGGGTTTTTTCTTCGCCCTCTCTAAGTTTATGATAATGAAGTTAAAATTACCAATAAATTACATTAGAGAGAATTACAGTTAACATACCAAGAGTATTGTTAAAACCCATGCAGAACTATTTGGAGCAGTTTCCCTCAAGTCTCAGTTTACTTTTTAGCAAGCAAAGTTCATGGTCATTCTAAGGATCAACACTCCACCCTTCTTACCTTATATTATAGAATGTTCTCAGTACAGTGTAGATATTATTTCTGTGTCTGGCTCCAGTCCCTCTTTCAAAGCCCTTTGTGGGGTTTTGCTGCTGCACACAAGAGGCTGCAGTGGCTGTTTGCTCCTTAGAGAAGAGCTGGACACAGCAGCTGTCCCTGCTGACAGCAAAGGCTTTGCCCAGCATTTTGGGATGGAGCTCACAGGGCCCCACTCACCTGTGCACACAATCCATTCCAACAATCTGCCTTTCCATCCTTGCCCTAAGAAACAGATTTAAACAGAGTGCTATTTAAAAAAACACAATTTTTAGATTAAACCACCTACTTCTGTCATCCAGGGAGTTCAGCCAAGACAAAACCCTCATTTCCACCTCCATAAACAAGAGAAAACAGCAAAACTGGAGCAGTGAGACAGCTTGGGAGGCATCGGTGTGGGTTTGAGTAGATGCTGCTGAAGGATTATTAGAGTAGAGTAAAAACTGTCTCGCCATGGGAGTGATGGGAAACAGAGAAGTTGCTCTATCAAGTGTGTTTTTACTTGCACTCTTACCTATCATAGTAACCCTTTTAAAAAGTGCCCAGAATGTCATTTTCCAAGTTTTCCAAGTCCAGATGTAGCAGTCAGAACAATGGATTACTGCATGAAATGATGACATGGAATCGTACACCTAAAATTTAATTTATTTTATTAAAATAAGATAATCAGAGGAACCTTGGCTTACAATAAATGCATTTTCTCAGGAGCAATAAAAACAAAATTAAACCCCAAATCAGCAAGAAAAACTGTATATGCTCAGTTTCCTCTTGATAGTGCATCTCTTGCACGACAGCTTCCGATGGGATGCAGACGGATAACACGGATAACGTCCCTGAGCCTTTGCCAGCCCCCAGGCTCTGCTTCCACATTCTCCACCTCCCGGCTGCAGGGAACAGTCCTTAGTACCAAAGTCAGCTGTGAGGCTCCTCAGGATGACCATGATTGGCTGCTTCCTTCTCTGAGCAGGACAATTCAGAACAGATTCCATTCTTTTGCAAGAGTTTTTCCTCTATGTGCAAAACTATTGCAAAACTATTTTGTGTTGAATTAGCATTTTAACTTATTTCATTGGCTTGATGAAGCTCTTAGGGCAGGAGCTGATTTCCAGAGTTATTTCCTCTTCCCTCAGTCTTGTTTGCAGACCCATTCCAGGCACAGCTCCCCCACCTCGAGGTGGCACATGGCATGGGGCAATCAGAGCACCACGACCTTGTCCTCAGAGCCACCCTGGCTGTGGAAAACACCCCCTCAGCACAGATCCAGCCCATCCAGAACCACTGCCAAGGGAACATCCATGCGCTTCCGGGCGTGGGCAAAGTAAGGCTCAAGTGCATCTGTTAAAAACCAGTAATAGATCTCTTGGCTTGCAGAGTGTCCCTGCCCCAGCACAGGGCCCCGATCCTCAGCAGCTGCTGGCAGAGGGCGAGCACAGCTGTCCCTGTGTGCCTGCCCGAGCGGGGCAGGCCTAGAACACGGGCAGCTTGGAGGAGGTGAGGGTGCAGGAGTTGATGTCCTCCGTGTGCGCCGCGCGGTGCAGCGACGGCTCCGACGCGCTGCGGTTGATCTTGGGCAGAGAGTGCTGCAGCAGCTCGATGGACGACAGGATCTGGGGGAACACAGCCAGGTAAGGAGCTGCTCACACAGGCAGCTCTTCCTACGTCAGCCTTAAACCTTCATTCATTCCTTCCCACCTCCATTCAAGTATGGCTTAAGCTTATCTTCCAGAGCAGCAATGTGCTGTGTGGGCACTGCAAACAGCGCCCCAGCTGCAGTCACCCACCTCTGCCATCCCAGCTGCCCTCTGAGGAGCCTCAGTCAGGGTCAGAGGATGGAGGGTGTTTTTCAGTAGTTCTCACTCAATCAGCACACATCTATGCAATCCCTGCAGAGTAACAGGGAAAGAACTGCATTTTCTGCCTGACAGTCTGCTTGCAAAGCAGCACTTGGAAACAACTTTTTAAACAAGCTGTTTAAAACAGCAAGAAGTTTTGTTTTCTTTTTCAAAATCTGCTGATATTTAATTCCAGCTATTTAATAAGAAGGACACCTTCCTCATCCTCATAGTGACAGAAAAAAGTAAAAATACCAAAAATTGCTACATGAATCTCCATCCCTGAGTGGATTTTGTTTGCTTGTTTTTAGCTGTGGGGAAGGAAAGGAGGAGTTGTCTCTCATTCCCTAACATACACTACAATAAAATGTATACAGAGAAACAGATTTGATTTTAACTGTGTTATGGTAGGTTTTTGCTTCTCTCTAAAGTGGGTCAAGCTGTTAAACTGCTCCAGTGTCACCTGGCACAGCCTCAGCTCCATGAGTCATAATTTTTCATGATCTCTGCAGAAATGAAATACCAACTGCCAAAGGAGCAGGGTTATCAACAAAGGCAAAAACAGGAACCAGGCTGCACTTCATGTAACCCAAGCCTTCCACCTGAGCAGATTCTTTTGTGTGCTAATGGCTATTTATGCAATACCCTGAAACTCCTGTGCACAGAACAAACTTACCTGTGGAAACAGAGGTCGTTCTTCCCTAACCTTCTTCAAGCAATCTGCTACAAGCCTCTTCATTGCTTTGGGGCAGTTCTTGTACAGTTTACTGAGGTCTGGGGAAGCATAACCTCGGCCAACCATGAAAATGATCTGCAGAACAAGAAGGAAGCAGCACAAAACCAAAGTCAGGGAAGTGCTTTCACTGGTGGTGACTAAAGCTGAGTACCAAAGGACACCCAGAGCCCTGCAGACTGTCCCAGCACATTAACCAGGCCGGTGGTCACGCTGTGTGCAGCGCTGGATGGGACTGCTCCAGGAATGCTGTGCTTTGGAAGGCTCATGAGGAGGAGCTGTTGGTGCTCCATGACATGGACATGGGAGTTCCTTCTGCTGAGTCTACAGTGACAACTTTACGTTCAGGGATCTCTGAATCACAGAACCATTCAGGTCAGAAAAGACCTCCAGGATCAGAGTCCAGCCCTGAAGTCATGCTGTAAAAGGAGCTGCCAGTCGAAAGAGGTCATCACAACTAATCACAAGCAATGCAGCAGAAAAGGAAATGGATTGTTTTGAGACAAACAATAAAAGATGCTATTAGTGTTGGAAAATACATATTCTGTTTTAATCCAGGTGAATAGGGTCACTGTTTAGGATTTTCATCCTGAACAATGGTGTTCTTCTCCTGGAAATATTCTGTCCCTCCTGAAAACTTACATGAGGGGCAACTGCTGCACATTTTGCAGCAGTGATGGTTACTGAAACCTGCATATCATTTCAATATTACGAATTAAAGCATATTCCAACATCCCAATTTGCCTTAAACCTTAAAATAAGAAAAAAAACTTTCTCAGTTAACAGAAGTGGCTTCTTCTACTTAAAATACAGACTGTGAATTATTACTGATTATAAGAGTCACTAATAGTGGCTAAAATCTAGTTGTTTGTCCCCATAATCCCCATACACACACACTTTTCATTAGAAGATCTTAATTTTATAAAAAGCAACCAAAACCACAAACCACAACTGAGGATCATCAAAACAGCTCACAAAGATCCCACGGTTCCTGCCCTGCAGTGTGGGCTCTGCACTGCCTGAGCCAGGAGAAGTGTTATGGGAAGAGAACAGTTGGGCTTTCTGGCCTCACTATGCTGCTTTACCATTATTGGTTGGGTAACTGCAGCTTAGGAAAGACTAAATCACACCAACAGTCAATATTCAAAGGTCTGACAATAGGCACTATTTTTTTGCCTTAGTAAAAAGCACAGAATCCAACCTGACATAAGAACAACATTTTTAACATCAAAAGAGAAAGTTCACATAACTGTAAATGTATAAACCAAGATTTTACTGATGTACCAAAAGCTTTAACCTGGGAATAAATTAACAGGGCACTTACAATGTTTATAAGAACTACTTTTTTTCCCTTGAATAACTGTCCCTGTCAATATTGAATAAACATTCAGTAACACAGATTTGCTGCTGAAACAAAGCAGGTCATAAACAACATTTCAGTCGGGTTGCATTTGTGTTTATCCTGCGAAACGTGCAATGCTCAGAAATCAACTGGTGGTCCCAGCGTGCTCCTCACCTGATCACGGTTGTTTATGTGGGAATAGGGCAGCTCTCCTGTCATCAGCTCATATAACACTATTCCATAGGAGTAGACATCTGACTGGAAGCTGAAGGGGTTGCTGTCCTGCATCCGGATCACCTCGGGGGCCTGGGCAGGAACAAACACACACTGAGGGCACAGGGAGCAGCTCTGGCTCAGCGGGCACTGGGCCAGCAGGAAGTGCTGGATCTGCAGTGCTCACTGGTGGCTCTGGGGGCTCCCATCAGCTCTTCAACAGCTGTCCATGTTCAAGGGGGGAAACACACAGTTCTGATACACACTTGATTTTATAACATCTCTATCAAAACATTCTCATGAAAGCCAAGTAGGAAACTGCTCAGATTGAAGACCAGGGTAGAACTGCAGGAGCACTGCAGCATCTTTGCAAAACAAAGCACAATTATGAAACTAAAGAGTTTCAAGGAAACAACTTTGAATGATTGAACAAAACCAGAGAGAAACAATCCAAATAACTTTCCCATTGACTGAGATTTTTTTTCCCCCTAAGGAATCCCCCCAGAATTACTGAGCAAAGCACTGAAGTACAAGAGCACAATACCCCAGTGAGGATCAGAGCAACTCGCAAGGAAATGGTAACAACCTCCCCTTCTATGTGATGACAGCTCAGCAAAGACGATTAAAATGTAAAAAAACCCGCAAAGAACAAATATGCAGGTTTTTTCCCCAAGGTCTGTTTCAAGTATCCACTGGGTAAGTCAGTTTTAAATCATTTTACGGAAAGCTGCAAAAAAATTTGGCTTTTTGTCGTCAGTTTGTAAAAGAAAAAACCATTTCTGCTCTTGTAACCTGATTTCAGGTGTTGTGTGTATTGGCACAAAGCAATCCTGGCCAAGCACGCTGATGTTTGTAACAGACCCCTCCTGACACACTGACAGCCCAAGTATTTCAATGACTCCAGCACTCCAGAGGAGAAGCCTCAGCTGACTGCTGTCCCTGTGCACACTGAACACTGCAGCACTTCATGCTTCAATCTTAACTCAACCTACAAGTGCAAGAAGGGTCTGCCCGGTGCCAACAGCACATTGATTTGGGTTTTAGGTACCAGAACACAACCCAGCCAAAGGCAGGGACTGGAGCAGGGCAGGGCTTGCTCACCATCCACAGGATGGACCCCGTGGGCTGCTCCACCTGCTGGGATCCGCTCCACCTCGACTTCACCGTTGCCAGCCCAAAGTCTCCTATTTTCACTGTGAGGCCTTCATGGAGAAATATATCTAAAGATTTGTTAAAGAAACTCTGCAAAAACCTCAGCAAACAATTCTGTATTTTCTGACATGGCTACAAAGTGTCTGGGGATCACAAACACAAGCCACTACCCAAGAATATTGCTGACTGTTTTATTTAAACCTGCTGCAAGCTCTGTCTTCAACACAGGACAAGTAATTTTATGGCATCCATGTTTACAAAGTTAACATTTTAAGACTCAACAAGACCAGCTGTTTCAGCATTATTTGTACATCTATCTTTATGGTGAGTTAGGGCAGAAATCAACAATGCTAATTACCATCATTGCCTGCAGGTACTTAAATACTGAACTGGTGTCACAAGACACAAAGGGAACAGCACAGAGGTCTCACAGCTCAAAAAAATCCCTAAACCAACTACAAGTAGAAGCAAATATAAAAATAAATCTATTTCCATAAAGCTCTCTGGCAGATCTCCTGACATTTAACCACAGTGTAACTATTTTAACTGGAAATATTCTGTGCTACTTAGAATTATCTCCTTAACAGATTTGCCTGTTATGACTGATAGCCAGCACTTACTTTGTTGGGGTTATTTTAAAATATCATTTAACAATTTCACTTAGGAATGTTTTAAGTTCAAAGGGATGATTCAGAAACCTAAACATGACTGACTCCTCATTTCCATGTCAGAAGCAGAGCTGATTTATTTCACAAAAACCATTATCAGGAATCACAAACTCCTGACTTCCTATACACTGACATGACTCTATTTCTAGTTTAACTGAAAATGGGAATCCCCATTACGGAACTACTGAATTTGGCATATTTTTTTTATGATGACATTTTCAAAACATCCTGTTCACATTTTATGGTATGGAAGGAAGCCACAATTCCTGCTGTTCCTGGCAATTCCAAAAGCAGGCAGTTTCAAAGGCAAAAGATATCAGTTCACAACATTTTTACTCCATATGCATTACTAAACCTATATTTTTGCACAAAATATAGTGGTAAAAGGCTGCCTTTTTTTGAATTTAAAGTAAGATTTTTGGCTTCATTTCCAGCAGTCATGTGAGGTGTTCTAAATGTATTAAAATACATGAGAAACAGTCCCAAGCCCCACATGTGCACACACAGATCAGCAGGCACAGCTCCCATCAAGGGAAGATGCAGCCTCTGCCAGGGCACCAGACAACTGCATGAACACCATTTAACTAAAGACACTTTGGGAGCCCAACTGTTGCACATCTTTATCCCAAGAGTTTGAAAAGCAAGCACATGTGCTCTATGGAAGTTCTCCCCAAAAAAGCAGCTTCCTGCTCATCAGTAGGAATCACTCATTATTATGTATATGTATTTGGGACACAGCCATTCCACCCCCCCAAAAGCTCCATTACCAGTAAGTCACTCTCACCCTGAAGGCAGCACCATTAAGAAAGGATACTATTGGATTTCATGTCTCTGTGGATGATGTTCTTTGCATGTAAATAGCTGTGAAGGAAAAAGCAGAACAGTGTCATGACCAAGGCTGCTCACAAACAGCCTTTGCATTTACCCCCAAGCCAGTTCACAGCACATTCACCCACTTCTCACACCTCTGCCTTCAGTCCATGTACAGGATGGGTTATTCTTGGTCACCCAGAGGTGACTCTAACCAGTGCCCTGAGCATCACTGACTGTGCTGAACCTCAGGCCCAGAGATGGCATCACTTACACTGACCCTGCAGCACTGGGGCTGTCCTCCTGTGCAAGAAAAATGTCCCCTATGCTAAGGGGACTGCTCACAAACCCTCTTCATTTACATGCCCCCAGTTTTCTGGGGGTCTGACTGGAAACCTGGGTCCTGATCCACAAAATGGATGAGCACTGACAGCACCAGCACCTTGTGTACTCCCAACAGCAGAACACGTGCTGGCAGAGCAGGGAGGTGGGGCCTCAATCAAGTCAGACATCTGCAGAATGCTTCCAGAATGTATCTCAGTGAGTCCTGGGGCTGTACAGCAGGAACAGCCACCCCCTCATCCCACAGAACTACCAGCAGGATAAATTACTGGTTGTCAAACACTGCAATGTTACAGTAACACAGGGAAGAAAAAAATCCCTTAATTCTGTATTTAGAACAGGATCTTATTTAGTGTGTTGGAACAACTTCAAGCTATACAAGATAAAATACAGAAGAGGTGACTGATAAGTGATGTGAACTGAGCTGGGTTTGTTCAGCCTGGAGAAGAGAAGGCTCTGGGAAGACCTCACTGGTCCTTCCAGGACCTGAAGGGGGTTATAAAAAGGAGGAAGGGGGATTTATATGGGTAGACAGTGATAGAACAAGGGGAATGGCTTCCCACTGCCAGAGGGCAGGGTTACATGGATATTGGGAAGGAATCCTTCCCTGGGAGGGTGGGGAGGCCCTGGCACAGGTTGCCCGGAGAAGCTGCGGCTGCCCCATCCCTGGAAGTGTCCAAGGCCAGGCTGGACAGTGCTTGGAGCAATCTGGGCTGGTGGAAGGTGTCCCTGCTCATGGCAGGGGGTGGCACTGGATGGGCTATAAGGTCCCTTCCAACCCAAACCATTCCATGAGCCTGTGATCTAAAGAATCCACAGGGACAAATGCCTAAACTGAAGCACAGCTGCACCCAACAGTGCTGCACTGAGGCTGCACAGCCCATCGTGCCCCGTTACTGTGTCAGCACAGTGACTCCCCGTGTCAGGCTGTGGGGAAGGGAAGGAAAACATCATTCCAAGGACAAGGCCAGGACTGTCCAGGCCACTCACTCCATGCCCTGTGCTGTCTGCCGGGCAATGTCGATGAGCTGGAACATCTGGAACTTGGTCTCCTGGACGTGCAGGTGTTTGTACAAACTGCTGCCCTCGCACCACTGGGTCACGATGGCCAGGTTGTCCTTGGTCATGTAGCCCATGAAGAGCAGGATGTTCACGTGCCGAGTCTTCCTAACAGAAAGGAGCAGACAGGGAAATCAGTGTCTCCATAAAAAATGCACTCAAAGTCCTTTAAAAATGCATTCCTGGCTGAAGGAATTATTGCAGCTTTGGAGGCCAAAAACATGAGTTTCCTGCAAAATTTTTCCAAGCTGGATCTGTGACTAAAGTTTGGTTTTACAAATAAGAAAAATATGCCATGGTTGCTGATTTTTATTTTTAATAAAATCAGTTGGTTTTTTTGTTAAAATATTAGTTAAACTACTTCCTTTTAGTTCCACAGAAGTTATATAAAATCAACATTTAAGGAAAAGATGTCATGAAGATTCAAGTGTTTTGAAATCAATAACCCAACATTCATGTTTGCAAGTGGTATCAAGAAGAGCTACTGGCATAACAGAATCGTCCTGAAAGCTGTGCAAAAGTGACAACTTTAGAGAGAAAAATGAATGCCAAGAGGAAACTAAAGCATCCCTATAAACAGTGAAGGAATTATCAGATGAGAAGACGGTTTTTATGTATCTAAAGAGTTCAGTTTCAGGAGGAACATCACAGATAGTTACTCGAACAACAGAAAAACCAGTATTTGAAAGCAGAAAGCTCTCAGATCAAAGTATATGCTTAAGCATTAAAAAAAAAGTCTTATGCTGCAATTTTAAAAGTATCAAGTATGAGTTCAAGTCCCCTGATGGTGAGAATTACGGCAGAATTCATTAATCCTCACCTTGTCCTGCCCGAGTTGACCTGAATAATTCTGGGTGTTTGCACCACTGAGGTGAAAACACAACTTGCAGAAGCAGTAAAGAACCACTGAGGGACTCTGAGTTGTGATTGTGCCTCACAGATCCACAGAAGCAGTCAGAATCATCAATATAAATGTTTTCATTTTTCTCTGGAGATCTGCTTTTTGTGTCTATCAAACACAGAATATTGGGCAAAAGGCTTAAAGGAGGGGTGGGAATCAAATACAGAGCCTTGGAATAAAGCAATTTAGCAGTGAAACTCCAACTCACCTCAGCACAGCCACTTCATTTCTGAAAGCCTGGAACTGTTCTGGGGTTGGATCTACAACCTTTAGTATCTTCACTGCTACATCCCCTGAAAATACATTAACCCTAACAGTTACTAAAAATGCAGCTTTTTTTTTTCTCCTCTCCAAAAGAACATTAAGATGCTGTGTAATTAAAATTCCTAATTTGTGAACAATACACATCTACTAATTTGTATGTAAGTCAATATTTTGCTATCCAGCTTCAGCATTTTTATAATTAACTTTAAACATTAAAAGGTTTATATGTATAGATACACATAACCTTTCTAACTAAACTTTATCTAAAAAGCAAACTTTCTAGATTAAGATACTGCTCCATTTAGGAAGGATAAATCTTCTATCCAGGAACAGCAGAAAAATCATGAACAATAGAAATCTCTGATTAATTTTGTTTGCCTTAATTTCAGTGCTGCTGAAGTAAGGAAGTGACTATTTCTCACCCAGTGCCTGTGGTGGTAGAAAAGCACAGAGCACCATTAAATTCCCTTTTTCAGGAATGCTGTCCCACCACATCAACACTGTGAGATGGCGACAAGTCAAGAACTCACCGTGCCATTTGCCTTTGTAAACTGTTCCGAAGGAACCTGACCCTATCCTGGTGGAAAGCATGACTTCACTGGCTTCTATCTCCCAGTAATAACTGGAATCTCTCTGTCCACGAGGCCTCTGGAACAAGAATTGACACGGCTTTTACTCTTACCTTTTAATCAAATATATTATACATACACAAAAAAAGTATAACCTGAAACCTTTGAGGGTTTTGTCCTGCAATTTGGACTTTTCTTTTTCTCCTCATCCACTTTCTTGGATGCCTTGAACTGCTTAAGAAGTTTATCCTAAGTTCTGCCCTAGAAACTTAAAACCCTAATCTTAGATCTAAAGAAGAACAAATATTTTACAATCAACTATTTAAAGCCATCTGAAATACCTAAGAATCTTACTGGCTTCTTCAAAATGACAATGCTAAAATTCTGGAACTCTATGTATTTAAAAAGAATAAAACAAAATGATGAGAGTGGAATTCTCACATGTCCAAGTGAGTAACAACTGTTGAGTCCCACTAAGCAACTGTACTGCATTTTGAAAAAAATACTAATAATTATTATTCTAACTATTCTTTCTTCCCACTCCATCATCTAAGTTTAAATCAAACCTCGGAGGGAAAACTTGCATTTTGTTAAATCTGTTTCTCCCTGAGACATTCTGACTAACTATGAAAATGAAGGCACTATTAATATCCACTTTCTGTGGAAGCTCTGGTAACACAGTGATAATAGTGATAATAAGGCTAACGTTAAACATACTAAAAATAATAAAAAAGATGCAGCCTCTAAAGATTTAAAAGGTAATCCCTGAATCTGCACTGAAAAACAATTTCACACTACTGTCTGAAATTCCTTTTCAATGCAGAACACTTTGTTCTGAGTATTTATAACCCAAGGCAACAGTGTAATCGTTCCCAAATTAGTTCAAATTATATTGCTACTACATACACAGTGCAGAGCAATCCAAGACCACCAGCAGCTTTTAATGCCTTTTAAGAGCAGAAATTTATCCCAACACACTCCTACTCCCAACCTAATATAACTTTTTTTTTTATTAAAACAAATATTACCACCCTTACAATTTTGTTCTTTTCTTGTGTATTCGATCCAGCAGCTCTCTCTCTTTGGGCTGGGACTGGGGTTTTAGGCTGAGACCAGCCTGTGGGGCTCATATTGTTAGGACTTCCAGACAGAGCAGAGGGTGAGCCTTAAATATAGAAATAGAAGAAAAACAATTTATGAACAAGAAAATAAACAATCAAAATAATATTAGAAATTATTTAGTTTTTGAAAGCATACCTGATTCACTATGGCTTCGAATTGCATCCTAAAACAGGGAAGATGGATAATGAAGTTAATAAATATCAGAGAGCACAAAGAGGAACAAGCAGGAATGGTGCTGAAACTGGTTCTGACAGTTTTGTTGAGTGCAATATTGGCCAATACCCTCCAAAAGGTCAGTGATTTCCTAGTTACAACAATCCTATATGCTTAACCCATGCAATGTGTGAATTCTTACAAAACATGAAAAGAGTCACAGCACACTAAAGGGTGTTACTACCAAAAACGGAAAGGGGGGGGGAGGAAGACACAGAACAAGAAGACCACCATCACTGCTGTCTGCATTCCCCCCCTGCACTTTGGACATGCTTGTGGCTGAGGGCTGGGACAGCTCCCGGGATGGCCTCTGTCTCCAGGGGACAAGTTCCCAAACAGGTTTTGGGTAACAAGTAGGAAAACTTAAAAAAAAACAAAACAACAAACCTAAATATTCCAACTCAACAAACATTTTGAAATATCTCTACTATTTCAACCCCCCCCTCCCCCTCAAAAAAATAGGCTACATTTCATGCCCTCACACAAAACCTCCTGGTTTTCAAGACATCTCCCCCCAGTTCCAGTCTGGCATTGGAAAGCGTGGGTTTGCACAGGTCACTGTTGGTACAGTGTGACAGCTCTCACCTCATGCCACAGGCACAACACAACTCTACAGCCATGCACAAGGAAAACTAAGCTCTGACAAACAGCACTGCACAGCTTTTCTCACCTGCTAGGTATTATCCCAAAGAACATACAGGAAAGGTAAAATATCCAGGGACTGTATAAGTACAAAGCAAGAACATGCACTACAGAAATGTTAAACACTGTCAGAGTTAATAGAAGTCAATTCAAACTAACTAGTTAGTAGAATAATAAATGTAAGATTTCACAGAAGGACAGAACAAGCCTACATTCCACTGTACGGTTTCAAATGAAGATTATCCTTAGCAAAGATTCATTTATGAAATGCATAATTTTAGCCCATTAGTTGCATTCTCCCAGGCTTGGCTATGTACAGTATTCCTGCACTCAACACAACTTAGGATTAAAATCTGCACAGACTACTACTACAAGAGTGAACTCTTGCAATTATTACTTTTGTCCATTTGAAGGACAATTAAAACCTCTCAGAGCCTGAATTAATAACAAGTGGTGGGTTTTGTACATCAGCCTGAGAATGTAACTGCTTTAAATTAAGGTGGACAAAGGGTACCTAAAGAATGTTCAATTATTCTCATACTTATGGATACTTGATTTTTACTTTTAAAAAGTATTTTGAACTTCAACCCTGATTTGAATATTTTCTTCTTTGCTTATGAATCGAACAGCAGATGAACCAAACCTACTTCCTTTGAGTACAAGTCCCAATACAAATAACACCATACGCAGTGCTCATACATAGTCTCTCAACTTTACTTTGATGTGAAATAAAAACAGGACATGTTCTTAACCTAAGGGCTCTGTATGGCTACAGCCAATAGTTTCCAGAAGGAAAAGCCCAAACGACAGATGTGTTCGAGAAGGTTCTGCTTTAGGGGTTGTGTGACCAAATGCATCTCGACTCCAAGGCTACTCCAGTTCACAGTGCTCTGAATCCACTCAGCTCAACAGAAATGAAGCTCTTCCATCAGTTTGCCTCTTCCAATTAGTGTCCTGAA
Organism: Pachyramphus minor; assembly: GCA_013397135.1. Taxonomy (NCBI): domain Eukaryota; kingdom Metazoa; phylum Chordata; class Aves; order Passeriformes; family Tyrannidae; genus Pachyramphus; species Pachyramphus minor. The sequence goes on along the minus strand of VYXB01009186.1, from coordinate 122,499 downwards.
TATTTAGGTACAAACATGCTACAAAGGTTTCCATCCAATCAGCTCCAGATTAAACACTTCACGTGGACACTGCCATGGCTTACAAGTTATAGCAATCCTGTTAATCACAAGAAAACAAAAGGCACCAAGAAAATACCTACTCTTCCCCTCAAACAAAACCGTCTGCACCAGGAACTGGGAGAAGCATTCAGGCTGTTATTCTAGGCCAACATGGTAAGAGATAAAAGAAAAGAACAGAGGAAGTATAAAAAAAAATTTAAAAATGTTAGGCTAAATGAAAGAAAAAGCAACCTAATTTGGTTGATAAATGGTAAGTAAGTAATGTAAAGTTTTCCAATAAGTATTCCTGCTCAAACCAGAAGTTCACTAGCACCGGTCCCTGGTAAACCACTTTGTGGGTTTTTCACCTTTCAGGAGGTGAAAAAAGGTGATCTTTCTCCTGACATCCTAAAAGAGATCTACTACCTTTTTTCTGCACTGCTCTGGGACTCCTTTAAAGCCTTTTGGAAAAGCCTTTAAGACACAACAAGTGTTGTTCCTCAATCCCTATGATAATGTCAAGAGCCAGAAGAGAAAGCATTTCTGTCTTGACTGCTCTGATAACAAATAAAGAAAGCAATGTCTCCCTGAAGTCTCATCACTCTGCAAGTGTAATTCATCTGTCTTTGAGTGCTCCATTATGTTTGGTGCCATCACTGATGGTCAGCAGGGTTCTCAAGCACTGAAAAAGATTGTGAGCCTAAGGAAACCCCAGAAAAAGGGGCCACAAAGCTTCCAACCACAAACACTTCCGGGGCCTGCAGGGCACTGTCTCTCCCTCCCAAAGGGCCACAGGAATTCTGCAGCACACTTCAGTCTTCCCATGCCACACAAGGCTATGAACTGGCAGCTGAAGATGCACCTGAACTCTGCAGTCACAGGCTTTTGCTTGGCCTGAAGAGTTTTTGAACTACTCCAGAGGAAGAAATCCACAAACAGTGCTCTCTCTGAGATCCTGCAGCTCATCATTCCCTTCTGCCAGCCTTTCCTGCACACCACTCCCTCAGTTTGTCAGAGTTATCACAGAACAAAATTAAACAAAACCCCAACCACTTTAGGCATGACTTCAAAGAGCTGTCCCTCACTACTGCCAGCCCAAAGTAGGAAAATAAAAGAAAAAGGTGCTTGAAAGCAAGTAACAGCAGAAGTACCGAGACAAGCTGGCTTTAGCCCACAAACCCAGAATCACTGTTATCCTACAGGGATAACACAAAACATATCACCAGTAGGCTTTGACTTGAGTATTCCAAGTCCAAGAACTACACCCAGATTTACAGCACCTGTAGTCTGACCTAAAACAAACACCAACCCCACAACAAATCCAGACTTTCAAGTTTCAAAGAACATTTTTAGACATGCCTAACAGGCATTTCTTCAGCAAAGCTGAGCTTATTTTCCCTTCAGATCTGGAAAACTCAATTGTTAAGCTCCACCACATCTTTACATACACCAAAAATCTGCCTATTAGTTCAGCAAAGTTGACAGACTGCAAGAATGAATTATTAACTTTCTATGCAAATGTGTCACCTACATTGTACATCGCTCAGCCAACTAAGGCAAACAGTAAGCAAATGACAGAAAGCAAAGAAGAAAACCCAATCAGTGACAATTAGATGGCTAGTTTTAGTTTAACTTTGTGGTACTTGCTCCCTCCTCCCAGGATTACCTCAATTATCCTGCTGTCTACAGGCACTGTAGTGCTGACCATGTGGACATTTGGTGTGGATGTGGATCGCTGCCTTTGGGACAGAGAGCCCTCAGAGGAAGGATGGGAGGTGTTGAATGTGAAGGCATGAGGTGTAGAATACCTGTGCTGGGAACTGAGGAGAGAGAGAGAAAAGGAAAGTTGTGGTTATTTTTTTCCCCTCTAGCAACTGAAAAACACTATTCAGTGTAACCTGTCCAAAAGCAATACACACAGAATTCCAGAGAGAGAAAAAGCTGGGACTTACACACCAACTAAACTGTCTGGTCAGCTGAATCATTCCCAGTTTAACTTAGGCAATAAACTGAAAAAACTGGAAGTTCTTGTCAGCTCACATACAAACACTAGTGTGTTTAACATAAGACTGTTTCTGCCATTACAGATTTTGCCACAGTTCCCCTCAATCCCCATCGAATTACATTTAATATGTTGACAAAATACTGGCTCTGATAGATGAATTCAGGGCTGTGAAATTTAAACAAACTGCTCATTTCAAGCCTATTAAATGCACAGCTTCAGAGCTAAGCCCTGAATTTGTCAAGGTTTGCAAGACTGTTCAATGCTTTGCTCAGAACAGCCAGCAAGGAAGTCATGAAACTCAACACCAGTTAAAAGGAGGCCAACACTAAAATCCAGTTCCACAAAAAGTTATATATCACAGCTAAGGTCACTCAAACCATATTTATCCCAAAACACATGTGTATCTTAACTGAAATCAGCCAGTCTTCACAAAAAAAGCTTAAAAACATCTATCAAATTAGTAAGTCATTGTTTAACAACAGCAGAAATAGAATGAGATGGCAAAGATCAATTCTGATGCAGTTCCTGCTAAAATAAAGAAAGAAATACATAGAACCATTTGCAAGTCAGCTACGTGCTCTGTGCCTCATTCTGAATAGGCCAAGACTTTCCAAAGGGGTGCAGAAAAAACAAAAGCTGGCCTGCCCTCTTCAGCCTCTAGAATTTCAAGGAAAAGAATACAGGCACAGGTTAGGATCAGGAGACTGGCCCCTTGCAAAGGAATGCGTATTTTATTTTAGCATTTAAAATTACAAGAATGTTCTCCTGAGGTATCAAAATTTTCTTTAGGTTGAGCAATTTTCAGTTCTCACTGTTCTCTCTTTTAACTCCTATCTGTCATCACAACATCACAGCATTATTTTAATGTATGCAAATCATCCAGCACGACACAAACCCTTGATGCACCGTACTGCCTGAGCAGAAAAAATAAAATTCATTCACAAAAGTACCAAAAGGGAGCCTTGAATTTTCTTAGGCAGAAAAACAAAGGTCTCCAAAAGCCCTTCCTTAAAATTTTAAGACAGAAAATTAAAAATATAAAATCTCAAATCAACAGTCTGCCTGTGCCCAACAAGAAAGGACACTGCATATTATCTGTGATGAAGTGGTGTTGCCACCCTGCACGTTCATCCCAACCTTCTGCTTTTGAGGAGTTGCGAGTCTTTTGTTGGTTTTGACTGTTTGTTTTGAAACCAGAGTGTTTCCCAAAGCAGAAATGACAGGCAATACTATCTTACCTAACAGGTAGCCGGGAGACAGACTCCCGCATCCGCCTCATTGTCAAGGGAGGTAGTGCAGGGACACCACTGTCACTGATATTTGAATTTGGGAACAATCTGAAATATCAACAAAAACAATTACAACTTCAACTGCTACACTACCTCCTGTACAATGCTCTTCAAAGTTCAAATTTCAAAGGGCTGTTTCTCTGAAGCATAATTAACTTCATGAATACATTCTTAATTTCGCATCATGTCTTCCCCCTGTGTATGGTACGACTAAAACCTCTGCCTTCAGACTCCCAAAGACAATGTCCATGTGTTCCTTCTAAACTTCAGAGACTTCAGATTTTCCTGAAAGGGTATTTGACCCATGTTTTTCAAGTTCCATTAAACCCAGGTAGCACCAAGTCATCCTACACTCTAACAACTAGTCAGTATGAGAAAATGCAGAACTGTATGAGCAAGTCAGTTACAAAAAAAGTACAATCACTAAGACACAAAAACGATTCCAGGTTTTAATACTTCTGCATAAAAGTACTTCCAACAATGATTTTCAACTTTTTTAAGCAATACTAGGGAAGTATTATCCTTCATCTGTTTTCTCACCATCCTATACGTTTTCAACAGGGTGTCAGAAGTTGTGGTAGTTCTGCACACTAATCCTTCCAACAGCTAAAAATCAACTGAATCATGGCCTTTTTTATTGCTAACAGAAGTGTTATGTGAGGAATTGCTATCACTCTTCAAACAGAGGGTCATTCAGGATATTTGCTTGCTTGTCCCAGAATATTAAAATCTAGTGCCAGAGCAAAATGGCTTGAATGTAAACGGCCTTCTTTCCCTGGGAACAGACAATCATTGCTGGCTGTTTCATGAAATCAATGCACAATCCTGGATATTGATCCACTTCCCAACCATTCAAATTTATCACCATGGTAAGAGATAAAAAAATGCTTGTCTGTCACAGAGAAATTGCTGCTGCTATTAAAAACAAACAGTCCTTACAAGAGCTGCCTGATGTTGCTCCAGTCCACACACATGGTTGGGACCTTGGTGCTGCAGTGCTCATGGAATTTGTAGCCGCAGGTCTGACAGCGGAAGCCATTGAGCAGGAACTTCTGGCAGATGTCACAGAAGGCCAACTTCAGGAAGGTCTTCCGAGCCTGGAAAACACACCAAATCATTCATCCGAGCTCCAGACTTCTCCTCATGAACCCCCATTGTGTCTGCAGAGCCTGGCAGAAATAAACCCCGTGTTACGTGTTATCAGTGTCCCCAGATTGCTACTGAACTGAAAACTGCACTTGAGCATGTTTGCACAGATTCCCAGTTTGGCTGGAAACCTGGAAAGCTGAGAAACACTCAGGGCTTTGTTTACAAAGAAAAGAAAGAAAAAAAAGTGTTCTGTCAAATGCAAAAGCAATTTTTTCGCCCAGCAAGGTCACAGAGCTTGATGGGCCAAGAACTGGGCTTTTTTGTTTGGTTTTGGTAACATCAGGGAGGTGAAGGAGGATCTGATTGTAAGGACATTGTTATTTTTATTAGTCAAAACCCTCGGTGTATGTTTATGACTAACCAATATCCCTTGCATGAGAAATAAATTCCTTAGTAAATAAAATAGCTTAAGGAATTTCTACTTTTTTAAGTGGCAGCCTACATTTTTCTCTTAAAGCTTCTGCAATGTGAAAAAAGAATAAAATGAACCAAAGGGTTTCTTCCTCCAGAACATACTGGGGAGGAAATCTTGAAGTCTGAGCTTCTTCCAGATCTGGCGAAAAATATTCATTTTCTGGTGACCAACTGCAGATGATTTTTTTTTTTGGTAGTTTTCTAAAAATGTCAAGTAGAAGTAATGTTACTTTCAGGTTTTGTAAACTTCTCCTAACCTTTTTAATGGATGTAAATGACAATTCTTCAGGTTTGCCATTTAGCACAATGTATTTCTGGAACAAAACAACAAAAAAGCTAAAATAGAGGAATAGAGTTCCTTCCCATGAAGAAGAAAATAATGGAAGAATTGGGCATTACCTCTTTGTAAAAAAATAATTAGAAAGAAAAAACCCACACATATACACAAACCCTAAAACACAAAACCTGATGTGTTTATTATTGAATAAATAATCCATGTTTGAGAAGGAGCTTAAAGTCTTTCATCCCCCAAAAAACCACTCTGTTCAACTACCAGGCAGCATTAGCTCACAGAGCAATGGTATCACCTGCAGAATTAAGTCTCCCTATATATTCAGTACAAATACCATCAGTCCAATAAATGTCCTGAACTTACCCAGCCTTTTTTGACTGATGAGCCAGAGAGCGAAAATGCAAATTATCTCACAGTTCTGGACTTTAAAGACACAATATCTTAATACAACAGCTACATAATTATGTATTTATATAAAATAAAAATGGCAGTCATCAGACCTTTGAAGTGTATGCATAATGTGAGCTTTCAGAGTCTCTGACATCCAGGAATCACTAATGAAATCAATACAATTCTGGCATTTCAATGCAAATCGATATTTAGTCAGTCTCATTTGTGGGGAGAAGGAGTGAATGAATCAATCAGCACTTCTGAAAATCCCTGTGTTTAGGAAGCCAAAAGCTGCCTAATGCCCAAAACATTCTTTGACTGAGCATGTGGTTCAATTGATCCAATTTACATCAAAATACAGACAAGGCAAAGCTTACAAAGTTGTGTGTAGTGAGTGGAACATGATCAAGGAAGTCCACTTGCAGCTCCTCTCCAATCAAGGAGGCAGCGTCCGTATTCCAATCCAAACGCACCTTTTTTCTGAAAGAAGAACCAGAGAACACAAAATTCCTTAGAAGATAAAAGTCTAGCCTAACCAACACTCTGTGCTCTGTGAGTTTTCTTGAGTAAACTGAAAACCACAAAACAGACAATGGTCAGCCTCTTACAGGAGCTACAGCCCAGTGTCTTTCACTTAAAACATCAGGAGCAGCTTTGAACGCGCTGCGGGTCACCGCTTCCTCTGCTTATGTCTTAACATTTAAGACGTTGTTATAGAAATGTGTTATTTGAAATAAGACACCTGGAGGCCTTAAAGGGGTCACAGAAATACCCCTGCAAACAACACGTAAGAGATTATGAATGACAGACTCAGTGATGTGGAAGTGGTTCAGCACTGAAGTTACTGGTGACCCCAGAATGGTCTGAGTTCCACAGAGACGAAACCCCACAAATTCCTGCCTTGTGACTGAGGCTTCCAGGAGCATTAAGCCCAAGCCTCACGAGGTGTGAAGTTAAGTGTATTAACTCCATGAGATACCTTCACTCCCTCAGCTTTGGGAAAACAATCATTTGGTATTTAATAGCAGCATCCCGGTCCTACAAAAAATAAGGAGTATCTGAAGTGAGATTTAAATCCAAACACTGGAAAGTTGTATAGGAATCAGAGCCTCCAAACTGAGCACACAGAGATGTTCAGTTACACTGGCTAAGAATCACTAGCACTGAAGTTTACCAACTACATATGCAGCAGTGAAATGCACCTCAAATATGAAGGCATCCCTTCATCCAGAGTATGACAAAAGCCTCAGTGAGACCTTCCAAGCAAGCACTTCAGTCAATCCCTCCATTTTAATTATCTTCAATATTTAGCTTTAAACCAAATTAAAATACCCTGGAAGCTGAAGGAGTATCCCTAGAGGAGGGTAACAAAAGCACTATGGAAGAGTTCATAACCAAGCCATGCTTTTAAAAGAAACTACCCACAGAGAAGGGCATTACTGCTGCTATGCCAAACCCAAGATTTTCACATTCTCTAGCTGAAGAGTTCCCCTCTTACCCTTTTGTCTCAGGAAGTCGAAAAACTGCACAGCATTCTGGCTGCAGCCCTCTCACTTTCAGTGCCTTCATCAGACAGTCGTGTAGGGTCATCCCATTTCGCACATTCACCTGTGAACAAAGGGAAACAAAGGCAACAAAACCTTTAGTCAGGGACTGCAGAGTTTCTTTAAGCTTTTCCAGGAGTGGAAGGCCATTTTTTTCTCATTTTCTTTAGAAATTCCAGTAAAACTGCACAGCTGTTTACTTCGGACAAACAGATAAGCAAAAATTACTTGTACGATGTAAGCACAAAGTGCTGCACCTTCCAATTTAACTCGTTGCACATGAAGCCAACCTGCCAGGCCAGCACATCTGCTGCCACATCCCCACCTATTGTGTAGTCCTGCAAAGGAAGTTTTGAAGCCATTTCATAAACTTCTTGGTTTCTTACAACTCTTACAACTCCTCAGTTTCTATCAAATGGGATTTTATACAGGCAGGTAGCCCAGAGAAGTAAACAAAAAATGCAGACAAATGGAGTTACCTGAAGTATAAACAAAGCCTTAATTTAGATTTCAGGGAACTTTGTGTAAGACTATTTTTAGTATTCTCAGCTCCAAGAAACTGAACTGAAGTGCTCCTTCAAGAAGTTTCACTTCAGCTTTAACCACCACACTTGACTGTGGGCATCCAAGTGAGGAAAGCGGTGACAGAAATGACTGCTCTACAGACATCATGGTCTGGGCCAGCCAACGACTGCTTTTTAATGTGATTTATGTAAGCAAAGTATGCAGCTTGTGCACACTGGAAAATTCACAGCACTGAGGCAGAGAAATACAGGTGCTCAGCATACAGAACCTGCTTTCGAAACACGTCCCCTCCAATGAACCAAGCGGTAACGCCCTGAGTCACAGCCAGAGCTCTGCACCAGGAATGCCAGGCACAGGTGCCAGTGGCAGCAGTGGGCACGGGACGCTCCTGGGATAAAGGCAGCACACACTCACCACGGTGCGCTGCTTGTTGGGCAGGAACACGCGGATGGTGTTGCTGGTTTTGGAAGTGTCAGAGATTTTGCCATCGTCAGAGGCTCGGCGCTGGTAACCGAACTGCTGCACAATGGTGGGGGAAATACAGTTGGGGCCATCAAACACGGAATCCTTGAGCCCAAACCCATTGCTGATAGTCTTCCAAGCTCCCTGAATGTGCTCCATGGGTGCGGTCTAGGGAAGAAAAATTGGGAGAGTCAGGCAAAACGACAATAACCTTGGCTATGACGTGGTACTTTCTCTTCCCGAGACAACAACCTCAGCTTTTTGGAAAGCATCTGAAAACTTCAACAACAGGCTTTCATTTTTTTTAATACTGTCACAGCTCACATAGTATGGAACAGCATAAAAAAACGTCTCAACCCTCACACACACTATGCTCAGTTACGTTTCAGCATAAATAAAGGCTGAGAGGACTGGGATTGTTCAGTCTGGAGAAGGCTCTGGGAACACCTCATTGTGGCCTTCCAGGACATGAAGGAGCCTGCAGGGAAGACGGAGAGAAACTATTTACAAGGGCCTGGAGGTACAGGAGAAGGGGAATGGCTTCCCCCTGCCAGAGGGCAGGGTTAGGCAGGGTTACATGGATATTGGGAAGGAATCCTTCCCTGGGAGGGTGGGGAGGCCCTGGCCCAGGTTGCCCAGAGAAGCTGTGGCTGCCCCTGGATCCCTGGAAGTGTCCAAGGCCAGGCTGGATGGGGCTTGGAGCAACCTGTGCTGGTGGAAGGTGTCCCTGCCCATGGCAGGGGGGGGCACCGGATGGGCTTTAAGGTCCCTTCCAACCCAAACCAGTCTGGGATTCTATAAACCTCTCCCAGTGCAAGGACACAACCAACTCCCTGCATGCTCCCAAATCAGCACACAGTACATTTTCAGCATACACAGAGATAAAGGTGCCATCATACATTTTTTTCCCCAGCCATCACAACTGCAATGCAGCTCAAACGCCAAATTATATTGCAAAGGCATCTTATTCAAACCTAAGAAAAACAAAGTCTGTCCTCCTTTCTAAACTTCCAAGTAGTCAGATTTACTACCAAAGGTTGAAAAGCACAATTACAAAATAACCACTGAAAAGGGCACCGTAATTTATTTCCTCCACAGAACTGCACCCCTCTACAAACACCTGGGAAAGCAACACTAGAACTATGCAGTGTACCTGCACATCTTTCCCATGGTAGCAGTGTGCTTCCAAAGTCATCTCCAGTGGTTGCACACACCACCTACATTCCTGATCACCTCTAGGAAAGGTGATCAGAAAGTCCTATTAGAACTGCAAAGTCAAAAAGCAAATCAGTGAAGGACATGCCAAAATAAAGGTCTTCCAAGCAATCCTAATTCCATCCCCTCATGGTCCAGGAAAGAGCTGAAAGAGCTACAGTGTTTCCTGCAATCACTAACAACCTAATTCCATACCAGCACCCAACACTCCTCACTGAACACCCACCAGGAGCTATTCCAGCCTCTTTCCACATGTGGTCCTGCACCTCTTTTATTGCAAACTATTTGAACCCTCCAACTCATGCTTATGTCAGAGAAAACACAATGGTGTTTGTTATAACTGAAGAAGTAAAACAGTGGAATTCTGGGATAAAAAAGATCTCCACTAGTGTCAAGTCCAGTCCACTTTGTGATGCCCAGAAGGACAAAGTGAATTTCCGAGTGTCTTCCCTCACAGTACAACTCTGAAAAGCCTTAGCTGGATTTGCAGTACTTAACACTCCAGACCTACCCCCGGGTCTGCCCAGCAGCTGGAAAGGAAACAGAACACAAACTTCTACAGAAAGGTTTGGTTTCTACAAAGCCCCCCCATCACATGCAAACTGCAGCAGCAGAGTTCTGGGCCTCCCACCCTCACAGGGATCTTTGGGTCAACTCCTCAACATCTCTTTCACTGACAAGGTGTGCAATGACAACAAACACGTCCTCGCCTTCCCTCCTGCCATCCTTGTCACTCCTGCACCAACACCATCAGCTGAGCAAGGTCCAGCTGTAAAAAGGCTCAAAATCTTTAAATGTAAGTAATATTTAAAACTCAATATCCAACTGAAATCTAACAGAATTCAGGCACTTGGAATTTTTTTTTATTTTTAAATCTGTGGCACATGACAACAGTCTTATATGCAATGTAAAGAGGGAACCATGAATAGCAAGACAGAGAGCCATATTGAAAAAAAAGGGGGAGATAAAATTGAGGAACATAACAGAGTTCACCACACATAAGCAACTGCAAGGACAACATCTCACAGCTCATAAGCACTGCCCTACTGTCAGGCATCAGAGAGGTGAGAAAAGTTACTTACAGCTGCAACACCCATACAATGCACATGGCAGCTAAAGGAGTAGCCAGTTAGATGGTAGCAGCAAAACCTGAGTGGAGAGAACCTGGTAAGAGGGGAAAGGTGAAACCCAGACAGCTCCTTCTCTTAACTTACCCCCTCCGGAAACTTCTTTTTCTCACCCTTCCACGTAATACATGTCATAAGAGGAGACAAAAGTGGGAAGCTGAGATAAAGACTGACAGGGCAGCCATCAAATCCTCCTTGTTGTCACTGCTGTTGACAACACCTCAATGTTTACAGTCTATTTAATATTTTGACATGCTGCCAACATTTCCTGAAAAATTCTTGAGAAAGCAGCAAGTAAGAAGAAATTCGAACCTGTGCTTTGACAAAAGGTAAGTTTGGTACCCAAGAAGGTACTTCCCTGTCCCAAACACAGAAGGCTCACTGCACACAGACACAGCCTGCTGAGTGGGAGGAGAGGAGAACCAGCTCAGACCTGGAGCACACACAAACCTGCAAGTGGCCCGAGGGTGCAGGGTTGGGGAGAAGAAAGGCAAGTTTACCAGATATTCACATGGGATAGACAGGGAATTTCTGATGGAGAGGTGCTAAACCTGCCCCTGGCACCCACGGGAAGTAGCCTGCATTTGGAGAGTAGAGCTGGTTAAGAAACAGCACTGCCCAACTGTGCCGCTGCTGAGCTCCACAGCAACTCAGGGACAACCTCCTGGGGGAACAGCAGCTTCCAGGGCCTCACCAGCATCTCTGCACTCGGGCCACTTCAGTCCTGACAGTGCTGGTCACTTCTCCAACCTTATTCCAAATTATTAGTAGGGAACAACAGACACAGTCACAAAAGCTGCTTCTCAGGAAGTCATTTACACATGTATTACACCTTTCCCTGCCCTCTGGTACAAAGAAAGCTTAAAGATGATATGGATAGAGACAAACCCATCCCCTCAGAACAACACTGTATAGGCGGGGATGAGGTAAGAGAATTAGCACAGCCAGCTCTGAACTGACTACAAAATAGCACTTAATGACACAACAGAATATTGCACATTCATACACCATTGCTAACTGCTTCACTGAACACTGAACCAAGCACAACTGCAGAACACAACAGTCTACAGCACAGGACACGGGTCTGAGTCCACCTTAACACAGAATTCCTGGGCAGAGCACAGCTCACCTTTCAAAGTCCTGGAACCTGTGCCCTGGCATCCACTCGTCCATTTACTGTGGGTATTCTGCTCCAAGCAGTCATTGATTACAGGCATTTTTACTGAAACTTCATTCATTTACTCCAAACTCCCAAGACCCACACCAGTGAAAAGTTGTGTGATATATTTCAGAGAGAAATTTCATTTAAACAAGGTAAGATTTTACAATGATGCCTTTATAAATATATATTATTAGTTTGTCTATTCCAGAAAAACTATGTTTCCTTCCTTTAAATGAGTTGCCAGCACATTTCTGAAACATAATCATTACCAGATATCACATTTATGTTTATGACAGGCTCAAAAAATCCAATACCAGATGAATGTTTCCACACATCTTTCTAAAAGTTTTCCTTTACAACTTTTCTTCCTGCAGCTCTTCACTTTCCTGCCAGTGACTTCAACCAGTCTGTCCACAACTAGAAACTGCAACTTCAGCATTCAAAGAGTATTTCAAGGTATTGCAGCTTGTGAATCCTCTTGTAGATCCAGGACTGCAGGAAGCTGATATTGAGTAGTTTCATATTAAATGTTCAGTCTGAGGAGAAAAATGATGTCATATATTCCTCTAAGTCCTCCAGGAATCCTGCATACTGTGACCAAGATGGCACTTTTCATTAGTGCTTTTTGTGTCATTACAGATCCTGATAATTAATTCTTTGACCAAGCATTAAAACCAAATGCACACTTCTGTGCTATAGAATGCACACATCTGACAGGAACACATTCCTGCAGATCAGTCCCTCAGCCCACTCAACACACTCGTCACTCATCAAATTCAAAAGGTACTTTCAGCTACTTTAACATTTTCCATGACTAGAAGAAGTGTTTAGTCTGAACTGTTAAAAATTTCAGTCTGCCTCCCTAAGAAATGCCAAAACTGGAAAGTTCACAGGATACAGAGCTAAACTCCTCTCTTAGGTATCTCACCCTTTCTTTTTATTCTGAAACAACCACCAAAAACTTTTCCAAAAATGTAAGAACAGGTCCAACACACACACGTGCTGCTATTTTTATCCACACAATTAACAGTCACATTCATATTTAATGGAATACATCTACAAAGGCAAAACATCACAGAACACAGCCCAGAATCCATTTCGAGCTTAACATTTCTGTCAGCAAATATAAGCTTGGAAAGTTGCTTATAAGCCATGTTTTCTTCTCGGACATAAAAAGATCACGCACTAAAAGATAATACTCTTAACTGTGGCCTTTTCTCCTCCCACATAGTAATTATTGACTGATTTAATATTGCTTGGGTGACCCATTGTCTGGGGACAAACAGAAACCCACACCAAACAAAGATCTATCACGATATATAGCTGTGGGTTTTGTAGAGAAGCTTAGCAGAGCAGCAGAAGATAAACACGGACACATTCCTATATTAATAAATAAAGCTGTGATCCATGTTAACATAAATGCAGGGCATGAGCTGGGATCAGTTTGACAACCCAAGACCATCTCTCCTACATCTCCAAGGTTGGTGTTTTTCCCTTGTGTGTCCTTCATTTTAGGAGATGGATGCCAAAAAGCAAACTCCTCCCCAGCATAACTGACAGAAATTAAAAATTAACAGGAGGAAATGTTAGTGTTCAGGAAAAAAAACCAAACTCAAAACAGAAGAAACCCAACCAGTACACAAACACATAAAATTTCAGCCTCAGCTGTTCTGATTTTGGAAGTATTTTTCTCACCTTTTTCTTTATTTCTCACCATTCCCCTCTTAGTCACTACTTATATGTTGCCAACGTAACTTTGAAGTATTTAAGGGAAAAAATAACACTGGTTTTCCAACAAATGGGCTCTCTGTGAGGGAGGGCACAAGCACCACAACTCTCAGCTTGACATGCTTTCAGACTGATTGATTTGCAAGATTAATGCCTTTTTGTATGTAAAATAACTCAGTGAGCACAGCCCAAAGCAAAGCTGGCTCTAGGAGGCCGTACTTTGGGCTCTGCTCAGCAGGGATTTGTCATCAAACTATCTGCACCTTTGGCCACCCGTGCCTGCTCTCTCTGCTGACTGTAACAGCCTCAGGCTACTTTTCCCAGGCACTTTGCAGGAAGATCTGGTTGGTTTATCCCTTCCACACAAACTATTCCCATTTCAGTCACCCCTTTCTTACCACATGACATTCGTATGAAGGTCAAATGTGGAGCTCTGAGTTTCCCTAAAAAACCTGAATTCCTACATTAGAGAAACAGGAGCACTGAACACCCTGTATCTAAAAGAGAGAGAGAATCCAAATCCTTCCCTTTCCCAAAGCAAAAAAGCAATCCCAGGTAACAAGAAAAATGCAACAGGTTTTTCAAGCAATCAGAATGTTTTTAAACTGTAGTTAAGTACCGCTGCTGAGATTATATATATTCACAAAGAAGTGTATAAAACTGCCATAGAAACACCTGTAAAAGGAAAAAGCAAGCAAGAAAAGTACACTAATGTTGCACATGCATGTTGTAGAAGTTTTGCTAATAAAGTACCAGAACTCTATGTCACAGAGTAAAATCTCTGCTTTTTGTTTATATAGTATTTTGTAATTTTTTATTTAATGTCCCCTGAAGACTATTAATTATTATTATTAAGACTATTATTATTATGTTTTAAGTGATACTTAAAACATTCTCCTATATTAAGTTCATAAAATCAAACACATTGCTAGAAACAAAAAACATCCTGAGCACTGCTTTCTTAGATCTGATCCATCAGAATCACATTATATGACACTCTTAGACTTCTTGTTTCTTCACCACGTTAAATTCTTCCCAGGGGAATCCTCCAAAGAAAGATTTACAAAGACAGCTCTTCAAAGCACTGCAGAAGTGGGGCTCTGAGTGTTCTGTCTTTACACAGACAAGACACTTTGGACAAGCATTTCTGGCCCCAAGTCTCTCCATCAGCTGCACATACATTCTCAGCCCCGTGCCATTTGCATTCCAACCTTGCTCATGATTGTTTCAAGGCTGAAAGCCGTGTTTGCAGTTGCCTGGAACTCATCCACTTTACAGCAAAGACGAAAAAGTTACTCAAATGTCAGCAATCCACCAAATGCCCTTCCCACACGAGTTCTCAAGGGCTGAACAAGTGACTGAGAACCCCAGCACAAAGAATTCCAGGCCCTGCCCTCCCTCAGCTGTGTAGTAAATGAGGCAACACTGAGGACACCAAGCCTGAGAACACACCAGACCTTCCACAGCCTCAGCTCGGCCTGGGAATCACTGAAGGCTCCAGCCACAGCAGAACTCAACAGTTCCCTGCACGTTAAACACCACTGCAAAACACAGCCAGTGCTAAATGACCTGTACAGGCAGGAGAGGATGCAATGATGCAGCTGGTTCAAGGCAGCTTTAAGCTAATAAATTTACTTTATTAAATATGGGCTCTGGGCCAGAACCAGCAGTGCCACGTGGAGGTCAATACTGTGATTCCAAGAGCCTGGTCATAGGAACAATGTATGAGAGGAGAACAGGGCAGAGGGACAAGAACATCAAGAAAAGTTTGAAAAGGCCTTGAGATATCTTCCTGAGAAGATAAAACAAATGATTTTAAAATAAAGTGCACCTGGGAATAGTTGAACATATCTTTCTGCAATAAGAATTAAATCTAACATGATACTACTTGAGTATTTTAGCTACAAACTGCCTGGACAGCTCTAATAACTTTATTAGTTTGTATAAATCTGGATTTGCAAAGAAACCTGCAAAAAATGGCAAACAAAAACTGAATGTACCTAAAAGCAAACTTAGACTATGTCAAATATTTACTAAATTACTATGTCTTGAGAGTCTTGAAAAAGATACTATGCTCCATCTTAACTCCATCTTACATTATCTTACTAAGTACATCCATGAAATTACAGGTCTGGTTTGGGTGGGCTTTTATTTATTTAACAAAGGGCCATACCAGACTTTTTGTTTTGTAGATAGAATCCTAAGATAATGTGACAGACACGATTTCCATTAGGTCTGGATTACTCCCAACAGATCTGCAGTTGTGTGGAAAGGCAAATGCTGTTTGGAGAAGACAGGCAAATATCAAGATCTAAAGTTCTAAACTAAGGGCTTTTCCCCTGCAAAGTAAATATCCACGGAGACTGACTAAAGTAAGAGCTGAGGTTAAATACACACTTCTGATAAAGCAAACACTGAAACAACTGTAGCTACCATATCAATTTTGTGGGATTTTTCAAAAAAAAAACCAAAAAGCAAATTTTAGCATTGGTGCAGGAATACAGGCACAGAGCTTGGCTAAGTTTCCCTGCCCCCAAGAAAGGTCCAGACATCTCAGAACAAATAACGGGGCAAGATAAGGAGCAAGGGAAAGATAACAAGAGAAAGTTATTTATACCTTTAGTTTTTCTTTAAGTGAATGAAGTCCTATGACAAAAGGATGAAGCACATCATCTGTGGAAGGTAACACAAAAACAGAAGATATTTACTGTTTTCACAAACTTACACACATGGACTACAGATCAAATTAATAACAAAGAAACTACTTTGTGAGTTACATCAATGACAGTTAAATAATCATCCTTCTTCTGTCAGAGTTCTCAGGGTCTTCCAACTTTTCAGCATTTTACGCCACATTTCACTGCAATGAGACAGCAGGGCCAGGGCAGGACAACCAAAGGTTACCCAGTTCAACAGAATGTCATTCTCATTCAAGAACACTGTAAAGACCTTTTACAGCTTAAAACTGTAAAGTAAAATTTAGTAAAAATTAAAGTAAAAATTAAGCTGAAAACTGTCTTCTCACACATCAGCTCCTGATTCACACAGAAACATGTTGCTGACTCACAAATGTGGATACAAACCAAACAAACAGCAATAAGCAGCTGAGTCTCTGAAGGCTCTCTGGTGCACATAAGCACTACTGTGACAGAAGTCTCACCTTTCTCACATTTGCCCTTGTATGAAATAAAGCACATGTAACAAAAAAAAAAAAAATCAACAGGAGATCTTATGATGTAGCTCACTTTAGGTTAGAAGTACCCTCCCTTCTGCATAGAGCAGGTGGGAAAAAATTAAAAAGAATAAAAACAAGCTGCACTGATTTTATCCAAGATAGTAAACTCTCAAAGACTAACAAGAAAGCAAAAGAATGCTTTGAGACCTTCACCTAGAGCCACCTGGCCATTTAGAAATCAAAAACTACCTACAGTCTGAACTGTGCATTTGTCCTGTTTACCACCTCGTGCACCTGCCTCCAACATTCTGGAATGTGACACACAAAATATTGAGAATATGATTTCCATCATGGAAAAAGAAAACCAGGGAGACTGCAGAGAAGCAAGCAAGGAATTCTGTCTTTTGCACACCAGAGGAAAAGCTGAGATCTTTAGTTGTAACTGAATACAAGAGAAGCCAATGAATCCAATCAGTATGACAGATAATGTTGGATGAAAAAGAGGATAAAAACCTAATGTGGAAGGGTACAGAGTTTACAGAATGAGAAACCAAAGCACTTTTTATTGTAAAATCAGCCAGAAGAAAAAGCAACCTCATATACAAATCAAGAAGAGAAGGCACAGCATAGAACAAGTGTGATGGGCTAAGGAAGCAGCAGGTACAGTGTTTTTACCTGCAACCAAAGCAATAGTCATGAAAGAGGAAAAATCACGGGGTTTTCTTGACAGATGAGACATATGACAAAAAAATCAGAAAGGACATCTATTAACAGAACCGGCAACAAGGAGGGTTTAAGTGAAAGAATTGTCAAAAACACCAGCTGTTACTGCAGATGTGAGATTCAAACCTGAGACAGACAATTGTTCAGCAAAGACAATGGCAAAGCCAAGGGAGCAGAAATGACTCTGCTCTGGAGGAAGTTTGCCTACTTGCAGGATTTCCACCTGAGATGCACTGTGGAGTAGCAGGAGGAGTGAGGGAAGCAGGTGTCCTGTGAGGGGAATGCTGAACTCCCACAAGTTATCACTGATCCCACTCCAGTGTCAAACCATGGCTTCTGAAACATTCTGCTACAAATACACACCTAAATACCAAATAACACACCAGGCTGAACAAAAGCTTGGGGGTTGTGCTCCAGGGTTGCCAAGTCACTTTTGAACTAGATGCTGATGGTTTTAGAAAACACACCTGAATAACACTGTATTTAATATATCTAACATCTGTGTGACACCTCTCCAGCTGACCCCAGTGTTACACCCTTAGGGCACTCCTGCTGTTTCCTCCAGGTTTCGCTACCAGTACTTTCATAAATACACCACTTTGTCACTGGCAGTGCTGAAAGTCTAGCACCATAAAAAAACACATTGGTTTTCTATTGGGTGGAGGAACCATCAACTTAAAAATTTTTCAAAATCAGCCAGGCCTTTTAGAATTTGTGACAAAAAACTATTACTACACTTATTCCTGGGCTACACTGTTAATCCCCACCTTTAAAAACCACATTGCCTATTTAGAGTGGGAAACTGAGAAAGACAAAACAATCAATATACAAAGGAACACAAAATTAAAAAAAAAAAAATCCCTCTGCCAGACATAAAATACCCAAATAAAAGTGAAAGAATCTTTGGCAGTCACAGTGGCAGTACAATTTACAGTGACAGAAGCAAAAATATTTTCAATGTAAGACAATTATAGTCTAAATCTGCCCAACAATTTTATTGAACATTTTCTTCAGAGCATACAGAACTTCTGTAAAACAAAATTATTGCAGGTACTGTCCTGTAATTCAAAATCACAAGGGCAGATCTTACTGGAATAGGTAAAAATAGCACTAGTGACCATGCCAAAGGACAGTCTTTCCACTGCAGGGCCAGTGCTTAGATTGCAACATCAGCTGGCTCTCTTTCTGTAACCTCTTGATTGCCAGTGACCAAGTCACAGTCACTGACAAGGCCTGAGACACCTGCGAGGAAGCGCTGGCCCTGTCTCTGAGCCACCTGCTGCTCACCAGCTCTGGAGCATCCAGCACAGGCTGATGGCACCGAGACACACTTTACTCTTTGTCAAATGTCAGCAGAAAGCTGAAGGTTTGCACACTCTGCTGCCTCTTCTGGCCACAGCACATTGGGAGCTACTCCATGGACTCCAAAGAACCCACTCTGGTCCAACCCCCTGAAAACCAACACAACAACTCCACAGGGTTCTCCACAGATGGGAATAACAACAGCAGCTCTCCCAGCAGGAACACTCGGAGCCGGGATCACAGCACACCCCTGCCCCACACCGGTTCCTTTGGAATGAGGCCCCTCCCGGCCCTCACAGCTCCGTGCCCGCCCACCCTGCGGCTGAGCCACGGACACGGCTTCCCAAAGCCAGCGGCCACTCACACAGGGAGGGCACAGCCAGAAACGAGCAGGGCCTCCCTCTGCTTGCACAGGTGCTCTGACACCTTCCTCCCTCACCTAAGAAAAACTGAAAGTGCAGCAATAATCAAGAGACCTTCTGCACAGAATGGCCCCTGTACTCTTTGTCTCTATGAAGAACTACAAACAGATGGCATGCGAATTCAAAAAGAGAGTTGAGACACTTTTGCCATATTTAATGCATGAGTTTTACAATACAGGTTTTGCAAAAAAAAAACCCCAAATACATTAAATCACAACAGAAATGCACAAGAATATTTTACTAATAAATAAATTAATAAATTAAAAATATCTTAATGGGGTTATGCAGTAGATTAGATCTGAAGGAATTCAAATTCTATCAGAAATTATGGAAATAAGGAAAATATTAACCCAACAGTAACCTTGGAATTAACAACTGTTAGATAAATTCTGAACTTCAGGAATCAAAAAAATAAGGTTTTTTTTAGAATGTGAACCTCAAGTTACATCCTATGTACCAAATAGGATCAACTTTCATAGAAACTTAGCACACTTTCTACACCAAAGTTTAAAAACCACCAAATTGCTATGTATCAAAATACACTTTTTGAACTGAATACTGGAGAGGTGATTACATGCTCTCTCATCTCCACATTAAGTGGAATAAAAATCCATCTTTTTCTTCTAGAAGAAACTTTTAAACTATGGTACCTTCTATGAAAATCACTTGGGAATGACGTAACTAGCATTTTTGAGCAACAATAAATTAGGATTTTTTTTTAATTGAAGTATGAATAACCAGTGTTTTTTCTTCCCAGCAACATTTCCACCATTGAAGCTTCCAATCTAATGGTCCTCCCTACATTTGCTGTATCACTTTGCAGGACTATCCCTCTGTATTCCTACATTTGTGTAAAAATGCCGTGCAAAAATCAAAGGGAGTACCTTCACCTGTCTCACTATTCTCCTTCAGGTTCACCAATAAACTCTTCTGTAAAATCCCACAAATAGTCTATTCTACACAAAGAAAATCAGAATAAATCAAAAGGAATAGTTTACTCATCTCTTCCACAGGTAGCAAGCAAGTAAAGAGAGAGAAGTGCCTTTTATGGTGTGTTAACAGACTGAAAAGACCACTGGAAAATACTGAAAGTATGACCAGACTTTGAGCAAACACTCTGAAATGACTGAGAATGGAACAATACAGTGGAATATCCAAAATCTAGCACCAGGGACATACATTGACAGCAATGACTAACAAAACAAAAGACATTACAGAAAAGGGAAAATTAGTCATGTTAAAAGTTTCTCAATCTATAGAATCATAGAATACCCTGGGCTGGAAGGAACCCATACCTTAAATGCTTTCCCATTATTTGAAGGTATTAGCGACATCTTTCTTCTAGCTGTGCACTACCCTGCATCTCCCTCCTGCTGATCCCTCAGCTCAGGGTTCCTAAAACCCGCCCTTTCAAAACTCCAGCTTGTTCTGTAGGAAAAAAAAAAAATGAATGTAACAGAAAACTCTAACGGGGGCTCTGAGCCGTTTTTTTCAAAGGCTGAAGCCCTGAGCCAGCCTCGATTAATCTGGTTAGCCCCACGCCACACCCAGCTGGAGTCAGTGAAGCAACCTCCCTCTGCCTGGGAACTAAAAATACACCAAGGGCTGCACTGCTCTGCCCCGATACTACGTGTTTCCATCGGAATGCCCCGGGAATCACCGCCCTTTTGGCAGCTGTTTGTTGGAAGTGAAGCACTGGGGGGTCAGCCCAACAGCAGGTATGCAGTGAACAAGAGTGTCAAGTGAACAATGCAACAGCGAGGGAGAACAGAGCCGGAGTCCCCGCGGCATCCGCAGAGCCGCAGCACTGGGCACCGAAACCCAGCAGCCACGATGGGAACGGGCTGCAGCACAGAGCTGCACTCACAGGGCCTGTGTGCACATCCTCACACAGCAGAGAAAACACACTGACACACTCACACGTGCACACACCACTGCACGGCAACCTAGAACTCCTCTGCCTGAAGTTAAAGGCACTGAGCTTTGATTTACCTGTGTGCACAGCAGACAGGCAGGGCAGGCACAGCTGCACCTGCAAACAAACCCACTGCACAAATCCAGCTCCTCCATGGTAAAATCTCACCTCTAGAAAGGTTGGCATCCCCCATAAGCAAGCAAAACCCACTGCAAAATACACAATTCAATCACATGGACCATGTTGCTTAAAACCCTGAAAAACACATACTTGCTTATGTAAGCATTCTACTTATTAATTCTCAGTTCCCATTCTTAGCTCTGAAGTCTATCAAGAAAATGCTTCTCTCCTTTCCAAGTGCCTCAAGAACGGCGCTTTGTTTACCCTCATGTGCTGTTGCACTGCACCATTTTGGTACACAAGATGACCATATTCTATTAAACTGTAAAAGGTCAGTACACACTGCTGCAATGAAATCAACTCTGTGTAAAACAGATGACATTTATAGTACAAACACAATATTCAAGTCACTCAGGGAATAAACGTACGCCAGCTGCTTTTCAAAGCAAAATCTTTGTTTACAAAAACCCAGCGCACGCAGCAAGGGCCAGCACAGCTCTGAGAATTCTTCACAGAACTGGGGCCAAAACAGACTTTCTTCGCAGAGAAAATAAGAACATCACTAAGTATGGACTAGTCATACAGAATAAGTTGTATCTGCTTCATGCTGTCTCAAAAGCCATGAGCTCACTGCTAAAATACCTTGTTAGTTTGTCATAGTTACCTGATTTCCCAGCATTGTATCAACTCCTCTTCCATTAATTTCTAGAGCTGACCAAGTGTTTCCACCACTTCATTCAACACACAGTGGGTGTGTTTCAGATCACAACATACTCAAGGGTTTTGCATAAGCAATTACACAAAATCAATCAAAATTGGTACAATGTAGATGTAAACCTGTCTGTTTACAAAATAAAACTTATGTGAAACTTTCAGGCTTAAATTACCGGTCTTGAAATTTGGCAAATCACAAGTTTCAATCTTGTTTTGAAGATTTGTTGTTACTTCCCCAAGTAAAGATAATTTTGACTTATGCAATTTGATGTTTTTATGAGAAACAGAAGGCTGACTTCTGTTTCTCTTCACACACCTTGCACACTTGTATAACATGGATCATCCAGAAACTTGTTTCCTACAAAACAATAATCCTTTTCAATCACTTGTTTCAAGCTGAATTTGTATGGAAGTTTTGGAAATCCAGCTGCACAAGCCATATTCAGTTGCTGTTGGGTGACCACGGTCCTGCCTCTCCTCCAGCAGCTCTGGAATGCATCACCTTATTCCAGCTGAACAGTGAGGCACAAGTAGCAAGAACAGGAAATTCCCACAGGCTAAGGCAGCCAAAGGATGCAAGAACTCTTTGCTCTCCATCAGCCAGAGCACCACAGCACAAGCCCCTGGTGTGCTGCAGGAGTGCTTTCCCAGCTGAGGAGCCCAAGGCCAAGGAAAATGCTCCCTTTGGCCAAGCTGGCCAAGCAGGCAGGACAAGCAACTTCAGAACTGAGGGAGGGGGAGAAAAATCTGGAGGGTGTTTAAGTGAGGCAGCAGCAAAGATGGCGAAGCAATTTAAACACAGTAATCCAGCCCAACAGCTCTTGGTTCCCATCTCCTACAGAAGCTTTACAACCAACAGCTCTGAACCGAATGTGTTTTCAAACAAGGCAAACTTGGACTTTTTTCCTCAGCTCCTGGTTTCCCAACAGGGAAGAAGGAGGCAGAGAAATAATCTGGGGGGAGGAGGGGAGTATATGTTCCAGAAGAAATTAGTGCTGATTTAGCTTACCAAGAAGTGCTGACCAATTATTTCTGTGGGTCATGTCTGTGGCTTATAAAATATGAGCTATTCTAATAAGTTGTAGTAAGTTCAGGCCCTGAGACAGCAGTGACTTCATATGTAATTTGAACAGAATGCGGTGGTGTTAAGAATAAAAAATGGGAAAGGGATTCAACTGAAAAAAAAAAGTTTTAGATCTTCTTTAGGAAAAAAAACCAGCTATTTTCTCTGCTACTTCCAGATTTTCTTTCAAAGCAGGTTAGTCAGCAGTGTTGCACAATAAGTTGTCCAGTCCTGAAGATTTTAAGTATGGCAACAAACCATATGAAAAACACATTCCAGGTTTCTGAAAGCACTGCTGCTCCAACCCAGCTATGCTGGTTCACTTCTGATTTAATAATCTAACATTAAATTGCTTACCACATTAACCATCCATTTCATGAACACACATCCAGATCCATACATCTTTCAGGATAAATTGTAGCCCTAGGGTTTGCCTACAGAAAATGTTCATTAAGACAAACCAAATTAAAGCCACTTCTATTCTGAATGGGTGACTATAGAAGAGATTTAACTGAACTGTCTGAAATGAACTCTCACATTCCCCATGTCAATCTTTCCTTCTGCACCAACACTGCAGACATATCCTAAAGAACAAGAACACCCCTTCAAATTACACCCTGGTTTGACATAATGCAGTGATCCTTTAGGCAGCATCTGGAGCTGACTTTTCCAGAAGCATTAAAAGACATTTTACAAATCTTTTGTACTAAACTATTTTCAGATATTTGAAGCTGGTTTGGTTTTGGAGGAATCTGAGTTTTGCTCCACTACAGATCCTTGTTTTGCACACCTATGACAACCTACAGCTGCACCTGGAACACACACTGTGTGCCAGCAATTCCACTGTAACTGGTTTTGGGGTCTCACTGTCCAAGGTAAGGTCCCTGGATTTATAGTCACTTAGGGGCTAAGGAAAAAAAAGAGCCACACAGGCAGGTTATCTATGTGTGCAGTGAGACTGCAGATAATGAGAGGCCAGAGACAGCCCTGGCTCTGCAGGAATACTACTGCTACATGGCACGGCTGGAACAGTTTAGAGGAAATTGGGACACGAAAGGCTCTCACTCCAGTTTGCAAATGGCTTTTTTTAACTGAATTTAAATCACAAAAAAAAAAAAAAAAAAACAAGCACGCAGCTCCAACCAAAGAATGCCTGAGCAGAAAGCTTTGGTTGTGCTGATACAACCTAAAGGCATTTTCCATTCCCGGTCCAGCAGCCTGTGGAGCGCAGTGACAAGAGGGTCAGAGAGCCCCCTAGAAGAGCAGGAGGGATAAAGCTGCAGCTGCACACGAGCAGGCCGGGCCAGGCACGGCTCCGGGGGGGCGGGATGCTCATCCCACTGCCCACCCCCCTGACAGGGCACGGCTCCAGGTGGTCCAGGTGCCCCCTGCCCATCCCCTCTGCATAGGGCACGGCTCCAGAGGGGTGGATCTCGCTGCTCTTCCCCTTGGACAGGGCACAGCTCCCGGTGCCAAGGATGCCCACTGCTCTCCGTCTCACAGACAGGACAAGGCTCCAGGCTTGCAGGACGCTCATCTCCCCTGGCCAAGGCACGGCTCCAGGTGTTCCAGCTGCCCCCCGCCCATGCCCTGGCCTGGGCATGGCTCTAGGGCTGCGGATGCTGTCCCCGGGCCCCTCCGCTTCGCTGACAGGCGGCGGCCCGGCCGCAGCCCCGCTCCCCCGGCCCGGCCCCTTGGCCCCTCGCTCCGGCCGACCCTACCGCCACAGGTCCCTCCCTGCCCAGTCCTGCCGCTCCTCCCCAGGCGCCTGTCGGGGCCGAG
>VYXB01009186.1:37503-97502 GCA_013397135.1 Pachyramphus minor | reverse complement strand
CCTCGGGAGTTTGACAATTAATCAATGAATTAATTAACTAACGGGGGGCATCGGCAGCGCCTCAGCCGCGGTGTGGGCCCGGGACAGCCCCGAGTCCTGCAGGGCGCACACCTCGTCCTACCTGTGCAGGCAGAGCCCGGCTGCGCAGGGAGCGGGCAGCGCTGCCCCAGGGGCGGGCCGTGCAGAGGGGTGGGGTGTGCGCTGCTGGGAAAGGGAGCGGAGGAGAAATTAAAAATAAAAATAATAAAAAAAAGAAGCGTGCGAGCTCTTTTCCTGCAGCAACAGGGAACAGCTGTCAGGCAGCGATCCCCGTGTAACTCGGGACAGGCTCCACGGAAAAGTTGGGATACCAAAAGGCTCTGCTGGCTGGAACTCGCTCCCAGTGCTCCACGAACTCACTTGTTTGAGCTTTGAAAACGTCCAGCACGGCACATCAAATGGTGATTTGTCACCCCAAAACACAGCTCCCACGGACAGCCACTGCAAAGAAAAACATCTCTCCTAGAACTGTTCTTAGGGAGCATGCATGTTTGCATTTACAGTCATGTAAGTTCCTTTAATAGGTAATTAAATAAGCATTTCTCTAAAAAGAGCCTCCAGCAAACTTGTCTCAGCCTTATTTGGGATTTTTCTACAGCAGAAGGTTTATTCTGATATAAACCAAGACTTGAGTCCAGCTAAAGTCACATGAACCTCACTGGGACATGGCAAGGGCACGGAAAAAAACCAGCACTGTTGGGTTTGCCTCTCCTAAGCACCAAATGAGAAAAAAAACCCCAAACCATGCAGAATCTTTAGGTACTGGTGCCTTCCAGGAAGAGGTGTGGGTGTCAAGTAATAGGTTGAAATGGGGGTGACAGCCAGGAGCTCAGGAAGGCTGAAACACAAGTTACCATCTCTTTAGGATGCTGTGATTCAGTGTTTTATCCCCCTATGTTCTAAAAGCTACCACTTACTCCAGTGTAATAAAGCCTTCAATTTAGAGGATATTGATAAAATAAGTATTTAAGCTTTTTGTAGCACTCTTTCACAAGACAGACCATGTGGAGATTTCAGCCTTGCTCTTAAAAAAAGAGGTGCTTCTCTTATTTTCCTCTCCCCTGCTGCTCTCGACTCAGACCTACCAAAAAAACCCAGAAAACCAAATCCAGACCAAGACAGTGCCTAACAAGTACAAGATTTAGACATATGAATCATTCTTTTCAAATTTCTATAGAGTAACTTTTCTTTGAAATGTCCTATCTATACTGAAGAAGTCCTGTGATGCACAGACACTGTTTATTTATATGACTTTAACAGGAGTCATATCCATGTATCTGAGAAACAAATAAACTGGAGGCAGTGGGTACAAGAAATATTCACATGGCTTTGGACTAAGCAAATCCCTGTAACATGATAGAGAGTAGTACAGACTTCAGAAAAATATGCAAAAGGATCTTAAAATGTTGTAATGTAAAATATAAGTACCTGCCACAAGGGGCTTAAAAAGAAAGAGGGAAAGGAAGGAGGAACATTCACCTCAAGAAGAGGTGGTTTTGACAAAGACTTTTCATAAAGTTTTAAACTTCTTTTAGAAGGGTAGAAGGATCAACGATTGTAGTCATGGAACAAATAAACACAGGTCTGGAGGAAAGCAAGCCAAATTTCAGAGAGTTAAACAATGTGGCACATGCAAAGAAATACAATAATTACCAGAAATAAGAAGAAAAGCAAACAAGGAAACCAATCAAAGAAACTGAAACATGGCAGCAGGAACGCAGAGGGAAAACAAAAATTGAACAGACTTTCCAAAATAAACTGAAAATTCTCAGCATTCGTCCTGAGGCTGACCTGGTTTGTGCTTGTGCTTAGATGTCCTATTAGCGAATGTCCAGGTGTTGGGCTTTCAGTTGTCCAGGCATACAATCCTATCTTACATTTGCACCCCCTGAGGTGTTCTCTGCCTGTACAGAAAGCAGCTTGAGGAGTGATTTGAAGGGGAATGAAACCATGTGGTCTGGGCCAGGCTGAGGTAGGGACAGCAACCATTATCTTGAGCAATGTGCCTTGTGGCTGTAGCCTGGGAATTCATCCCCTTTCCTCCAGAGGGTAGCTCAGGGAGGCAGAGCCATGCCAGCTCCCCAGCTGTGCCCTTCTCCATGCCAGTTTGTGCGACAAATCATTCTCTTATTCTCCCGTGAGATTTTTTTTGATTAAGAGAACATTGCTTAGTTTAAGTCAAGTTAGATACCAAAGCAGTCCAGTGTACAGAGGCCATGAAGAAAGTGGCCTTGAACATAAGCATTTGTAACCTAAAAGAGAAGCCAAATAAGGAATCGCTAGTTTGTTATGATGATGCATAAATTATTTATATTTTATCATTCAGCTGAAATACTTTATTATTTGCCCGTGTCGCTGAAATGTTCAAAGAAAAGGAGTGGAAATGTAATTTACAGATGGGTTTTTTTCATGCATTGAGAATTCAAATTGCATAAATTACTTTATAACAACAGTACATATAAAACTGTTAAGAATGAGTAAACTTGTTTTGCTGGAATGAAAACCATAGCACAGTCTGTTCACATTAATTGTTTTTTCTGGTTTGTCCTGAAGATATTCTCAACTTTGAATCCAGCTAAAAGTTTTTGCTGTTGGGCTGGCTACAGTACATGCCTCATCTGGGCACTGCTTCATTCTATATCTAAATTAAGGTTAGTACTTTCATTTTTCCTCTTCTTCCTTTTCACTGCTTTAACTCTTTCATTTAAGAAACATATTTATCTAAAAAAGTTACACTATTCCATATTATCCTCTATTGCATGTTCTTCCAAAACTAATTCCATCTCTAATACTATAATCTATTAGGTGTTCATACTTACATGGTTCTTGGCTGTGTTTCTATAAAATTAACAATAAAAATGTTTGATGAAAACATCAGTTACATAGCTTTCCAATACCAGTTTGTGGGGGTGCCCCTTGGTTCTGCAACGCACAACAGGCCAGCTGAGAAAAATCGGAGAGAAAACACCCCCAAAGCCCTGTGGTTTCAAAGTGGCTCTGTTAAATTGTGTATGACAATAAAGGTAAAGGTGTATTTTTTTAGGTGCCCAGAGCTGGGGTTGTCCCCAGAGATGGAAACATGTTGGAGAGGTTGCAGTTACGTTCTCAACAGGGATTGAGAGTCTGGGCCACATTCCTTTCATCACACATAGAACTCAGGAAGCTCAAAGAGGAGCACAGGACAAACACACCAAGTCAGTTGCTATAGCACTGTGTACTGAGAATATCACAGCATGAAAATAATTTTAGATTAATGTTTTATAAATTTCATGTGGAGATGCTCACCTGATTGGTGCCACCTGCACAGTGAATAAAAACAGTCTGAACAAGCACTCTTGGAGAAAACAATTTAAAAATTAAAAATTTAGGCTACAATTTGTGTCTACTTTAGCAGTCATTCCTACTGTAGAGACAATAAATACAGCACTTTGATTTATACATGTATTCTATTTTTGAAACCTAACCAGACTGGTTTATTTGGTTTATTTTGACTTTCTGAAAAAGTCTAACCACAATAAAATCTATTCAGAGCTGGGTACTACAGTTTAAAAATAGCAAAGCAGAAACAACTCTTTCCTGACAAACATTTTAAGAACCTGAGCTGAATATATAGTAAAAATATCTCCTGCAGCAGAGCAATTACACCTGATACAGAGCCACAGGAGGGACTGATCACCGGATTTGGGGGGACCTTCAGCTATGCAGGATTTTTCCTGTGCATGGACAGCTTCTAGTGTGGTAACTGAACTGTGTTCAATACTTAGGTTCTCTACAAGTAGCTCACTGTAATAATGTATCTCAGGATGACAGGAAAATGTCAGTTTTCTGTGAGGAATTGTGAGTGCTGGATCAGCAGGAGGTAAAACAGGAGGCTGCGTGTACAAGCACATGCATATCAGACTATGTCTGAAATATACATAAACTTTATCTTTCTTAAATCGTATTTGTTATGTTTCTTTATAAAAAAGACAAACTGTTTTTTTTATAGCTCTGCTCTCGTTTTCATATGTTTGCACTGTGCACAGAAACACTCATTCTGCTCCCCCTGACGTTACAGGGCTTTTATCCAAGGGAGATTTTGGAGACAAGGGAACCCAAAGCAGCCCAGCCAGTGAATCTGTCCAACTGCTATTCCCAGGTAACACCAAGCTAATTAGCATGTAGGTGTAAGGTTATAAATACCTGCACCATTCAAAGGTTCAATGGAGGGAGCAAGAGGACAAAGGAAAAGTCCATTTTAGCCATGTGCACACATTCATGCACTAAGAGAAATGGAACCCTCACGTATTGGGTTCTCTCAGAAGAATCTGTGCAAAGGGAGAAAAAAGGTCTCTGGCTTTCAGCACATGCCTATTTATCCATTGTCTTTCAAGTGCATCTCAGGCATTCAGATAAACAAAGATAGGCGATCAAAGGCTGCATTCCCTTTGGCAATACACCCGGGCTTGAGCCAGCCTGTGATCCTTTGCACCTCCGTGTCCTCGGCAGCAATTTGTGCGTAGAGGGGCCTAACAATTAAAAATCATGTTGCTAGCACAGAACGTCAGAAGCAGCGTGCTAATGTGACAACAGGGAAGAGCTTTGTTCCTGAGCTGGGCCTGGTGTCCGTACAAGTGCCAAGCAGGCTGGTGCCGAGCAGCTCGGAGCCAGCCCAAGGTGCTGGGGAAATGCAGGCACAGCTCTTCCCAGGGCCCAGCACTGCTCGGGCCCAGCGCTGGCCTTCCCCAGAGCAGCTCTGGGCTGACACACCACTGAGGGGGTGCTATTTTTGACAACAGTTGCATATGTATATAGCTCGTTTGGTCTCTGATTATAAAGGTGGGGGATGTTTCTGTCAGATGTTCCATGCCATTTGTGAAGGCCTTTTTTGTTGTTGCACATTCATTTCTCAGACTGGGCAGTGGTAATCAGGTCGATTATATGCATCAGGATCTGCTTTTGCTACAATAGAAAACTCAGCTATGATTAAAGCTGCTAGTCCAGGATAATGTTCATTTTGGTCTGATTTTTGTAAGAACTTTTTTTAATTTCTCTCTGCAAGATAATAAAAACCCAAAACAATGCTATGAGCAAAACAAGTAAATTACTTGAACAGTAATTAGCCAAGACATCAGGTCAAAGGAATGCAAACATACAGGTCTCTTGCTGTAGCTCATCAGAACCCCAGTGTGCTGCGTTAGGAGATTTGTTAAATCTCTCAGCAATTGCAGAGAAATGAGTGTTGACATGTCTGGCTGTACCTGAGTATTTTTAATACTTTGAAGATGTATATCTAATACTCAGATTTGTTCAGCTTAATTTATTCAGACATTCCTTAGCTTCAACCTATTTCTGGTAGAGACAGAAGCATTGCATTGGCAACAAATTATGTCAGCCTTTCTTCTGCCTTTCACAGAAATGCAACAGTGACATGAGAATTTCAGTAACTGCTGAAACATTATTGCTGACATCCATTTCATTTGATAGTAAGGCCAAATAAATACCAAAGAAAGCAAAATCTAAGGCACACTAAAGCCTTGTTTTTCACAAAGTAAGCACTGCTAACATCTTTGTGAGTTAGAGTAACTGGTTCTATGTTCACATACCAGCTTCTGGACAGCAAGTGAAAAAAGGGTATTTTTTCCCTTACCACACACAACGTTGGATGGAGGGAAAGGAATAACGATTTTTTTGTGGCCAGTATGTAATGTGTATTTACTTAGAATTCCAATGGGGGTTTGATGACCACAACACCCCATTCCCTCTGTTAATTCTTACATCCATGCCATCCTATTACCTGAATTCCAGCCAGAGTGTTCCTTGCAGTGTTACAGTCAGGGGGCTCTCTGAGGGTTCTGGAATTGCAGTAAAGCCAAACCTTTCCTGGGGCAAGGCAGGTGGAACTCCAAGGCATGGGAGGAGGATCGATTGCTGAGACATCTCCCCAGGACACCCCTGACAGACACACCTCTTTTAAGGCTGTCTTTGGAAAATAAACCAAGGGGGATTTATCCTGCTCTTGTGAAAGCCTTGCTCATGTGAATGAGGACCAGTATGACCAAAGAGATCTTATGTTGGTGCACAAGGTCTTCAGGTGGTTTGACCCAGCACTCTGTGGGTAAATTATCTGACTTTTTGTAGCTTTCAGGGTAACAGACTTCAAAATTAGCTATTGTAACTAAATATTTGGGTGAAACATTCAGTAGAAAGCAACAAATTATTTCCTCAAGTAGAGGATTTTGATTTATCAAGTTTTCAAGCAGAGTCATGCTCTTGGCTAGCAAGAATCAAGAAAAAAAATTGGCTTTTTTTCCCCCCTCTCCCAAGGTTTCATTTAGGATTGGATAACATACAGTCAACTACACTTATTCTTAAATAACTATTGATGATTATAGACACAGTTTGATCGAAATAAAAATGGTATTTTTATGAGCAAATTTCCATAATATTTCAAATATTTATATACACACCTAATATATTTATATATACCTTGTATATTATCATAAGTTAAATATAAAATAACATTTCACACCTTCTTTGTTTTTATCTAGTAGAGTTCAGGATATTTCCATTAAAAACAGAGGTCTAACCTCAGATTTTTAGTGCTTTCATAGTAAAGCATATTCCTGAGATTGTTTCCTTTTCTAACTCTGTATAATCACTCACTTCCCCCTTTAACTCCCACAGTTGTGCTATTCTACCCATCTTCACAGGGCTTGGAGGTGTAGGAAGGCAAGATCTTGCATGGAATTTTGAGATGGGGGATAAAAACCAAGCAGAAGTTCAAGAGTTACTGTACACGTGTTAGCCAGTGCTTTATGTATAAAACATGGGATTTGAGAAGCTGCCACTCATCAAAAGGAGGGAGGGCAGCAAGTTCCTGCATTTGAAAACCACAATGAAATCTCACATCTATGTGATCCAAAGATAAAAGAAGAATTCCCATTTCTGGAGCAATCCTAGGAAGTCTTTGAGGATGGGTCAGAAATGGGACTTGTTCTCATATTTGACACAATACAGTCCATATGATATAATACATCATAGATTTATTTAGTTTAATACAGGCCATGTAATTCACTTGATTATTTAACTTAAACACATGGAAAATCCTGGTTTCTCTTAGGGATAGAAAATAGACTCAAGTGATTAAAAGTCTTTGGTTAGTTTTCCTGGTAGCTTTTTGATGCTTGTTTTTGCAGGAAGTTCAGAATTCTCTGAGGAAAGCTCCAAGCTGTTTGTGTGGCTTTGTGACTAATGGAAAGAATTTACACAAAATATGCCACTGCTGGGCAGTGATATGGAACAATAAATAATGAAATAGGCAAGAGGGAGGAATCACCAAGGCTCCTTTCCCATAAAATAGCTTCTCCTCGAGGAAAGTGGAACTGCTGCAGAAGAACTCCCATGAAACCTTTGGGATGATGCTTTGCCAA
This sequence comes from Pachyramphus minor, assembly GCA_013397135.1. Taxonomy (NCBI): domain Eukaryota; kingdom Metazoa; phylum Chordata; class Aves; order Passeriformes; family Tyrannidae; genus Pachyramphus; species Pachyramphus minor. The sequence goes on along the minus strand of VYXB01009186.1, from coordinate 90,051 downwards.
GGGAGCCTACCTTGGAATTTGGCAAGAAGCCAGTGTGCCCTAATTACCTTTACTTTGCAGTTTGGTTCTTGGTAAGAAAGCACCACCTGCAAGTTGCTAGAACTGTATAATTTACTAACCCTGAGTAAATGGGATTGTTCTGCTGGGGCAGAAACCTGTGCAGGCTTTAAAAAAAATACTTAAAATAATTTTTATAAAAGAAGAGTTGACAAGGATATAATATCCTAGGTAGCCAAAGTTGAGCAGTATTATAAATAATCCATTATGCAGGCTGTTAAAATTAACAGGTATTTTCTACTACCTATGAAAATAGGTAGTTTTCCCATTGAATCCTGCATTCCTCATTCAAGGAATAGCTGTTCCAAGAAAACTTTTATCATAGAAGGATAAAATATGCAATTATTCTTTCACAATAACCTAATGCAGTAGAAAACTTTCTAAGCAATAAACCGTATAAATACTATTTTTACCACAGCTATTTACTACAAGGCAGTGGCAGCCTTGGTCTTCATTAGCATTTGGAAATTCATGGATGTCATCAGGAATGTCAGTGTGTCACACTGAAGCTGTTGATGCTACACCATTGCTTTCAGTTACATTAACATCTCCCTTCAAACAGCCTAAACTGCTTTATTTTTAAGCTTACCCTGAACTTGTTATTGTGACTTCTCATGGATATTCCTTCCTGCTGGGAATGCCAGCCACTCAGGGTGCTTCCCACTGGGAATGCCAGCACCAGGCAGGGAGCCTTCCCACCCAGAATGCTAGCTCCACTCAACTACTCAGGATTAGGAGGTTGCAGGGGGTTGTGATTCATGGAAGCTGCAGAATTAAGCAAAAAAAGTTTGGCAAATAATTCTTAGTAGAATTGAACACTGTCAGGCAGACTGACTGAGTCAGACTTCATATTTCATTAGAGAACTTTCAGTTTTTGGCTGAATTTCCAGGCACTTTCACTTCCAGCAGAAGCAGTGTGAGTACTGACCTCGTCACAGATGATGTGCTCTGAGCAAGTCCCAGCTCTGATAGTGCAGACAAGCAGTTCACGGCTTCTGTCATAGGTTCAAGTTTCTCACTGCAGCAGAGCATTTGTTACAGGGAGAAACCAGATTCTGTGAACCTCCGTTTTGTCCTCTGTGAATGAAAAGCAGGAGCACTACTGTGCAATTTCACAGTCCCTGTAACAGTCTAATTATATCCTGCTGCCTTTTCCCCTTTCCCCTTGGAGCCCCAGCCGCACGTTTCTGCCCCCTCTCACACTGAGCGAGTCATGACACCGCAGGGTGAGTCAGGTTTTGATGTTTTCATGACTAATCTCACAACCCCAGAGCTTCTTGAGCAAGGCCAGGGAAGGAGCAGGAAGGCTGGGTTGTGCAGGGACTGGAATCTCCCCATTTGGCAGCAACCTATAAAGCCAGTTATTTGCTGTGTGAAACTGCAGCCTGAGCAGTTGGAAGCTCTGTGATCCCAGAATGAGTATCTTTTGCATATGCAAAGTATATCTCAAAAGCCATTCCTCCTGAATCAGCTGTTTATCACACTGACACGGGCAATATTATTATATACAGTCAGATATGAAGCTGTTAAATGCTTTTTTTGGTCTATTGTTCATAAATTCTACATACATTATAATTCATTTACTCTGCAGGTGTTACCTTGTTTGAAGAAAGCCCATATGACTTCTTGAAAAAGTTACAAAAAACCAACAACAGGACTAAATAGGAAGGCAAGAAAGTTTGCTGATAAACACCATTTCTCAAGATACTTGAGACTAAAAGGCAAACATTGAAAAAGCACAATATTAAATTATGAAATAGTAGATTACATCTTGTGCAAGCGGATGCAAAGCAACAGTCTAGCCAAAGACAGTCTACAGGGTGTGTTATCAGTCAGGGGTTCTGCTTTAGCTCTTGTCAACCAGATAGAGAGATGTGGGATTTACAGGGAACAGTTCCCTAAAAACACCAGCTCAGTGCTCAGCAATGGTTAAAACAAGAAACCATGTCAGGAATTTGGGATGAGAGATGAGAACAAAGCAGAGGAGAGTATTTACTGCACTGTGTAAATGGTGGATGTGCCCACATTTTGAACACAGCACACAGGTCTGTCCCTGTGCCATAATATGTGTGTAACAAAATCAAGAGGAACAGCAAAGAGCAGCAGGGATTTGTAGAGATATAAACCAGCTTCTCATGATAAGCAACTCACTGCATTAGGACTCCTCAGCTGGGGAGAGCATGACAGAAAAAATAAAGTTATTTTCATAGGGCAAATACCTCTCTCATGTCTAGATAGTCATCTCATAGGGACTAAGAAGATTTGAGTAAGAATTAGGCAAACTCAGAAAGCAGGAACTCTGCTGGGTATTTGTAAGCGTTTCCTATCAAGGCACCACAAAGCCAGGAATGGATAATTAGGAAAATGTTGTAAACAAACTGGAAAGTATTTTCTCCTGCTACGACCTCCAGTGTTGTAGCAATCAATGAAAAGTTTTACTGAATTAGAGGCCAGTTTTCTGTTTTTGTGCATTTTCTGTGTCTTCTATGTCTTTTGAGATTTGTGTTCACCTTGCTATGATTTTATATTTAAAATACCAGAGTCTTTTTTTTTTTAAATTAAAGTCAGTAGATTATGTTGAGCCTCTAAAATAGCATCTTTTATCTCCAAACCAGATTTCAATTTACAAGTGTCTCTGAAATGTTAAATTACTGATCTTAATGTTTTACTATATGCAGCAAGCACATGAAGTGTTATAGAAATATGCAGAAAATTCCCACCAAAAAGGTACATATACAGTTGGTTTTAAATTAATTTCTACTTTTACAAAATGCAGCCAATATTACAAAAATATTATCATAGTTTGTCACTTTTAAGTGACAGCACCTCAGTTGAGTAATTTCAAGACATTTTCATCCCTATCCTATTTCTGATCTGTGCTGATCTGATTGTGCTTGAGTCCCACCCTGACAGTGTAGTTGGTCCCTTTCCTCAGTCCAACACCCAATGGGCAGATTGTCAGTCTCCAAAATGCTCCCCAAGTGCAGGCTCTGACTCATCTCAGTCTGACCAAGCAGAATGAGTAATCTGTCACTGATATACATTACTTATAGTTTAAATCATGTTCATCTCCTAATTTGAAAAGTATTTAGGACATAAGATTTAGATCCACATCTATTCTCCAGATGTTCCACAGTTATCAGAGTCCTGATCTGCTAATCCAGGACAGCCTGGGCTTTTCAGAACTATTATGGCTCAGCTTTAGTGCTGCTCTTGTTCCTTCACAAAACTCTGCAGATTGCTGTGCTTGAGCTTTGTTTAATCAGGTAGGACAAATACACAGTGTTCCTCCAACACCCAGAAACCAGAGGGGAAAAATAGCAATGTGACGTAAAAATACTTCGAAAAGTTTTTACAGCAAAGCAGAAAAAGCATCTAGTTTAATTTGCAGGGTTAAAAAGCTGTTCTGTGTTTACAAAAATTCTACAAATAACTGGAAAATCCTTGACTGGTATTAGAGGATTAAAGAGACATCTAGGCTGTTATAAGGTGAGTAAAAGTACATAGAATATATAAAAGGATGGTGGACTCAGAGGTTTTATTTACACATAGCACTTTACTTGGCAAAACAAAGCACCATGAAAGTGTGCAAAATGTTTTTAAAAAGCAAGTTTAAAGCACACAGGATTGTCATCCCAGACTTCTTACAAATAAGTAAGTAAGTAAATAAATAAATAAATGAGAAAAAAAACCAGAATGGGAATCAGGAGAGGAAAGAGAAATAATATTTTCCCATGCAGGTACTCTGGAAATTGGAGCAGACTCCACCCAACATGGTAAACAGACAGTTTACAGAAAACCAGGCTCAAAAGAGAAGTAAAATGAGGAACTCTGCAGTCAAAAAATGCAGAACTTCTCTAAATAAATAAATGTTGTGTGTTAAAATTTATCATCGTCCTGGTTCTAGGAACTCAATGATATCACCACAGGCTACAAAAATAGCCCCTGAAGGAAGGAGTCACATGGAGTGATGTAATGTGAACATGGAATAAGTCCTTACTTTTTTTAACCTGAAAAAAATATATTCAGCAAAACTCTAGGAAAAAAACCTACGAAACAGCCTAAAGAGCAGCTCTAGCGCAGGAGCTGAGGGCAGGGACAGCGCTTATCCCTGCTCTCCTGATACTCCAGCACCATCCCACGGCAGGAAAATCTGCCCTTGGCGTAACATGGCAGAGCATCCCCGAGGTGTGAGGGGAGGGAAAGCTCTGGAAAAGTCACTCTGAAGAAATGCACCATCACAGAGCCACTGAATGCCTTCTGTCTGAGGCCAGAGGACACAGGGGAGTGCTCAGCAATCCCACCACGAGGTTCTGTCCTCAGGACTTCCCAAAGCCAAAGGATTTTTGGTCTGTTGCTTTTCTACCACATGTTGTTGTAAATAAAGGCCCCCAGGAATCCGGGGTGCAGCACAGGGCAGTGGCTGGCATTGCAGTTTTGCCAGCCTGTGCTCCCATTCCCACAGTAATACAGTCCAGGATAATGTTTTCCAAAGTCTGGAGAATAAAAATATAGTCCTAAGGAAGCCAGAAAAAAAAATACAAGAACTTTAGAGAATTCCATTAGAAAATACTGGAAAACACCCCAGTGCTGAGCTGTGACTGGTTAAAGAAAATTAATAGCTGTACACACTGATGACAGCAAAGAGCACCATGTGCCCTGGTGCCTGAGATCATGGGCCAAGGGGTTATTTCAAACCACAGGAGAGAACTATTGCTCCTTCCAGCACAGAATATGGCCAGAAAAGGAAAGAAAAAAAAGTTTTAGAATCTCCTTTAGGAAAAAACAAACAAAAACATGGCCCTGCTGTGATCTGCACATGACTCAGCAGCTCCATCTTTTAGAACTGCTCTTGAGTTTAAATTAGCCCAGAAATTGATTCTGCATTATTTTCTCTTTTGACCACATCGTAACACCAGTGAGGAGCTCAGCAACAGCCTCATTTGGCTTTGGAGCCTGTCATAGCTCCTGCGTGTTGAAGTTACTCATTATCCAGCTCCATTCATTGCAGTTTTCTCTTCTGGAGTGACTGAATATTCAAGTGTAATGCTTTATGCCATTTCATTCTCTTCGAGGTCTATGCGTTAATAAGGAAACAGTGTGGTTTTAAGATAAAATGCACAATGAAAATATATACAAGAGTATCATGGTGAATTTTAGATGATAATGAGCAACAACTACAAAGGCTTTGGGTTTAAAGTAGTGAAGGGCTCAAATACAGGAAAGACTTAAGTCATTCAGGTGAGTAACTGAAATTTATGTATAAGCAGATTTTAAATGCTTTACTGGCTCTAAGTTAAATGCAAGAGACATATTTTCAAAAACGCCAAAGTTACTTTGTTAGTGATAGTGGGAATCAGTTGGAAAAAAGTGTGAAGCAGCAAGGCAGTAACAGAGAATATCTTTCTTTAGCCACACTTGCAACTTCAAAAGCATCAAACAAACCTGTGAGATTACACTGAAATAAGAGTAAGGATTAGCCCTGTTCCCTGGGGAGGCTCATTTGTTTCTTTTCCCTCAATATCCCCAGAAGATAAGGAGATTTGGTGTATCATTTCCACCAGTCTTAAAGTGGAAATGGAATTCAAGAGCTCTCTCACTCCCCACCCCTCACTCCGGGTTAGCTGTGTCCTGTCCCAGCCTTACCAGTGCTGCTGCTCCTAAAGGCACAGCAAGAAGGAAACCAGCACGTCAGAGAGTCCTGTCCTGTCCTGTCCTGTCCTGTCCTGTCGGGGGCTGAAATCCAGAGTGGAGCTGGAACTTCTCAGATTCTCACAAGACTGGTGCCCATCCTCACATGATTCAAGGAAGTCATAGGGCTTGGTGACATGGGGAGGAATTGTCAGTTCTGCTGTGAGCTTTGCACTTGTCCGTGTGCTTGGCTGTGTGTGAAGGGCTCTGAGAGAGCCCCCTCCAGAGCAGCTCCCACACATGAGCCCTCAGCCCTGCTGCCCTCCTGTGGGCTGCCCACCCACTCATGGTCAGAACGTGCTCTGGCCATGCCCAAAGCAGCACCGAGAGCTTCGGAGCCTCTGGAAGGTCAGGCAAGCTGCAAAGGCAATCTCAGGGGTTGTCTTGTGAGACATCAGAGACAGTTAAAGCCTCCAAATTTCACCCTTGCTCCTTGTTTTTACTTTACACTCCCCTGCTCAGTGAGGAAGGAGGAAGCAAAGATAAACTAAACATCATAAGACATCTGGGTATTGCTGTAATGAGAGGTCAGGTCTAATATTTTGGAACATATTTGGAAAATACTTTCTTCTGTAGGAGTCCATAGGTTCCTAATGCATCAATTCTCTGTCCTTCGAGTGGAAACAGGCATGTTTCCTTCAGTCTTTCAACACTTCCAACTGTTTATCAACATGGTACCAACATGGGTTATGTGAAGGACGCACTCATTCACAAGCCAGAATTCCTGCTAGCATTGGATGTAACTGGAACCCTGACAAGGAAAAGATCTCCAGTGCTTACTAACACTGGAAACTGTTAAGGAAGAGTGAGAGAACAACAAACCCCTCACTTTGAACAGGAGGAAGGATTAAAGAGCACACTACAATAGAAAACAGAACTATTTACTACACAGCACAAGGATTTGCTACACAAAGTTCTCCCTTCAGCCACCAGCCAGCTATAGAAGTGTTGTTCCACTGCTGTGGATGGGAGGCAAAGTCAGACCCAGGAAACTCCACACCTGCGGGAGAACGTCCCACCTGCAGAAACATACTCCTGCATCTGAGGCATCTGCCTCCCTTCCTTGCCATGGGGAACGAAGAGGGAAAAAAGACTCTCAGTAACCAGCAGAGAAACTCCTCATAGGAGGACATGCTCTCCAAAAGCACAGACTTGCATATCCTTTTCCACTAGGAAAAGCTGCCTCTGATTTCAGTTCAATGTTTTTTTCCACATCTTTACCACCTGTAGTATTTGTATATTTGTTCCATCTGTAAAATCTCACATGTCTACTTAGGAAAAGTTTCACTTGCAGCATAAACAGTCTGATTTTGTTGTCCAAAATATAAACAAACCCAAAATTAGGATTTCCTCACTTCTCAGCATACTGAGATGGCGTTATAATGCTATGAACATTGCATTTCCCTGGCTAGCAGCCCTGTCTTCCCATGGCCTGTGAAAGAAGGAGGGCAATGAACACTCAGGTCATGTTGCAGTAGCTAGAGACCCTCTGACATTATTTTATACAGGCTATTTGATCCAAAATTGTGAGTGTCTGAAAAGTATGAAATGCAAATGCCATCACAAAGCAGCAAGTTCCCCAGAGAAAAAGGAGATGGCCACTTCAGTTCCAAGCTGTCCTGTGACAGGCAGTTTTCTCTTACTTGGACTCATCTTTAATGGGAAGGACAATTAAACACTGTTGAGATACAACATTCCAGGAGCTCTGGAGAATACCAAGTAGTATTTCTTCCAAGTCTATTTTTGAAAATGTATGAAGATTTGTATTGAAGTGGCAAGTTCAAAATAAAAGGTTACATATATCTTGAATTTATCTTGAATTCTCTGACCACATACAAGTTTTTCTTTGCATTAAGCTCTGATCTCTGGAAGCCATCATGTAACAACAACTCAGTGTTTAATCCTGCAAAGGGAAATTCTTCCATGTATCCTTAGTAATGTGACTCTTCCATAATATAACCTTGTCTCCCTTGAGGAACAGACAATATTCCCTGAAAATTCCTTTGAATTTGACAGTAAGTGGTGTTAATTCTCATGATTGTATCAGGCAGAGAATAGTTCTGTTCTGTGATCCAGCCCATCTTTTGGAAATCCCGCAGCTCCAGCTCACACCATTTCGAGCCCTGTCTGTGGAAATCTCCTCTGACTCCCTGCTCTCCCCATCTGCTGGGAACAGGTCATTATGCACAAGGCAGGTGGACCTTGCTTTCTTTCAGTACTAGATATGATTTTTTTTTCAGCTGATTTTAAATGGGAAACAGAATCATGAATACAGCCTTTGTAGGAAGAAAAGAAGCAAAAAGTAGCCAGAAGTGTAGGCCACCCCTCAGCCCTTCTCCCTGCCATTCCTGCAGTCAGCTGGGCTTTGCTCTCCCTCTCAGTGTGGACATGGACTGAAGAACACTGGGGATTCCTGGAGAACTCCAGCCTAGAAACCAGCTCAAGCCTGTGGTAGAAGCAGGTGCTCACTACAACCCTGAAGGAGCAGAAAGGTAAATAAGGGCAAGTGTAAATCCGGCCAGCAAGGGAGAGCTGCTCCCTGTGTTGTGAGGGGTGTCCTCAGAGCTCCACTGAAGGGGGTGGTGCTGGCAGCCTGTATGATCAGGCAGCTTCAGAAGTGCCTGTAGCCCCAGGCAAATGGCATTCCATACATTTGGGAGAGCAGGCAACACTGCAGACACAACATAATCAAATAAATACATACACACTCACACCCTCCATAGGCTTCTCTTGGTTTTGTTGTTGCTGTGAGGGAAGTTTTCTTCTTCAGGATATTTTAAGATCCAGCCTATGCTTTTTGAGGGTAATTTTGCAATATCAGCACCAGATTTATAGTTTAGGGTATTCTGCAGCTATTCGGCACTGAGAGCCCACACACAGCTAGCAGAATGCTATCCACCAAAAATAAAAAAAGAGATTTAATTTCTTCTTTTTAATGATGTCTCCAAGAGTAGACCATGAGGGGAAATGAGATGATGAATTATGATCCATTTGTTTTCCTGTCACTAAGCATACTAGAGAGGAGGAATCTGGTCTTTTAGATCCTGCTTAGTACAAAAGGGGACAATGCTAGGAGAGAAAGGCCTAGTTGAGGACCCTTGAGAAATGAGGATTGCTGTGGTGCTGGATACAAAAGGCTCAATAGGATGCTTCTGCTTTAAAGAGAGTTTTGTTTCTTTTACTACTTTTCTCTGAAAGGAGAAATCCAGACTTATTTAAGCTGTAATGATGGAATACCTCTAATTTCTTAGCTTGAGTCCTGTAACATTCACCTGCATTTGGAATCTGCAGAACAGTTCTTTCTGGGTTAGAAGTTACTTATTAATCACAGGCTGGAAGTGGGAAGAACCCCCTAAGCAGTTTAGAGGATAAAGCCAAGACCATTTTTGAAGCTTGTCAATAAAACAGCACAAACCTTAAGGGTAAAGCCTCTAATCTACATACTGTGTCCTCGGGTTCTGCCAGAACTAAGTGGGACAGCCCAATCCAGCTTTGGTGGCTGGGTTTGGGTTTTTAGCAGTCTTTCAGTCTCTCCTGATGGAACTGGTTTACTTGGTTTAAATACACAGAAATAGGAGCAAAATCCTGGAACTTACTTTGTCCCAAGCTATTGGCAAAACTACTTGATAATTGGGAATGAAGGGATGTCTCATCTAAACCAGAAATTGACTTGGAACACTGAGACCTTTCCTGACAAAAGCTTCACCAAAATAAATAAATTCATTTCCATGCAACACATTTGGATTTGAATCTCATTTTCCAAGGGAAAAGCACTTTGTCAAAAGATTCTTGATGAGTTCTCTTCCTGAAGAGAATGTTCTGAGTAATAACTGTGTAGGACAAGAAAATTTGAAAATCATGAGCTTCATCAGTGCCATTCAACAGATGCATTTTCACAGAAGTAATTAACTTGACAAGTGTACATAAGCATCCCCTGCTGGTTTGCAGTTATTTTCAGGATGTAGTGAGTAATTAACACTGATCTGAAAGCAGCTGCAATTTATTGATGAGTAGTCTTTGCATATGAATAGATTTTGATCTATGAATGTCTAATTTCTACTTCTGAATGAGATTGAACATCTACTTCCCACTAGAAAGCAATTGCAATTTCTGTGGACAATTCAGCATTGAACACTGCACTTAGATTGGAAGCTGTATTTTGTTCTTGTTTCTTTCGCTTTTGATATTGCCCAATAAATTCCACTGAAGCAGAATTTTAAGGCCCATCAAGTGAAAATTTATGGGACTCTGAACAGTTAAATGATAGGAACACAAGGAAATCTGAATGTTTTGTGTTATCTTTGGGCTTATTTCAAACCAGATACAAAATAAGTATTTTTTCATGTGAGTACTTATAATATATGCAAAAAACCCCATGATCACAACATCTCCCTGTCAGTCTTAGTATAGGTAGATCAAGTTAAAATGATAGATATTATGAATGTCAGCTTGGAAAGCAGCTTTAATACGTACATATTCCCTGGGGCTACTGCAGGTATTTATGGTTAAGATGACTCCAGTTGGGTTTACTGACCTCTAGGCAAGTAACAATATTAAAGGCAGACGTACCTCTCACACAGGCTGGGAGTTCAGCACATCCTCTACACATAACACTGGAAGAGATTTGATGCTTGTGATGTAGGAACTGGTCAGGAAGTCACTGCTCGCAGAAGTTATTGGCTGTTTCCATCTCTGGGCAGAGGCATTTACCCTAAGATTTGTGAAATACATTTTTCTTGGACAGTCTCTTGTAACCATTTGCACAAAAGTTCATGTAAACAAGACAAGTATCACCGTAAATTCCCAGTTCCTCAGAAATTTCCCACCCCCACTGAAAGACTGTGTGGGTATAACCCAAACTGTGTGTTCTACACCCTCTATGCCATTTCCCAGAAGCTACAGACCATCTGCAGCAGCTGCCCAGAGCACACCTGACCCCTCAGGCTATGAGCTGGGTGTTAAGAGACCTGTGAGACTGGAAGATGTTCCTGTCCTCACACCCACAACTCATAATCACCCATTGTGGAAGTCCCTGCCCTGGGAAAGGGGCTGGGCATTCCAGCCTGAACCTGAAAATACATAATCTTGGGGCCTTGGGGACTTTTGATTCCACTCGTGGGATCCAGAGGAGGACCGAGCCTCGACCAGACTGGGACCACTGCTCTCAACTGGATTACAACCACTACCCTCAACTGGATTACAACCACTGCTCTGAACTGGACTGTGACCACCACTTCCAACCAGACTGCAACCATCACTGGCATTAACAGGTTTTCTCCTCTTTTTTTTAACTTTTGGACTCAGAGGGGCCCACGTGGGGCCCAGCACGGGGGCCAACGAACCCCATTCGTGCCCCAGGGTGCCAGAGTTTTTGTGGGTCATTCTGACTTTTAATCTCAGAGTTGGGTTTATTTCTTCTGCCAGTTTACCTTTAAACTGGCACAAAGACTGACTCGAATATTCTGTGTCTGATTCCTCCCGCAGAGAAGAGGGGCCAGCACAGCTCTGCTGACATGGCCAGTATGTTTTCGTTTCCCATCTGGCCTTTTTGAAAAAAAGCACAAGCAGCTACCAATATTGCACGAAGAATTCCACAGGTGTGTTCAGAAGAGCTGTGAAATCTGCATTTTTCTCATTGAATAAGAAAAAACAATTTTAATCCAGTGGTGGTCAGAGACACTTAAGCAATGAGATCATATCTTTTTATAATCTCAGAATTTAGTATGTAATTGAAACTAAGAGAATAAAAAACTGTCTTTTGAAGGCAGAATGTCTCTATTGAGGATGCATCCACTCACACTGGGAGACACGGGATACAGGAAGGTGGGAATGATGCAGTTTGTCATAGTCAAAGGGGCAGGGTGCAATAGAATTAAGTGACATTTTTCTTATAAATTGATAGTTAATCATGTAAGGGTGTGGTGGGTGAGAAAAATAGGAAGAGAGGCAGCTGCTGGATAAGAAGTATTAGTGTGAGGGCTACACTGGTACTTGGAGCACAAAACATTTCACCACCTGTATCAAAGAGTGATGGTCCTGCTGACCCCATGGTTCATCTGTAGTATCTTTGACCCTAAATGAATACTTTAGTCAGTAATCCCTTTCATTTCCAATGATCCTGGTCAGAATATCAGTGCCATGGCATCTATTTAGTCTTAACAAAAGTAGCATAACAACCACGTTTGAATCTGGACAACATTACGTGAGTTTCTGATTAAGACCTAAATGCGTAAAACGTTATGTACCAGTAGTTCCTCATTAGCCTGCACTCAAGAATTTGAGTAATTCTTTGGTGAATAACAAACTTTCCACAAGCCCTTGTTAGCAAATCAGCTTTGAATACGAGTAGCATATGCTGGTGTGAGTCAGAAATTCACAGATTCACCAGCCCTTGAACCAATATTAATTGCTTGCACATCCTGGTGGAACTGGGGCTGGCACTGCCTTCTCTCAGCTTTGTGTCTGGAAGGAAAACTGAGTCAAAGCAAGAACAGAAAAGGTAGGTAAAGCATTCCTTTGGGATTTTGAGACTTTGAGGAAAGGCCTGTGAGCTTTTGGCAGTAAGTGAAGAAATGTAACACAAAGCCTGTGAGAGAAATCAGGTTCAGAAAGGTGCTGGAAAACACCGTGGGAGCCACTCCCAGGCAAGGTGGGAGAGCCATCAAACCCAGGGAGCTGCCAGGGAGACTGAAGGGATAGTTTAGAGGGAATTCAGCCAGGTTTGGGGGTGTTCTCACAGCTCTACACTGAGCTAGTCCTCACAGCTTCATTTGGCAGGTGGGAATGGCATTAACCAGCAAGGCAGGGCACTGGAAACTGCATTTTGAACCTGAGGGCTGCCTGTCTGCAGAGCTCTCCTACCCTCCCTGGCCTTTGGAGCCAGAAGGAACACTTCTTTAGACAGCAGCACTTTGTACAACATATGCTCAGGTCTCAGCTGGTTCAGCTGCACTCTCACATCCTTGGCTGTTTCCTGATGTGCAGGAGAAAGGTGCAGCAATGTGGAAACAACAGAGGAGCAGGTTACTTTAACTGCCACAATCTGAGCTCAGAGCCCTGTGTATCAAAGGTGCTCAGAGAAAGGTTTTTATTGTGAGGATAGAGAAGGTTCTAGAGAAGATTTCCCTTGCATTCACTCACTAACACAAAACTACACTGATCTGGGTTCTAGACAGATTTGAATCTTATCAACTGAATCTTGTATAAATATAAAAATAATAATTTAATCATAAAGTAGCGTATCATGAATTTGAGCATTCTCACCAGTCTTTCAGATGCACGTTCCTTCAATTGCAGCAGGAGAAAGAAGCAGTTATCAAATTGTATTTTTTTTAATCTCAATACATAGGATCATTGACTTCTGTAATGCAATCCAGTAGTATGTTCTCAGGAATAAAATTGCTACAGGAATCCCCTTTTCTACGTGCCCGTACACTCCCAAAGCATCACCTACCACTCAGCACAGCCATGGAAGGACTTAATCTGAGCAGAGGAAGAGAGAAAATGGCCTTGAGACTGTATATCCACCAGCCTGAAAATTCACTGCAGGAACTGGGTAAGTGCCTGGGTTCTGGTTGCTTGAGTCAGAGCTGCCACCTGAGCTTCAAGGTCTGCCTGCTTATTTCTAAGCAGTGTTTATTTAATGTGTGAACACCATATGTTCAAAGAGCACACAAAACTGTCACAGGGGTCTCTTACATACCTTGTGTTTCCACACAAAGAGTTAGAGCTGTCTCCAGCCCATGTGTAAAATTAACTGTGGTATTTAAATGCTTTTCACAACTACCATGGCACCAATTTATCAGACAGTAAATATGTTAGCTCTCTCAGGATAGTAACCACATATTTTGGTAAAATCATATCTACCATTTAAAACAACAAAACAAGATTTATAAATGCGTATCCAACTTTAATATATAATCTGAAGACCAGAGTTGCTTCTGCACCTCAGAAACATTTACTTTTGATTAAATGGTGATTAGAATCTCCCCTCAGATAAAATATATATGTGTGTATATATATTTATGTATATAATTTCTAAATCAAAGCCTTGCACTTACTGCATCTTCTGCATGTCATCTGATGGCATTGGGAACTGATCCCAGCATCCCAGAATGCAGCTTGGCAGGTATTAATCTCCTGCCTGTAATGGGCTCTCTAATTGCAATGCATTTTTCCCCCTTTTGAACTAGCAAACTAACCTGTAATTTTTCTTCCTATCTGCCCAAAGGTAAATGAAATATCTGATACACCCAAGGAATTCCTCACCTGCTACAGGTGACTTCAGATTGGGAGTTGCCATCACCAAATAAGAATGAATTTACATGTAACCAGGTTTCAATAATATCCCCAGGCAAGACAGATCTCTCATGCTTCCATTTTTATACTGTTTATTAGCTCTCATAAGAACAGTAAAGCCTGCATGAAATCTCCTCTGAGCTCCAACACAAGACTGAAACTGAGAGAGATTCTGATCATTGAGCAAGTATTGACTTGACTTAATAAGGCAAGAGCCTCAGTTTGCAGTTGCTGCTGCTCCCCACTGGCTCCAGGTGCCCAGCAGTTCAGCACAGGAGCTTCAGCTTGACCCACTTTTTCTTCCCCATTGTGCCAAAATCAGGGTTATTCTTGCGTTTGGCACTTTGCACACAGACAAATGCATTACAATAAAGTGTCTTCCACTGTCTCAGTTTGGAAAGATTCTGCTGTTAAGAATTGTAGCTGGTAAAATTCAATGCCTGTGGGAAAGTGGGGAGGAGGCTGCAGTATTAAATGCAGATTAGCATGGAGTGACAATGGGTCAAAAAAGGGCTTGTACTAAAATACCAAAATATCAAAATACCAGCTCTTCTTCCCTTTATCTCACCTGGAGAAATGCTCTCCTCCCTGCTGGCTCCTGTTACGGTGCCCGTTCCCTCATCATGGCCTCTGCCTTCTCACACAGGTGGGAAAGTAGACAACACACCAGAAAAATAATCAATCCCAAGTTCCTGAAGTTTGGCTTTTGGAATGCACAGAGAGGACAGGATTTATAAGAGAAAACCTTTACTCTGGACAGCAGCATTGCTTCCTCTGCCTGAGATTTCAAGCTGTTCCATGTCATTTAATTCTCATAACTACCAGGTTCATTTCAAATCCACTACAGATTTGCTACAAAATAAGTGAAATATTTCTCCATATGAAAGTTACAGAAGGATACTCAGTTTTAGCCAGCTGGTTTAGGTACTGGCGAACTGGTAGACAAACAGATTAAGTTCTAGTTCCCCAGTATAAAAAGTAAAATTATTCCCATGTATGTGATAAGAAGCAAAAGTGAGAAAAAAGTAAGCTGGATGCTGGGAAGACAATTTCAGTTCAGCTTAAGACAACATTATCCTGGTATCCATAATACATGTTTTTAGTTCAAGGACTTTTCCCTTATTTCAGTTCACAGTGGGATTGGAAATGCCACACCCTGGTGAGCAGTGGGAAGCAGGGTGGGCTGAGGAACAGCCCCACATCCCATCCCAGCACCAGGGGACACGGCTGGGAGCTCTGCTGAGGAACAGCAAGAGCCCTGCATTGCCCACCTGTAGGTTCCCAGCTTTTAGAACACCAAAGGACACTGTAAATCTTGTGGGTATCATGTGTTTCAGGCAGCTGGTTGGCAAGGAGCTGTGGGAGATGATTCTCTCTGTGTGGTGCTTTGATCACATGTGGATGCAGTGGTTGGAAGGTTGGAGGTGTGTGTAGACACTTTACAAAAGCAAAACCAACCTACAGGTGCAGCTAAAAATACCTCTGCTTAAAATTCAGTCAGCTGGTTAAAAATGCTTGTAAAGTCCCAGTGTCAGAGTGTGAACCTGTCAACATCTAGCAAAAATGTTCATCTTTTTCCTTTAATGCTGCTACTTTAATAATTATTTCAATTCTGACATACTGTAAAAGTAGGAGAGTTGGGGCTTGGCTTCTATAGAGTGGTTCAGCTTTTAGACTTTTTTTTTCCTCCACCCCTGTGTACCCAGTTTTATTTGTATGCAAACAATATTTGTGCAGGTGCCTACTTGGGGTTTGGGGCATGCAAAGCCAGGGCTTGCCAAAACTTAGCATTTTTTGTTTTTCTTTTCCTAACCAAACAATCATTTCACATACCAGAGTGTTTGGGCACCAGAGGGATATATTCTTTTCTTTCAATAAACATTCTTTATGGGACTACTTATACTTTGTTGTTGTACTGCAAATGAATAAGGGGGAAGATAGAATGGAATAAAACCTTTCCACAGAATTCTGGAATCTTTGTCTGCAGCCTCCAAAGTAAGAAGGTTTCTGTCTTAACCCCCTGACACTTCCTGCTTCTGATAACTCCAGGGTAACAAAAAGATTTGAGACAAGGGGAAAGAGTGATTCCTGGTTTGAAATTTTCAAGGATGGAACAGGCCAGGGATCCTCAGACACGAGGTTCTTTAAGCAGGGACTTCTGTGCACCTTCTAGGATCAAAATGAGCAAGTATTAAACTCGAGTGTCAAACTGAATGTGCTTGTATTCAGTGCTTGCAAAAGTTAATATCATTCTGAGTATCAAAATGAACAGCTCCTCAATTAAACCTCCCATGCAGAATGATTAGCAATGAAATAAACCCAAGCAGGTCTTGTGTGGGAGAACTGTGTGACTGCCACGGGGGTCTGTACACAGGTCAGGGCAGTGGAAAGGGAGCACAGCTCATCCTGGGAATGCTCATCCCAACCTTTGGCTTTGCAGGCAGCTGCTGCTCCTGAATGGAGGTTTATAAGGCACCCCCACCCTCATTCAGCTTTCCCAGGAGGGTGATGGAGTATCTTTGTGCTTAGAAGGAAAATCCAGGCAATGTGCTGATGTTCCCCCAGCCGGACAGAGGAAGGAGCTCAGAGCATCCCAGCATGTGGCACCAAACTACAGACACAGGAATCCAACATACAATGCCCCAAATACTCATCCCAGTCTTTCTGCTTCAGATTTTGAGGAAGTGTGGGATATCTGCCAGTGAACTGAAATACAGTATAACTTTGGAACTCAGAGGGGAAAAATCCAGTGACGTAACTTTGTGGGGAAAAAGAAACTTTATTACATTTCCATTTTGTTATCCTTTCTTCTACGGCCTGATTAATGGTCAGCTATTAATGATTTGGATGCTGCAGAATTGAATTTGGGAATATAAATTGCCATTACTGTCAACTTGTAAACTCCTTCAAGCCAGAGGACAATGTGTGCTCCGTGGTCCAACACAAGCACGCACCTCTGCCAAGAAAATGGACACTGGGCAAAGGGCTTCTGATAGCTATTGTTTTTCACAGGTCTGTGTTTGGAAAAAAACGTCCATTTCCAGTCATTTCCATGGGGAGTTTTCATGGAACAAGCGTGATTAGGTGCTTTCCTAAGGAGAGGAAGCTTATGTAATGGTTCAGTCTATCTCTTGCTCCGAATTTCAGACATATTTGACACATGAGTCGAAGTCTCAAAGATGATTACATTTCTACGGTTTCTTGGAAGTCAGCAAGTGAAGACAGAAAAAGGAACCACATTCATTCCTCAGCTGAAGGAAAGAAAGGACCCAGGCACCAACTCTCCTGCTTGCTCTCCAGGCTGGCCAGTCCCCATGTACCTGAAGCCGAATTAGCCACAAGATATGAGGACTTCACCCATGGGGGTGTCACTGAAATGAGAAACACAGCCAAGATATCCTTATTTATTATAGTGGGGAGCACAGGTGCTTTAGGGATGAGGCCATATGAATGTGCAGTGAAGCTGCTTTAGTTTGCTGCTCATGGAGCAATGGGGTTTTTCTGACATCCTAAATAAACTCAGTCTCCTTGTTCTTAAAGAAGCAAATTGTGACATACATGAGGCACCAAGGAATTAAAATACTGGATGAAAGTATCCATGACATTCTGGTCCTTGGCTGGAGTTCTTTTCACCATGGTAGAAATGGGCAAAGGTGGGGAATAACTTCTGATCCACCTCTCCCAGATCACTTCGGTTCCCCAGGTTTCCAGGGAATGAGAACAGGAGTGCAGCTGCTGGAGTACAATATGTTGACTCTGATTTTGCTGAGGCATAATAGCAGTGCAGTGATATAACTCTGCAGGAAAAGGTCCAAAATCATAAAATGCTCCACTTTTTTTTCCTTCTATGTGTGTCATTCCTTTTCCATTTGTTGTTCTCAGCCTGAATTCCTTAGATAACTTCTCTGGAGCCTCAGTTTTGCTGTAGATATGGAAAACTGCCTAGAAGTTTTGCTCCTTGGTTGTTCTGGCTACTTTCCAGCCTCAACAATAGTCAAGATGCCACACATTCAACTTGCTCCAGCAACTATTCTTTAAAATAAAGCAAAAAATAAAGGACACCACACAAAATTAACACCGCTGCCACCTCAGTTCGTGACCTCAGGAAGCAGCAAAAGTGAGTTGTGACCCAGATCTTTGGAGGGCAAGTTCTAACTCTGCTATACTGGTGATGTGAGCCTGAAATACAGGCACAGCTAAAGGGGGCAGCGTCAGTACTGAGGTCAGGAAATACTGCAGATTTTGAATTACCAGTGTTTCTATGACCATCCAAACCCAAGGAATTTTGGCAGCACACGCACAGCGGTCTGAGCACACACTGAAGTTGTCCCCAGCATCTGCTGCTAATAGTGAAAATGAATGTACAAACACCTGGGTTATATATATTTGTAAACAAAAACTAAGCTGACTTCTGTGGAACAGTTCTAGCTACAACCAAAAGGCAAAGTCCAGAATAAAAGCTGGAGCTGCAGGAAGCATGTCAAGACAGTGAGCCAGCTTTGATAGCTGCCTGAGGACGTGACATACAATATCCACTATATATCCAAGAGGTACAACCATGCCTACTTGATGTTTTCAAACATAAAATCCTGATTTCTCTTGCCTATTATTTTCCAGCAGATTATTTGAGCTGTAACTTTTCATGCTGGGTCGCTTCCCCAAGGTGATTTTGTGTCTGTCCATCCATATGGATAAAAGAGCAATTAAGAAGGCAAAGTAATAGATTTTACTCTGTTAAGTATTTCCCAGGTATTTCTTGAAGCTGTATTGTGACCAACGTTTCAAGAAGTGCTTCAAATTTGGTAAATTAGTTGCTTGGGTTAAGGATGTGTCTGTAAACAAATCACTTCCACGTGCTGTGGTTTTATTTCCAGGCTGAATCACTTGCTTATTTGCAGCCCTGGCAAACCACAATAATTAAGAGCATGGGCTGTGAGGGGCCAATACTGCACCCACTGTCCTTTCTCATGCTGGAGAGATGGCTTGGGTGCTGTAGCTCTGAAACCTGAAACATCTGTGTCAAACCTCTGAAGAAACTTCTGTCTTTTCCCCAAATCCTTCCCCGTGGTCGCAGTCTGTGCTGTCAGAGACCTGTGACAAAGGCATGAGCACAATGCCCAGGCTTTGCAGGGGACTTTTAGCACATCAATCTTTACTTGGAAGGTAAATCAGAAAGATGATAAGATCAAGAAAGCGGCTAAATTATATTCCTATCACTCTGTTTCCTCACTACATTGGAACAGCTCTGGGACTGTGCCAAGAACCTTCCAGGTTTCTACAGTTCTTTTTTGCTGATCTTGACCTTCCTTTAGAATTTCACCTTTCTGCTTTTCCTAAACACCTTTTTACTTTGATACCATTTTGTCCTGCAGCTACACTGGATCTTTCTGGTACAAAAGTCTGCCTTTCTCTCACAGCTTCTCATGAGTTTGAGTGAGTTTGTTTGAGTTCCCACTAGTGGAAACTGTGTGTCCTCCAGCAACTTACTGAGCCCCTGCCTCAGTTTCCCATTTTGGAAAAGGGGAATTGGGGTTTCATGTCTCCTACCTTTTGCCTTAACCTCTGTGTCAGGTACAGGAATAGGCAGGGTAGGGTAACCCAACATAAGTAACAACTTCTTTTTACTGAGCAGTGAGAGGAAGGATTTCATCAGAACCGGACACAAAGAAGGAGAACCTGGACACACACAGGACTGAGGGAGTTAAGAGAAGTTATGATTCTGAGTCAGGCAGAAGCTCCAGACCTTCCTGTGCTGAATGTCCTGGCTAACATGATGAGAAAGAATATTTTTGATTTTCTTGCAATTTCTGACCTGCTGCCAGATATTGTCCAACCATGGATGGTCATCAGAAAGCTTGGGAGTTCTGTATTCCACCAGAGGATGTGGATGGCTCAGAATCTCAGAATCTCTCAATGTAAGGTGCACTTAATCA
This sequence comes from Pachyramphus minor, assembly GCA_013397135.1. Lineage (NCBI taxonomy): Eukaryota > Metazoa > Chordata > Aves > Passeriformes > Tyrannidae > Pachyramphus > Pachyramphus minor. Next base: position 70,072 of record VYXB01009186.1, on the reverse strand, counting down.
ACTGTTTAGCTGCAAACCTGATGTGCTGCAAAACTATAAAGGAATCTGCCAAGTTCATATACATAAGTAACAGGCATTTTGCATATTCATTTTCAGTTGATTTTTGTTTAGAACACACACAGCCTGAGACACAGGGAAACAGCTTCACGTGCCTGGCTGATGCTTCCTTCAGTTTTTCCTCTGCTGTAAATTAAAATATGTAAGTCCAATTTTCTTCTACAAAGTCAGTGAGGGAAATTAAGAACTGTAAATTAGAAGTACAGTTTTTAAAATATCGAGGGAAGGGCTGGAGCTGTGTCGGGGCAGGGTTAGGTTGGATCTCAGGAAAAGGTTCTTCCCCCAGAGGGTGGTTGGCACTGCCCAGGCTCCCCAGGGCAGTGGGCACAGCACCAAGGCTGCCAGAGCTCCAGGAGGGTTTGGACAACACTCTCAGGGGCAGAGTGGGATTGTTGAAGTGTCTGTGCAGGGAGTGTGTTGTGGGTCCCTTCCAGCTCAGGATATTCTGTGATTCTGTGATATTAACATTTCATTTTAGCTATACTATTAAATAGTATAAAATGCTGCATGTGAAATACTTCCAGGGTCACACAGTTGGGACAACAGAGGTTTAGTCTTACAGTCCTTAGGAGGAACCCCAAAAAAACCACCTGTGCAGTTTTAAACACCCACTTCATGCTGGCAGGAGACCCCTGCAAGGTTTCTTTAGAAAGCACAGCATGAGCTGCTGCTCTTCAGATCATGAATGAAAGCAAATCTAAAAACTGCAGAACACCCCAGGCCAAGGTGCTGAGTCCTAAGGCTCCAAACTCTGCCACAGCCTCTCGGGCCCCTGAGCTGAGGGACCTCCTGGTGCTGGTGTGGGAGCAGAACCTGCAGCGCTGCCGAGCCCCGGGGCGGGCCCGTGGCACAGCGGGAACACCGGGAACACTGGGAACACGGGATCCCGAACACACACCAGCCCAACCATCCTTTGGACACGTCTGATCCCCCACAGCCTTGCGAGAGCCCCCAGCACAGCCCGTCCCTGCAGCCGGCGGTGGGCCCGGCCCCAGCCCGTGTCACTGTGTCACGCAAACACAGCTGCTGGTAACCTCAGTCCTCCGGCATTCGTTCCAAAGCATCGAAAAGGAGGCAGAAATAAAGTCTCCTGCAAATAGGCTTCCATTAAATCTAGAAAGAATTTTTACGAACAAATCAAAGGCAGGCAGCTTTCTGAAGCCTGAAAATGGAACTGGACTTCTCAGGAATGGGCAGGCACAAGTGTTGCACTTCAAAATTCACCTTTGTACTTGGTAAAAATTAAACCTTGTGCTGGTTTAATATTTACATGGAAAAAAGACACTTTCAAAGATTACTAGAAAATGAGGAAAATTCCACCAAATATTTCATGTTAGATTCATAAAATCCCCTTTAGAAATAGCACTGAGGCTTCTGTATCTGATCTCAGACTCATTAATTACTTTAATCTTTTGAAGCAGGTTGAGCATGTATTTAATGCCGACCCTTTGGCAGGATTCACAGATCCATTAATCTTCCATACGTGCAATTAAAAGTGCTGCAAAAGCTGTGAAAGTCACATTCCCCCTCCTGTCCCTGCTGAGACTCACCAGAGCCTGGAACCTCTTCCCACTCCCAGTCAGCACCATCCAGGGTGAGTTTGATCCAAAGGAGAAATCCAGAGGACTGGGACTCACCAGCCAAGTGCACCTGGGGTTACCAGTTCACAAGGAGAGAGACACAAGGAGCTGAGACAGTGGCAATGGTTTGGCTTTTCCAGAGGCTCCAATGCATTCTTTGTGAGAGCAGAAATACCTGGACCCACAGGCTGAGCCCTGGAGTGTCACATGGGTGTCAGAGCTAAAAAAGGCAAACCCATGGGCTTAATTTAAACTCCCCCAGTATGTCAGTGTTTTCCCCCAGGACTGCCTGTGTGCCTCTTCCAAACTTTTCTGCAGTTTTCCTGGAATTTTAATATCCCTCTCTCTTTGGGTTTGTACTTTTTCATTCTTTTATTTTTAGATTCAGTATTTCACAGTGGTCTGCAGAGTCTGCCTGACGCCAGCAAATGTAACTGGATCCCAAGTGCCTGCAAGCCAGGAATTGCAGCCATGATCAGCACGCTGCCCAGAGCAAAACCTTGGCACTGGGCAGCACCACAGAGTCTCAATCCCCTATTTATCTTCGGCAGAGCTTGGGAAAGGAAGCAAGAAGAGTTCATCAAAATGTAGAGAGTAGCTGGGAAAGGTTAGGGGTAAGTCAATAGAAATCAAAGATGCAAATAGGTCTGTCCTACAACAGATTTGTGTGAGCTGACTTCCAAAAGCAAGAGCAGGGGTTTACAAAAAACCCCAGGGTAACCCAGTAACAGGCCAGGCATGCACAGAGCAGACTGCCTTTAAAAAGGGTTTCTGTCAGCAAGGTTGACTTCAGTGGATAAATAAGAATAGGCTGCCTGGCAGCAGGGCACTACTGGCACTTATCTCCCAGGTCACATTTTCCAAGTTACGATGGCTTGTTTGATACACTCAGAACTGCAACTCCCAGTTCTGTTTGGGATAAATATGGGCCACATCTTCCACCCAGTCTTTGGTGACCACCTCTCAGGTTTTTACCTTACTCTTCCACTCTGTGCCACTGGAATAAATCTGGTTTAATTATCTCGCTTGAACTTACTTTTTAGTTTTCTGTCACTTCCAGCCCTGTAGCAGAGACCAAAAGGAAGGATTGCCAAGTTACCTGATCGAGAAGTCCTTCATCCTAACTATTCCTACTCAGGATAACTATGGTAACTAATGTCTCTAACAGAATGTGGCCTCTTGAAGGAAGAAGAACGAATCTGGAGACAGTTCTGTCCCAAAGGTGACATGGTGAGTCAGCAGTAGAGCCCAGATTAGAAGGGAGAGTTCAGCCTGCCCATCCCAGTGCAGCTCCACTGCTCCTGCAGCACCACCAGGGAATAAAGTTCATGTGGCTGGGTGGGAAACACTCAGCCCCTGCCCTTACACTGCACCTTGGTGTTTATCCACGGTTTGGCAGAGTTCATTGCTTGTATGTCTGACAGTGTAAGTCAAGACAACAGAAAGCATCGAGCTTGCTGTGGAACAACAGACACCTCCACAGCAGAGCTCCACTTGCAGAGAAGAACTGGGAAGCCAGGACACTGAATATATACATTGTGTGCAATGCTGACATTGCTTGAAAATGAATTTTTTACAAGGCAGCTTCTCTGACTCTTCATAAGTAACGACTGCAGAGTAAAGGAACTGTAAAGCAGAGATCTTGAACAGAGCAACCAACTTTATCTGTCAGTATTGTCCTCTGCATAAGGAAGGTTATGGGGTTTATTTTTATTCCTGGCATATTTAAAAGAGGTTTAGGCACATAATGTAACATGAGCACGTTTGCTTGGTGAAGAAGGCATTCAGTATTTCATACTTGCTCACCTCACTGGAGGCAGTTGTGCCAGCTGTATGTGATGCCACTTTACACAGAGGCAGGAAGTGTTCTCCTTCACTGGTCTGCTGAGCATGAACTGGGAAGAGATTGTAAAAACACGCCCTGTATTCTCCTGTCCTCCCTGTATCCTCTCTGTATCCTCCTCCTCTCATTTTTCAGATAATCTTTGTATCACATTTCCTTGTTTCTCCTTGATCCTCCTCGTTCAGGGTTAACCCTTCATTTTCATTGCCCCAATTAGCAAACTCTTAAGAGTAACCAAAGGAAAACTGATATTAATTACCCCCAGTTCTGAATATCACAGTTTAGGAGCTGCTATTGCCACTCATTACCTCAAGCATAGCTGAAGGGGACAAATTCCTAGTCTCCCATGTTAATGCAACTTTTCCATAGAATTGTTCTTTTAATTCAGATTTTTCTTTAAGTGACCCAAACCCTTCTCCTTCTCTCCCTGCTGCTTGCCTGGTAGTCTGAGGCACCTGTTTGAAAGTGCTTCAGGTCCTGGTTTAATGCTGAGTCAAAGGTTTGCCCATTGGCAATTTGCCTGTTGCCCATTGCCTTACTTTGTTGTTATAATTGGTGAAACAGTAACAGTGATTTTTTAAGGGAGTTTTTGATCTGTTATGTTTTTTCCATTTTTTAACACTCTGGACGTGCACAGGTTGTGTCAGGGAGTGTGAGCTCAGAAGTGTGAGAAAGCCCTGTGGGTGATTTACTGGGCTTGGGGAAGGTGCTCCAGGCAGAAAGTCCAGTGAATGCTGAGAGTGGATTGGTCTCTGGACAACTGGGAGTAGCTCTGGAAATCCACCACCAAGGAGCCCCCTGAGGTGAGCACAGCCAGAAGTGTGATTGGCATTGGAAAGCATAGAATCATGGAATTAAGGAAAGGTTTAGGTTGGAAGGGACCTTGAAGACCATCCATTCCACCCTCTGCCACGGGCAGAGACACCTGACAACAGAACTGAAAATAGACTTGGAAGAAAACTCCAGTAATAATGATTTCAGAACTCTGATTATTCCAGCAATTCTGTTGCAAACCAGGAACCCTTTATCCTGCATTGATTATTTTGTGAGTCCCCTCCTCTCCTTGAGAGCTGCTTCCTGTGCCACCACCTTTGTCTCTTCCCCAAATACCTTTATATGGCTGACCTGAGAAGCAAAGCCCATCCAGACTCAGGGCCACAGGAACCCTCTTCCCCCACTGCACAAGTGGTATGTGCTGCTTCTCCTCTTCCCTTCCCATGTCCTGAATGTCTCTGCCTCTCCATAAACTTGTACATCCCCCAGTCAGTCCTCAGCCTCTGAGAGCACCATGCTCTCATGGAACAGGGTGATCCTGCAAAGATAGGACTGAGGCATCTCTACTAAGAAGGAATTGAGAGATGCCAGATTCCAGCTTGCACTTGGAAATGCACACAATATGGAATGGGGGCCAAATCATGGAATGCCAGACTGCTGTGGGTTGGAAGTGACCTTAAAGCCCATCCAATGCCATGGGCAGGGGCACCTTCCACCAGCCCAGGTTGCTCCAAGCCCCGTCCAGCCTGGCCTTGGACACTTCCAGGGATCCAGGGGCAGCCACAGCTTCTCTGGGCAACCTGTGCCAGGGCCTCCCCACCCTCACAGGGAGGAATGTCTTCCTAATATCCCATCTAACCCTGCCCTCCTTCAGCTTAAACCCATTCCCCTTGTCCTGTCACCCCAGGCCCTTGTCAGTAGTCTCTTCCATCTCTCCTGTAGTTTCCCTTCAGGTGCTGGAAGGCCCCAATTTCATCACCCCAAAGTCTTCTCATTTCCAGGCTGAACAATCCCAGCTCTCTCAGCCTGGAGGGGCTCCATCCCTCTGAGCATCTTGGTGCTTCCTCTGGACTTCCTCCCAAGCAGCTGTGACCAACAGCTCTGCCCTACATGGGAGGAATAATCCGTGAGAAAGCATGGATGGCCACAATGCAAGACCCAGACCATGACTGTGAGGCCTGTGTTACAACCTTACACACACATGACCTCAGTAAATGATTTCATGATTTCAGTGTGGTCTGTGTTTATGTCCAGCTTTTTGTGTGATGGATGTGCAGAAGGGTTCATGCTGGGCAGGGAATGACAGATATTCTAGGAAGCCTCCAGGACAGCTTAAGGCAGTTTTAGAGAGAAAATGGGGTGCTGCTTGACTGACTGAGCAATAAGGGCTGAGTTACCACTTCTGGTCATAATTCATCTGCTTTTTGCATTCCTGTCTCCAAGAAATATGACAAGTGAGTCCGTGAGTGCAGGACACACAAGAAGCCCTAAGCTTCTGGCATGTAAATATTTGTGAAGCAGCCAATGAGTCCTATGCATTAGGGTAAACACCAGTTCTGCTGTTGTATTCTCAAATATAAGGCTATTTTATTCAAGCCCTAATCTGTGTGCTGTGTAGCTGCCACTAATAAACAGTTTCTTTACAATTAATCTCTAGAGAAAGATTGTTTCCTACCTACCCTGATGTGTTCCTTGCAGGAACTTTGATCTTTGCTTCCCTGGCTTATTCTGTTTTTTGGACATGGTAAAAAAACCTTTAATGTAGGAATCTGTACTGGGGAGAAAGCAGGGTTTGAAAGCAATGATATGGAGATTATTGTGGAAGGCATAGATAACCAAGTTCAAATCCAAAGGTTTTATTCAGTCCTGTAAGCAATTTTAATTATGTTGTTGAGAAGGAATTAAAATATCCACACAGTCTGACTTGCAGTACCTACATGTGGGGTCTCCAAGGAAAGAAGTGGACTCTTATTTTTTAAGTTACTTTCTGGAAGATCTTGTCTCTCTTTTTTTGAGTACAGAGTGTGCCAAGATGAGCAGAACCAAACCATTTCATATTAATTCCTTCAATATGAGGAATTTGATGTAGACTGAAGGCTGGGATTTCCTCTCTCTTGTTTCACTGGGAGAGAAAAATTACTCATCTGTCAAATGTTAACCAGACCCAGCTCCCTCAGCTGTTTTGCTCAACACATGATTTTCGTGGACACATTTTTAAATGCAAATCCAGATCACAGCTATAACATGCCTGTCCTTTATGCCATCACCCAAAATGCTTCAATACCTACTTTCCCTTCACAGAAGGAAAGAAGTGTGCTCCTCATTTCTGATGAACTGAATGCACCAATGGACTGAACATTCACTTATAACATGTACTTTCTGCTACCTTTGATCTCATTTTTTGTGTGTAGGGAAATTATCTGAATTAGTTCAGTGGTGAAAAAGCATTATGTATACAAAGAATATTTCCAAGGAGCTCTGTTATTGACTTGGACTTGCTTCTTGAGTGTTGTTACAGTGTTTTTACTTGGTTTCTCTATTCTGGGGGTTGATTTATGGTTGTTTATGCAGATCAGAAGCCTGAAGGAGGCAAGTGCTTTCAGAGGGGCAGGTACAAGAGTGGGGCAGGGCAGACAAGCAGATGCCTGGATGTCTGCAGCAAATAAGAATCCTGGCTGCAGTTGTCACTACTAAACTGAGCAAATATGTTATGCCAAATAAAGTAATTTTAGCTGATTTATTACAGTGCTTAAAGAAGTTTTGGGTTTTTTTCAGAATTAAAGTAGGCTACTCTATCTAGTCCCTTTTTATGTCTCATCTTCTGATAGACTACTGCACATCCTATTGACTAAAATATGCCTTTATTCTTGTAGGTTAATACTGAACAAAAATAAAAGCAAAATAACATTAACAAAATCCTGTATTTCTAACAAAAATTTCTGTACCTGGTCACTTTGATATTCTGAGATGATGCAATAGTTAATATTTTGTTTACCTTTCTCACACAGGCTCTCAATGCCCTTGAAATCTCCATGCAATATGTATTGTTTATAGTGGGGACACTGAAAACCAGGAACCAAATCTGAGCAGGGGAGTGAACTCCCATATGACTATTATATCATTTAGAAGCATCAGCAGCCTCTCTCTTTCTTAGAAGAGAACAATCACACCATATTGCTACAAAGAAAACTACACTTTTTGTACATCTGGGACAGGGCTGAGTCTGAAAATGATAGCCTGAGACAATGCAGAAGTAATACCAGTGTGGAGAAAAATAATTCCTTTTTTTCCTTTTCTTTTTTACCTCATAAAACCGATGGCTTAAAATAATTCTGATGATTCTGATAGTTTTGAGTGTCAAGAGTTCATTCCTGAGTGCAGCAGGAAGCACTGCTGGGGTTCATAAACTGCCCTAATAGCAATTCAGCAGCTCAGCAGAGGCAAAGAGGGAGAAGATTCCAGAACCCACAGTTACACCTGAGTTATAGTGAGGATTTGTGGGAAAGAATTGTAGGTTTTATTCTCTCCACCACTGATGAATTCTCTGTGATGCCATTAATAACCTAATCAAATAATACAGTATTGGATGTTACACTGTCAGCACACCATCCCAAGTGCAAGGGGCAGCAGGAAACACACACAGAGAACTGGGATTTTGAGAAACCTCTACTTGCCCTGTATGTGTGGGAGATGGGGCACGTTACAATTCCAGGTCCTTCTGAGTAAGCAGAGGTTTCAATACAGACCATGCTGCGTAGCACACGTGCTTGGATCAGGCCAGGCTTTCAACTGACGTGGTCGGAACAAGGACTTTAGACTTTTCCAGCTGTTCATTCTTCCTTATCCCAGGCCACAGCCACTGGGAAAGCAGCTCTGAAGCATATTTGCCTTCATGATACAGGTTAAGAGCCAGGATGAGAACAAAGACACTCCTTGGTGCTGATAACGACTTTTTGTGGTTGAAACTGGATCCTTGATGTGCAGTTGTTTTATGTGGCTCTGTCTCCTCCTGTTATCAGCTGGGAGCAAGTACTGGAGTTTCTCTCCTGGTGCATGGAGGCTGACTCCTGATGGGGCTTGCTCCCACTTGTACAGAGGGCTACAAAAGCTTCTCCAGTAAGTCTCTTTGTGGAGGACTCTGAAGAAAACTCTAGTCAAAATTAAAATAGCTGTTAAATTTCATATTTAAGAATTTAACTACTTAGTGACAATAAGAACTTTATTTATTGGAATCGTATATTCTAACTACACAACCATAGACAGACCTTTGTTTGAATTACAAGACAATCAGGACCACCCCTGACATCTCACATGGTGCTTCTGGGGAAGATTCGGAGCCAGCAAATTTGACACAAAGCCACAGACTCCTTAGGTTTTTAATGTGACTTTAGGAAGGTTCTGCATCTTGCTCAGTACTTTCCTTAAAGACACCAGGAGATGGGAAGTGAAGCCTTCCAGTGATGAAAAATTGTGGGAGGGTGGGTTGTACAGCCACTGCAAGAGTAGTACACAGATGAGAAAAGGAACCATGTGCAACTTTTGAGTTCAGATTTCTCTAAGCTCAAAGAACAGAGCAGAAAAACAAGTCGTGATATGAAAAGCCTCTGGTCGATTTTATTTATTAGATTATTCTATGGTAGTGCCAGCCTGTTATTTCTAATGGTGGCTACAACTGTAAAACCTGACTTCTGCTCTAATGGGACATTCTGGGTCTCACTGCAGGACTTCAGTCACCTCAAACCATTCCTGAAGTTCCTCAGACAGAAGGAGGGTGCCCAGGAAACACCAGCACATGTGTTCAGCCGAAGGGGTGACTTTTTAGTCTAGTAAGGCAAGGGCAACTGGTTTCTGTCACGGGTTAAAGGAGTTGCAGTCACACATCTCCAAAAGCCGTGTATGAAGGATGAGTCAGGAGAACCCTGCCTGCCTCCAGCCTCTCTGGGGAACAGGCCGACTTGGCAGCTCAAGGAAAGACTTAGCAGGAGGAACCAAAGCCAGGCAGACCGGAGAGGTGCTCGGCGGTGTGTCCGTGAGCTCAGACGGGCTCCCAGCCTGTCCCGGTGTGTCCATGAGCTCAGACGGGCTCCCAGCCTGTCCCGGTGTGTCCATGAGCTCAGACGGGCTCCCAGCCCCTGCCCGCTCCCCGCGTGTTCCCTGGCACATCGCCGGGCTCTGCCCTCACCCCCGGGGGTACCTGTGCAAAAGGTTCTGGAACATGCCNTCAGACGGGCTCCCAGCCTGTCCCCAGTGTCCCCGTGAGCTCAGACGGGCTCCCAGCCCCTGCCCGCTCCCCGCGTGTTCCCTGGCACATCGCCGGGCTCTGCCCTCACCCCCGGGGGTACCTGTGCAAAAGGTTCTGGAACATGCCCAGCGCAAACCCCGCAGCTGCCGGGAGGGCTGAGCCATTGTTCGGCACGGCTCAGTTATCTGACGCCGCGTTCCGGGGAGGTGAAGTGAATGTCAGCCTTTAAAGGTGCAGGTACCCGGGCACCGGGCCCCTCTGCCCTCGCCGTGTGCCCCCGTCCTTGCCGTGACTCATTCCATTGCCTGAGCGGCCTGGCCTATTCCAGACTGGGGCTAAATTCCAAATGACACCCACCCTTAAGGCTTTTGATATAAAGGTAACTGGACTCTTGCACATACGGCAACTGCTGATCTGCTTTGCATATTTTTCTGCTTTTCAGTCAGTCTGATGCAGCCAAAGGCGTCTGCTGACTCAGGCCCAGCATCTCTGGCAATTTGGGAGAGTTCTGTGTCTCCAGCCAAGTATCCAGAAGAGACAGAGGTCATTCACTGGTGAAAGAGGCACTGGGATGTACTAAGGGCACCTACCAAACCAGAGTGAGATTCCAGCTTTAGTGCAGTATGAAATCAGAAAACTCTTTAACTGAGAGGTGTACTTGCATCTCTGAATTTCCAGGTTTCATATCCTGGATACTTTATGGTGTGTGCAAAGAGCAAACAACAGCACCAGCTGAGGTTTACCTTGCAGGGGTAAGTGCACAGTGAGAGCCAAGGCGGAGTGAGTGAGAGCAACGTGACCTTTACAAATCCACTCATTTTTGCATTCTCAGAGGTTTGGTTTGGGGTCATTCCTGTTTCTCCCATACACCTCCTGTAGAGACACTCAGATGGGAGAGCTTTTGCACCATCTGGAGGAAGGAGATATTTGGTTTCTACATCCAGATTCTCTTCTGTGCAGATGAGCTCAGTGCAGGGGTGCTGACCACAGGAAATCCAATCCCCAGCTCTTTGTGCCACGTTTGCACCAACCCCATTAGAGCTGATCCATGTCTGGAGAGAAAGCCTCCCAAAGCAACCTCAGCCAGTCTGGGTGAATTGAGAGTGACTGAGAGCTGGTTGCCCTCAGTCCAGACTTTGGAAAGATGGCTGGAGTTGATTAGGAATTTTTGGTAACCAGAGGGCAAAATTTTTTATCACAACATTAAAGTCTCTTTCCTTTCTACTCCCACTTTTGAATAATTCACAGTTGAAATCCCATTTCACTTGGTCTTTCAAACACAAAAGTTGGCCTTTGTTCTAGAACTAAGCATAGAAAGCTTTGACCCAAGAGGAATGTAATTATTGAAGCTAGAAACAATAAAAACAAGGGTTTAAACCGAGTACCAACCCTGCATTTTCAGAGGCTACTGCCTGAGTTTGCTGAAGTTGTGTACAAAGCTTCAGCCAATGGAAAAAGTATAAAATACTGTATTTATAGGAGCTATTTCTTCTGTCCAGTTCTTCACCAAATCAAGAGTTTTACATTCTAATAGTTTTATGTTATTAACACATTTTGAGCCCCTTTTCTCCCCTTACCAGGGGGAGTTCTGTACCTGGCAGAGAAGTGTCCTGGAACATAGAGAGCCAAGGGCTGAAACCGAGAAATTTTCCAGCCCCTGCATTCTATTATTAGTGCCTGAGAGCTCTTCCTCAGGAGACAGGGGTTCCTATACAGAGGAAAGCTTCAAGGGAAATGTTTGAGACAGATCATCATTAAATCCACTGAAGATTCAGTGTTGTGAATGTACAAATTCAATGTGGCTCAACCACTGTTTCATCTCAGGGCCCCAGTCACGTTAATTTACTTCTGGGTTCCTTCCAACATTGAAAAGAAACCAAGGGACATTTTCAACCTTCAGACAAGGACATGAAACTACCAAGTTTTTTCTAATACTGCCCCTGTAATTCTTGCATCTTCAGATGCCTAAAGGAGATCTGTACCTTTGGTGTCAGCCTATAAAGACACTACTATGGGAGGCTGCAACACAGCCAACTATTATTTCATGTAGTTCCAGCTGAGGAAAAAAATGAACCAACAGTCACTGAAATCTCAGGACAAGCACACAGAGCCCAGAGCTGTGCAATGTAGACTTGCACCAGTCAGCACCAGCTGGGCAGGGAACTCAGGTGCCTTTGGTCCATAAAGGCAGCCTCTCCAGCAGCTGGAAGCAACCTGGCACAACGAGTTGGAGTTTCCCTGCATCTCCCTCTGGAGAACGTGGAGCAGCACAGGGCACAGCTCTGCACCCAGCAGCAGTGAGAATCAGAGAGGGTTTCTGTTGCTCAGGGCTCACTTTGCAAAACTGGTGTCTTTGTCTGAGTCCATTTTTTATTGATTGGCTGGTCTAGTGGGATTTATGCCCTTCCCTCATTCTGTCTGAATGCACAGGGAGACAGAAAAATCAGTAACAACTCCCTGAAGTTGTGGTCTCCATTCTCTAAATCACCTGCAGTCCCCCTTATTCCCAATGGTTGTGTAGAACACCACAAACAGTCCCCAGGAGCAGGGCAGTGCTGCACAGCAGGGATAAATCAAACTGTCTGACTTGTCAAGCTGCACTAGTTGAGCCCTAGAATTTCAGTGGACTAAGAACTTTGTATTGCTCTTGAAAGAGCTTCCATGAGAATGCACAGCCAGATATGACTCCTGCAGTATCCCTAGAAGCCTCCCTGAATACATTGTGGGGCATGTACTCAATGACAGTGGTACCCACCAACACTCTCTTCAGCTTCATGCTCTGCCTGTCAGCCACAATAAACCCATCAAATGTCTTTAAGAGATAAATGATGCACTTGGGGGAACTGCTCCACTTTCACTTACATGGAACAGGGGAACAGCTTTGTGTTATTCTTTGTTGTCTAATACAGGTTTGAAGCCTGTCTATGGTGCAGTGCTTGGCAGTGATTGGGTACTTCTAACACCCAGAATCATCACTAGAAATCACAAATAGTGACTGAAAAAGACCTTCCAATCACAAGGATCCAATATGGATAAACTTGAGATTTTTTTTAGCAAAACACACATCTGTGTAACTGCAGATGGCTTTTATGAGGCTGTACAGCTAAGAACACATTGCCTTCTGCTAACTGCAAAGCTGTAATAAAGTTAAAATACAAATGTTTCTGTTTTCTTGTCCAACAGAAGAAATAAGATGCTGTGCTGATATGTCAGTACCACCCAGGACACTCAAATTTCTCCCAAGATCATTTTTATAGATGTTCCGCTCAGTCCCTGGTGAACAGACTCAAAGTTTTTCTCCCTTGAGAAGTGAACCAGGCTTTAAGTTCTGTTGAAGACAGAACAATTCAGCCTGGGATCTTGCATCATGTTCTCACTGTTGCCGTATTTCCTTTCCTGTGCATATCAATAACAATCTGAAAATGTTAGTTCAAGTGTCCACAGCTTGTCTGGGGAAAGCTGCACTGCACATCCAGGCTGGGGAGGGCATTTGGCTTGCCCTGGATCCCTCCAGGAATGGACCCAGATCTGGGATCCACAGAGGCTGAGGATCAAACCAATGGGTACTACCTGTATCCTGAGGATAACTGTGTCATTTGCAAGACTGGTATCACTGTCTCCCTCAAAACACGCATCCTGCATGGACCAGCATCTTTTCCAGTGGCAAACTTTCAGATTCGAGCTCAACCAGGAGACCAGAGAGGGTAAATCCTGCCCTCTCTCCTCATGACTCAAAGCAAGGGCCAACTTGCCATGTGAACACTGAGCCCTCAGAAGGCCAAGAGCCTTGTTTGATGCCACAGGACAACAACGTGGGTTTGGTTGTGAAAGCTCCTAAACAAATCACCTATATCCTGGTATTAATCCAGGATTTTAGCTCACTATCAGATTACAGACTGGCCTGGAAAGAGTTAACAATAATTTCCCTCCTGCCCTGCAGCAAATTCTCCTTCAAAATATCTGCAGGTAGCTGGAAGCAAATATCTAGAGATCCAGGAGCATGGGGCATCTGAGCAGCTCTGCAGCTGCAGACAGACAGCAACAAATTCCTCTGCTGGCCGTATGGAAGGTTAATGCTGGCTGTGGGAAGTGGGATGAAGGGGTCAAGGGGCCTGATATCCAAAGCCACTCTTTCAGATTACTTTATTCAAATCCTGGATCACAAAAGTTTTCAGAACATTTTAACAAAATTAGCTTGTCTCAATGGTGAGTTCACTGGTACTAAGGCCGTGCTGGAGCTGGCATGTCATGGCTCTAGACTAAAAAATTTTGACTACAGGGATATGAACACGTGGAAGCTCCTGCAGCCAAGTGCTTGCAATCCATAAACCATAAATGGGAAGTGCTACAGTTCATTAGTGAGCACAGCTGCACGTGGGGATGGAGGGGACACAGTTTGGGGTGTTCTGGAGCCTGTGTGACTGTGCCACGGCCGAGCCATTGCCATGGCACAACTGGCTGTGCTGTTCTGGTGCTCTGCAAGGACACTGGCACAGTTGTGCTTATTGAGCCGTGGAGTCCATGGCCCAAAGGATGTGTGTTTGTAATGAACTGTGGGACAAGGCCTGGGAAACAAGCACAAAGGTTTATACCTTTCACTTAAACTTCAGCCAGTGGAAAGCAGCAAAAAAACCCAAAAGTCACTATAAAAAATCAAGCTGCATTTCACATTTCTCTTCCAGCTGCAGGGAGTAAAGCCAGGCAGAGCTGCCAAACAACAAGGCCAAATGAATACCTGCTCAAAACAAAAGTACCAGAGCAAGCAGTTAATATCTAATTCTAAATTAGAGCTTCATTTCTTGGAAGTCATCTGTGAGCTGTCCCCTCACAAAAGGTTACAGAGTGCCTGGATATGATGTAATTGTTCTGGCACTGACAACCTGCTGAGAACTAACTCTGCTGGGATTAGTTCATTCCTATAACTGAGCGACTGAGTGAATCTATAGTGCTGTCCAGATTAGGGCACAGAACTAGAAAGAAATTCCTTGGACCTCAGGCCCAGTGCTCCTCCTATCACAAAGAAATTCTCATTATCAATGGGGTGATGACCTGCTGCCTCAAATTCATTGTTTTTTGAATCCTGCCTGACTTGGTAGGGAAGGCTGAAGTAAGTTAGGAGCAGTTGTATGAACAAGGCCATCACCATTTTCACTGTGTCAGCTGGTAAAAACTTGTTTATTCATGAATATCGCCCAGTTTAAAATACAAATGTGACTAATTTTCTTTCTTTGTAGGCTGTCCTCTTCAACATTCAATATGTTCACTCAGAGGGTGAGAGTACAACCAAGATGTGGTGACTTTACTGTGAACTGCACAAGTAGTGGTTTGAAAACCAAATTTTAAGGTATTTTTTGCAATGGGAGCCTCCATGAAGTGTAAGTTGAACAGGACAGTTCTAAATCTCCAAGTTTTGTCTCTGTACATTTGCTGCCATTTGGTCTGTTCCAATGAGTCACAACATAATTACATTTAGAATGATAATAAAAGCTGGAAATCCTGAGCATTTGGTATTTCCAGAATGGAGAAGGGATAGCTGGTACTTTAAATGTAACAAGTCAAGCTTGCTGAAATTTTTCCAGCCAGGACAGTTTTCCATCAGAAAATGTTGATTCAGTGGAAACTTATTAGGCTATTTCTGGTCAATCCTTTACCTTAGCAACTCTCTTTATGCTGATGTGAAGTGATTCCAGTTTAACTGATACTGTGGATGGCTCCTTCTTGCTCATTTTCTCCTGCAGCTCAGCAAAACTGTAGGTGCACCTTTGGCTCTCTGGTGCTGTGCTGGTCAGCATGTAGGTATAACTTATTTTTAACAGTAGTTTTAAGTACTGAAGTTCTTTTTTTTCCCTCACAAGAAACTTGCAGATCTGAACACATGGTTGTCACAGTCTGGGTTATTTGTCCCTATTTACTCTCTGCTGATGTGACCCAGAGGGTACAAATTGAATTAGCATCACTTACATCATTAGAGTCTCCCTTTGTCAAGTGGCTCCTGTGCATCCTGGGAATAACACTGTCCATCCTTTTGCTTCCAGGGCAACCTCCCTCTGTATTTTTCATTGCTCAGAGTAACTCCTGAACACAAGGAATGCTGCTGCCTGACTTCTTGTGAATCTGAGCATGGGCAGTCACTCTTGTCTTCAGACTTCCATATTCAGACTCTCTAATATTGTAGCCAAAACTTCCCTTCTTACTGTTAAAATTACTAATTTTTAACCTTGCTTTGAAGTGTCTCAGTGTCGTGGGTTTTAACCAGGGATCAATTTTTTCTTGAACTCCCCCCTACACACAATTACTATACGTTGAGAGAGATTTGACATAAGGGGTTTTGAGAGGCTTGACATAAGGGGTATAATACTGAGATTTATTACTAGCAAGATAAAAACTAAGAAATAACATATACTACAACACTACTACTTAAACTAGCTTATCTTATAAAAAAAGAATATCAGGTTATTATTTACAAATTTGGTGGCTCGTATCTGGGGTTTCAGTCTCTATTTTCCCCTGTTTGGGGAAAGCAAGGGCAGGGGAAATGGTCTCCCTTCCGTGGAGTTGGACATTGGGCCGAGTGCCAAGTCCAAACCTTCACACTCAGGCTCTGCTTTGCCCCTGTGCTGCTGCAGTGCTGACTCTTTTGTCTCTCTGGCACCATGTGGGACACAAGAGCTGCCTCCTGAGCAGCTTTCCCGGGGCCTCATTAACTCATGCTGAAGTTTCATATTTCAGATGCCAGTTCAAGGCTTTGGTCATAATCTTCAAAGTAGTTAATGGATCAAGCCTTAGCTACATTAAAGGCTGAATTTTGATCTGTGAACCATCGTGACAGCTGCTTTTCCTTGGGGCAATGTAGATTACAAAGCCTAGGAGGAAGTGTGGGAAAGGGAGGAACAGGGTGATCTTAACTGAGAGGAGCAAGGGATGGAAGCAATACTCAGAAGATGTGGTACAGATCCAGACTTTCCAAAACTGAACCACTCCAAAAAGTGACTTCCCCCTGTCTTGGAGCAAACAAACAGCAACACCTCAGCTCCTCATCGAAACAAATCCTCAGGACATTTTTTCTAGACAGCCACCAGAAATTGCTACAAATTGGGCTTTAAATGCAAAGTTCTCAAGCAGCCAAGTGCTAGAACAGCTTTTCTCCCTTGTCTCCAGATGTGTCCCTGCATTCCCAGAATGCCCCAGTGGTAACAGATTGTCTGGATGAAGCAGAATCAGCACCAAAAATTAATGCAAAATATTCAAATAGAAGCAATCAAATACAGATGAGGAGTCTCTCCTTTAAGAGGGAGTTTCTGTGAAGCTGATGATGAATATAGTGCACAGTTTACTTTTAAAGATAAATCAGAGGGTTTCATTCCTATTCTAAGCTAAATTAGTGCATTTCAAGCTCAGTGTTCATCCAAACACAAAGGTCCCACTTGGTTAATCTTCCATGGAGGTTTCAACCAACTCAGTTAAACTGGTATAAACACTTCTGTAAAGACTCTTAGTTTAGTTTATGTCAACTTGGAATCTGTTTATGGCAACCCAAAATAAGCTATTCTCACACTTGACTACAAATGTCAGCCAACATCTTGCACCGATTTGGGCTGAATTAAAATAGATTTCTATTAAAATAGAATCTCAATATAAACTAGCGCAACTTCCCTGTAAACTGGAACCTTCTCTGGTGGGATCCCCGTGTCCCGCATGGCACGTCCTCCCTCTCGTGGCCGACACGGAGATTCGCAGTGTCGGGAGCGCACGTGAAAGCCCTAAAATGGATTAACTGGGCTGCCCTGAGCCACGGCCTGGCAGAAGGGACAGCCCTTATTTTAGTATTAAAAGGTAAATGAACACAGCTTTAGAAAAAAGGATTTGCAAAATACCGCAGTTGGTAATTCGGAAAACAGAATTTATAATCATTTTGGAATAAAGTAACTGCTAAATTATCAGTAAATATTGCTGGTAAAATCACTATATTAATAATACATTAATAATAATGTACTAGCCTACTAGTACAGAATCACAGAATCATGGGCTGGTTTGGAAGGGATTTTAAATCCCATCCCACCCCCTGCCATGGGCAGGGACACCTTCCACCAGCCCAGGTTGCTTCAAGCCCCGTCCAACCTGGCCTTGGACACTTCCAGGGATCCAGGGGCAGCCACAGCTTCTCTGCCCAACCTGTGCCAGGGCCTCCCCACCCTCACACCCAACACTTCCTTCCCAATATCCCATCTCTCCCTGCCCTCTGGCAGTGGGAAGCCATTCCCTGTGTCCTGTCCCTCCATCCCTTGTCCCCAGTCCCTCTCCAGCTCTCCTGGAGCACCTTTAGGCCCTGGAAGGGGCTCTCAGGTCTCCCTGGAGCTTTCTCTTCTCCAGGTGAACCCCCCCAGCTCTCCCAGCCTGGCTCCAGAGCAGAGGGGCTCCAGCCCTGGAGCATCTCCATGGTCTCCTCTGGACTTGCTCCAGCAGCTCCATGCCCTTCCAATGCTGCTCCTAACACCAGATATTACTATTGGTATACTACTACTGCTGGTACAGCTTGTGCTCTGAGAGGGTACCAGGAAAGGAAAGCTTGGCGAAGATGGATGATCAGGAATTGGGAGTGGCTTGGTCAAGGTGGGGACAAGGAGAGAAGGTCCAGAGGAATGAGGTTTGCAGATTTGAGACAGTCCAGAAACTACAGTTCCAAACTGAGTGTCCCTTTGCATCCTCTCGTGGCAGAAAAACTCTGGACAGCTGGATGTCAAGGACTCACGGAGCAGCTGGGTCTTTGCCCCACGGCAGTGCTGAGGCACAGGATACAGTGATCCGTGTGGCCTTCCCAGCCCTGCCCCTTTGGATACTGAGGATGGAAACACTGCCCAAGGCCTGCAAGGGAGGGAGCTGTGCCTCTCACAGACAGGAAACAGCTGCCCAAGGCTGCAGTGGAAGCACAGCTACACAACATCCATTCCTGCCTTTATCTGCTCCTTGCCCCATGGATCACTTGAGCAACCATCAGGTGATTGCCAACACGCTCAGGGGAGGCTTGGAGCTGCCATAAGGGCCTAAGTCCAGCATTCCCAGATAATGTAATTGCTGGGATTACTCTACTGACAACATTACAAGGTTTTGTCCTTGGATATGTTGCCTAAAAAAATTTGGTGCCAGATGAATCCTTCTCTCTCATGCTCCACCCTGCCAGGGTAAATCTGTGCCTTACAGTCAAGGACAGTGAGATGATCAGAGGGATGGAGCCCTTCTGCTACAAGGAAAGGTTGAGAGAGTTGGCATTGTTCAGCCTGGAAAAAAGACTTTGGGGTGACCAAACTGGGGCCTTCCAGCACCTGAAGGGAAACTACAGGAAAGATGGAAGAGACTATTGACAAGGGCCTGGGGTGACAGGACAAGGGGAATGGGTTTAAGCTGAAGGAGGGCAGGGTTAGATGGGATATTAGGAAGACATTCCTCCCTGTGAGGGTGGGGAGGCCCTGGCACAGGTTGCCCAGAGAAGCTGTGGCTGCCCCTGGATCCCTGGAAGTGTCCAAGGCCAGGTTGGACGGGGCTTGGAGCAACCTGGGCTGGTGGAAGGTGTCCCTGCCCATGGCATTGGATGGGTTTTAAGGTCACTTCCAACCCACAGCAGTCTGGCATTCCATGATTTGGCCCCCATTCCATATTGTGTGCATTTCCAAATGCAAGCTGGAATCTGGCATCTCTCAATTCCTTCTTAGTAGAGATGCCTCAGTCCTATCTTTGTAGGATCACCCTGTTCCATGAGAGCATGGTGCTCTCAGAGACTGAGGGCTGACTGGGGGATGTACAAGTTTATGGAGAGGCAGAGACATTCAGGACATGGGAAGGGAAGAGGAGAAGCAGCACATACCACTTGTGCAGTGGGGGAAGAGGGTTCCTGTGGCCCTGAGTCTGGATGGGCTTTGCTTCTCAGGTCAGCCATATAAAGGTATTTGGGGAAGAGACAAAGGTGGTGGCACAGGAAGCAGCTCTCAAGGAGAGGAGGGGACTCACAAAATAATCAATGCAGGATAAAGGGTTCCTGGTTTGCAACAGAATTGCTGGAATAATCAGAGTTCTGAAATCATTATTACTGGAGTTTTCTTCCAAGTCTATTTTCAGTTCTGTTCTCACCAAAGTTGGGATTTTCTGACCTTTGGGGGGATCTATAAACAAGTTCAGTCTAACAAGGCTGGGCCCATTGTCAGGGACAGGGAGGCAGAAGCCAAGCCCAGTGACACAGCCAGGTCCAGCCCATGGTAACCAGGTCCAGCCCATGGTAACCAACCCAGGCCAGACCCAAGGATGGTACTTGGGTTCAACCATGAGTCCAGAGCATCCCACAAACTCACAGTGAAGGACAGGGCCAACAGGTGAGTCCTCATATCAGGATCATGTCTCCTGAGAGCACAGTGAGTGCTGGGCAGGTCCACAGTGAACAGACAGATCCAAGGCCAAGCTGGGAGGTGAATCCAGAGGTCAGGATCCATGTGCTCCATGGCCTGGTACAGCACTGCTGCAGCAGGGCCTGGGCCAGCCTGGAAGGACCTGGGCTGTACCAGCGGAGTCCTGGACCCACATCAGGGCCAGCACAGCCTGTGGGTGTCCTCAGGGCCCTGAGAGGAGTGTGAGGAGTGCAGGGCACTTCTGGCAATGCCCTCAAAGAAAACCTGTAGAGAAGAATAAAGAACCCCCATAACTGGCTGGGAGCTCAGGGAGTCTGGAAAGATAAAGTGTGTGTGGCAAACCCCCTTGTAGCACATTTTGGAGCGGCAGAGTCAGGAAAGACAGGGTTTCTGCTTGTTAGACATGTAAACAATCAGTTTGGGGGCAATCTGCTGCTTCTGGAAACACTGGGCTCCATTACAGAGGACCAGGGCTTCTCTCATCACCCAGAGGTGACTCATTGCAGGTTTCAGCCCCAAGAAGAGGAGAAGGGGCCCCTGAATCCCAAGTGATCCCGAGTTCCCTTTGTCACACTTATTCCCATTGCTTATAACACTGCACTGTAGGGTGGGAAAACACTTCAGGAGAACAGCTAGGCAAAGGATGAAGCATCTCTTCCATACTGAAGGCCAAATAGGTCTTTCATGACCCATAATAACAAAATTCTTACTGTCATTCAGTAACAAAATGGAAAAAACTCATGTGGCTGTTTAGCTTTATGCTGGAATTGCACATCTGGCTCCATAGCTCGGGCTCCCCTCAGATCCTGGTTTTCCCTCTGAGGAACAGGGAAGTGACCAGTGTCAGGTAAGGACAGTGACAGTGCAGAACTTATCCCTGCTGAACAGCGGTGGGACAAGGAATTCATTGATTTGACATAGGAAAACTGGACAAAACTACTGCAAAATTCATGTTCTTTACATGTATTAATTCAATCCACTGACACAGACATTTTGCATATCCTGCTCACATGGTTTGCATTAAAAACATTATGAAATCCCAAAGTCTAGTGCCAGATGGTTTTGGGTTACTTTGCTTGTATAAAGGGTTTAGTTTGGGTGCACGGAAAATGTAAAATACTCTGGTAATGGCTTTAGCAGGACAACCAGCCTGCATTTGCTTTATTCATCACCCTGCTGGCTCCTTCTGCACATTATATTCCAGTCATGTTAAAACTTCAAAACATGAATTCAAATTTACTGACTTCCCAGAACAGACTATGCTCTGTAAAATGCTCAAAGAGGTTGACGTGAAAGGAAATATTCCTGAAGACCCTCTGTGCTGAGAAACCACACGGTGAACAAAAATAACCTTCTCTTTCCAAATGCATGGCTCCCAGGAATGCCTGAGGCTGGTGCTGAGTGCAGAGAGAAAAGGGGCGATGGGGAAAGGTCAACCATACAGCTGTTGCTCCTGCCAGCAGCTTTCTGCCTGCTTTGCTTGACAAGCTGAATGAGCCTTTTAGCTCCCATTAACAGGGATCACATTTTTCAGCTGATCTTTTCTTGGTGGAACAGATGAGCACCAGGAGTATAAATACAGAGTTAACTTGAAATCCGAGCTGTTGGAATTCACACATCCCGTTCTCCAGGGCAGGAACAGGGTGAAGGGGCCCTGGCACTCTCTGGGTGTCCTCCTGCAGGGCCACTGTCGCAGCACGTACTTGGGCTCTGCCTCCTCACTATTCACATATAGAATTACTGCCCTCAGCCAGTCACACTCCCAAATGCAAGTGCAAACTGTTGACCTGGTTAATCCAGTAGCTTTCTAGGAGATAATAATGAAAATAAGCTGGATTGTGTTTTAGAATATTTTGAAGTTACTTCTTTAATTGGATGTGATTTTAGTTTGGTTAAACTTACTCTAGATGGGGAAGCCAGTGAACAGCTCGGGACAGTTTTTATCTCAGTATCCTCTTTTCTAGCTTTTAACAAATAAATTGCTTATTTTCAGGGAAGCCACAAAAGTAAGGGCATGACACAAGAACAGTGGTCTTGTTCTCAGAGACATAACGAGTGGAAGGCTGGTTTGTACAGAGGGATTCCCCTGGCTCTGCTCACCACCTTTTATCAGTTTTCACTCACCCTTTTTCCACCAGTGTTTTTCCCCCTGAGTTTCGGTGTAAAACCCAGAGAGCTGTCAAACAGAAAAACAACCCAGGGTTTTCAGATTTGATTTGGACAACCTTAGTATTGCCAAGAAGTCTGTGTTTCCACTTGTACTGCAACACATAGAAAATTGCTGACTTGCATTACATTTGATCAGTCTCCAAGTACTCTGCAATAATTACTTGGAAGTCATTTTTCTATCAAGTTTTTCTCTAAAAAGCAAGTGAAACAAAGCAAAATTTAGGAGAGTTGCAGACTGCCATGAAACCCCAGCAAATGCACACAGCAGAGTGGACAATTACAGGATTATAGAGGCCTCCTGGTCTGTGTTGCACAGTCCCAGGTGAGTCTGCTCAGCTGTCCCACCTGCCCAGTGCCACTGGAAGCAGCTGCTGATGTCAGCTGAGTCTGCACTCAGGCAGGATTTTTTAGAGAGGTGGAGCTGGGGAGGAGTAAGAACAATATAACAAGTGTGTCAGGCAATACCAAGGTGCCAGTGGTGCCAAGGTCAGGAGCACAGCCCACACTCAGGGCTGACTCCAGGGGTGAAGTCACAGCCTGGGAGCTGAGTGTGTGCCCAGGGCTTGGCACAACTGCCCTCCCAGCTCTGGGGTGGGGCAAATTTCAAAGGACTTTTCAGAATTAAAGAGTCAGGAGCCATAGGTCTAACAGGCAGATGGGGAAGCATGTGAAGCTGATACAAAGCTTAACATGGCCTGGAGCTGCAGGCAAGGCATCAGAAGGCTTTTTAGATTTCGTATTGGCAGAAAGTGCCCTTGAGCAGCCCTCATGAAATGAATGATCAGCACAGACACTGGTGGGAGCAATTTGTTACACTCTCTAAATCCTCCTTGTTTAGTCTGTGCTGCATCAATGTCACAATGGGAAAGACAGAAGTTTCTCCCTCCTCCTCACTTTGCCAGCTCTCCCACTGCTGCCCTACCTATCCACGGGCAGTCAAAGAGTGACAGAGTACCATGGATTATTTACTGGTGTTTTCCTCTCGAAGACTCTGTGCTGGCTTTCTTGTGAATCTACCAAATTTTAATCATTTTCATACATTTTTCAAGATGAAACACATAGTTAACATTGAGACAACTTAAAAAAATTGATTCAACAATTTCCAAGGATTGTTGTCCAATTCCCTTGGCTTAGAAGGAGTCGCTGTGACCTCTTTTCCAATAACTCCAGTGCTCCCATAGTCCAGGGTCAGGACTTGCCTACAATTATGGTCATTCCTCACTTCTGAGTGTCTCAAATACAGAACCTTAGAAAACGAAGCACATACACGTTGTCACCCCCTGGGAAAAGCTTGGGTTGTGTGACCTGTGTGGTATCACAGAGATCTGTGACACAAGCATGGACAGAATTCAGTTACCCAGGACAAAGTTCAGGTCTCTGAGCCATGAAATTTTCCTTTCCCTTCCCTGCAGTGTCCTTCCTCCTTGTGGATCTCCCAGCTTTTCCAAAAAGGTAAACATTCCATTAGCACACAATTGAGTCCAAGGAGGCTGGGAAAAGTAGCATTGAATTATTTCACTGAAGGCTATTGTAATTCTGTGCACAAGATTCCTAAATAAAGGTTGTATAAACAAACTTAACCCTAGCATGTTCCAGTTTGGGAGTGCCTGCTCTGTATTCCAATGTATTCTAATAAACTGTGTTTTCTGGATGAATTTTGTCTAGGAATCCTCATGCACATCACCAATACTCTGCAGTTGCTCCTTGTAGCAGTCTCAGTGCTCAGATATGAAGGCCTCAAAAATTAACAATTATATTCACCAATACTACTGAACTGGCCAAAAGCCACTTTCCTGCCTCTGTAGAGGGAGGTTTCATTTCACTAAATGAAAATTTAATGGAATGGGCTCAGAGCTTCCCTTCACACATGTACCAGGGAAGGGCTCTCTGTGGCCTCCACGTGAGGAACCATGAGCTGTTTGATTTACAAGCCTCCCCGTTCTTCCTTCGAAGGGCAGACGTCGCGGGGGGAGCACAGCTCCTCAGCTGCTGCACACACAGCCTGGCCAGGGTGTTCCTGCAGGAGCTGAGCTGCCAGGACCAGCCACACCACCACTGCAGAGCTCCAAGGTACAGGCAGTACCACACAGCCCCTGCACTCCAGCTCTGGGTTTCAAAGCAAGCACACAGAGCTGTTAATTACTGCTGTGTGATGGCAGCAGTGCCGTGACCACAAACCTGTTCATCAAGTTGGCTAATTAAGTATTTGTTTCTCAATGTTCCAGTGTTTCTCAACGTTAGTCACTGTATGAATGTAACAACAGGCAACACCCAAGGTCATTCCCAACTCTAAATATGAAAATACATTCTTGAGGTACTTTCCATTTGTTATTTCTCTTATCACTTTTCCCAGTTTGAAGCTGACTGAGAGCTGCTTCCAGGAAAATAACCACGGCCATAGCAGATAATGTGTTTTCTCCTGGTATGCACTGAAGACAGAAACATGTGATAATTTCTGAAAACTAATGTCTTCCTTCTGCAAAGACAAAAATCAATTCACTCTATTTATTCTTTTCAAAGGCATCTGATTTTTCTACTAATTCACATACAATCTCCTTTCCTTATTTTAGCTAAATACCAGCATTGTGCCATTTTCAGGCTCACATGGAAAAAACCTTCTTCTTGATAACTCATTTTATTAGTGTGACCAACCTGGGAAATGGATGTTTATGATAAACTATGACTAGACTTTCAGCTGCCTGAATCTTAAAGAAATAATTTTTTCAAGACTTTAATATGAAACGTGCCTATTAAAGCTGGTGATTGTAATAATAATCTGAGTTATTGCATGTTTAATTACTATAATGTGATCAAATAGGACACCAGTGAGGAAAAGCAAACCATACTTATGAGCAATGACAGGCTTTTTACTCCATTTTATTGAATAACAACCATCCTTCTCTTAGGTGACTCTGTACTTTTACAGTGTTTATATAAATACAAGCCAGTCATATATAGTATATATTGTATCATCAACTTGGAATCAGAGACGTCTTGAAAACCAGGTGTCTGCAGTTGTGAAGTCCATACACACAATTTGATATTCTGTGCCAAATATACCAGTGATGCCTAAATCCCTCATGCAGTGTACTGGGAGTCCCCTTTTGGAGGCTATAGAAATATTTGATTCCCCCATCTCTAGCTGGCATTGAAACAGAAACTATGATGACAGGTCTCTTAAAAATGACGTTATATGTTATTCCTGCTTTTTACTATTCTTGTAAAGTCTTCCAAAAAGAACTAGAATTAAAACACTGGCCACAATGGAAACACTGGCACATTTTAGGCAGATCTTTGTTTCTACTGAAGGAATAACACTCCAGCAGTGACCCTGTTTATCTACTTCTGTGGATGTAGCACTTGGGGACATGGGTTAATGGTGGCCTCGGCAGTGCTGGGGGATGGCTGGACTCGATGATCTTGAAGGTCTTTTCCAGCCTAACAATTCTATGATTCTATTATTCCATACCCAACATGATGTAATGTTGGTCAAATAATCATGAAACACTGGGAAAAAAAATGCCTTAGAAGTGTGAACTCTCATTGCTCATGTAGGGGGGTAAGAAATTCAAACAGCATTTCCACATGTGCCAAAAGACTTGGATTTATTCTGACTCCTCCATCAGTCTTTAAGATCTTCAAGAATCATTTCCTATTTTGTATTAAAAACTCACCTAGTATTTAAGCCATGCTTCAGGCAGGCCTGTTTCTGCTCTCTTCCAAGTGGGAGTCCCTTTTTACTGGGCACATTTTCTTGCCCTGGCTGTGCTTGAGCACCAGAGTGGACGCTGACTCTCCCCTTCTGTTCCTTATCGTGCAGCTGGTCAAGCTACAAAACACACAGGAAGGAACATCTTTCCTTCTCATTGCTTTTTCTGCCAGTTTGGGCTATAACAGTGCTCAAGCCTGTAATTTAAATAGGAGTATTTTTCCATTATAAGCCTCTTTCCTGAAGCAAAGGACCAGTGAGTGACACATTGTCCTGCTGTGGCACTGGCAAAAGGAATTTAGTTACAGATCACAACCCATGTGCAACACACAAAATGTGCACGTGGGTTTTCCAGCCACTCCAGAGATACCACTTGGGAAGAAAAAACATCAGGGGAAACCAAATCTCACTGCGTACAACATCACAAAATAGATCCCACTGGAGAGATGTCCAAACCTCTGAGACTGGGAAAGGGCAGAGTGATGGCAGGGGCTGTATTCCAGGACAGAAATGAAGCTCTTACCTGTATTATCAGGGTTTGTTTCAACCCACAGGACCCCTGCTTCAATTCAGAAAGCTGGAAAACAGAAGAAAATTATTTATTTATACAGAGAAGGTCCCACCTCATATGAATGATGAACTATGAATTTATACAGCAGGCCATATGCCCATGAGGAAATCCTTTTCTGAAACTCAAGACTCTGGAAGCTATTCACCAAGTTCAGTTTTACACATGGTAATGAGAAGCCCAGGAAACTAAGACAGTTCCTTCCTAAGTAAAAGCCTTGCTCAAGCCAGTGAAACCCCAGCAAGGCCCAGACCCTCTGTGTGGTTTTGCAATGTCTGTTTGCATTTCTGGGCCTGAAATCCTCAAACTGGCTGGAGAACATCCCAGCAGGAGAAGAGCAGGACCTGGCTCTGTGCACAGAGAAGGATGTGTAGGATGATGGGACTTACTAAGAGATTTCACTGAAACTGGGGATTTTTTCTATTTGGCTGAATCAATCAAATCTGTAAGTTTAGCTTTGTTGTTACAAACAGATGAAAGATTACATTGCTATACAATTATGAGGAGAAAAGGTGTTTCATTTTTATCTAATTCATATGGGATTGACATGAAAAGAGTGGAACTCAGGGCAATTTATAAAAGTTTTTTATCTGTAAATTTTCACTTTTACAATTCCAAACCCAGTATGTTTGCACTGTTGGGGAACCCCATAATATCTGGGCATTTTTAACCTTTATAATTGCCACAGCTGTATTACTGCTCTAACTTTGAGCTTATAATGTAATTAAAACAACTCTATTAGCTCAGCCCTGCAGGGTATCTCACATACACATCTTTATCACAGCTTTGAATTCTGATGTCTCTGCTCTGGTGCTTTTTTCTCCCTCCAAGCCAGCACCTTTTATGACCTTTCACTCATCCTCAGCCTACAGTTTCTCATGCAGTTAAAGTGAGCTGTGCTTATTTTTAGCACATAGAAATATTCTGGGAACTACAGAACTGTTTGTCACCCCTGTTGGTAGGGCCCAACTGTTTTCATTTGTTACTTGGTGGAAATTATCATGGAATTATCTTTTTATTGTTGGCAATGTTTACATTTCTTAGATAATTTCTCCTTTGCTGTGAGTTATTCCCACTGCTCCTGCCTGATAGGCAAACCCCCAACCTGGCTTTGCACAGCTTTAAGTGAACATCTCTTTTAATAATCTTTTGGTTATCAAAGGAGTATTTCTGATAATTATCTTTGTATTTCTTTGTATTCTTTAAGTGTATTTTGTATTATTTAATGCAGCTGAAAGGATGCTGTCAGTTCTATATCCACATTTCAATGCAAGGTGGGATAACTTAGCTCATTCTCCCAAATCCTCTGCAGTATTTTGGGTAAAATGCCACACTGGAAAAAATAATTAAACATATAAACACAAACTTTTTTTTCCCCATTAGATGCCTATCTTTCTACAGAGAATTTATGTGTGAAAGGAATGTGGCTACAATATTTTCCATTACATTATCATGCTGCTAAATCTTTCTTGGCAAAGGTTGTGGTAAGGTGCAACAACTCAACTGCCTGCTTGACAGCTTATCCCAGGAATAATGTAGAGGGGGAAAAAAGTTCTACTCATTATTTCAATATTGAGATGTTGGGAGGGAGAAAGTTTTAATCCCTTTTGCTTTGGCAGGCTGCAAACAGGACATCAGATGGGATATATTTAATAAATAAACACTGCAAAGTCTCTGATCCACCTATAGCCAAGTCCTGACTCAGCCTCCTCTTGCTGAAATCCCTTGGAGCCTGGTCAAGTCCAGATAAAGAGCTCATTCCAGTTTTGGAGCCAAGCTGTGTTGCTGCATCCAAAGTAGGGTAGGAACCCTGCCCTGGGAGCGGTGCAGGGTGAGGGGACAGAGCAGCTCCGCTTTTGCACTGCTCCTCTCACTGCTCCAGAGGAGGCTCTGGCTCTCCTCGCTCAGGTTACAACAGTCTATTTTCCTGCTTACAGCTGCCTCTGGAAAACTTCAGAGCTGTTCTAGCATCTGGTTGGGTCTGGTCTGACACTGTACTCTTGACATACTCTTTCTTTCCTAAGAATGTCTTTTGTTCCCAGAGTTAACTGGTATAGACATGAGGGGATGTCCCCTCAACCAGGCAAAAACTTTGGGTCCAGCTCCAGTTCCTTGATATCAAACACGCTGATACAAATGGAGACTTCCAAATTCATCCTACACAGCTCAATCCCACTGTCCAGCAAAGGGAGGGTTTCACTGTGGCATCTGCTACTCCTCTGGAGCCATAGATCAGGAGACACCCCATCAAAGTGAACAGAATCACACAAGCACTCAGCTGGAATCATCAGCATCATGGAAGGTTGAGGCTCATCTATCTGACCATGTTAAGTTAATCATTAATATTTTTAGTTGTACTTTCAATAAACACTACATAGAGATTTCACTGATCCCTCATCAGTAGAACTTAAACTTTGGAATCCCTTGTGTAAATCACTGGGAGAAGAGAGAAGCATTTGAGAGGCAGGAGCAGCCCAGGCTGCAGATGGAGTGGCACATGCTGGGTCAGACAGCTGAGAACAGTCCCCTGCGCCTCAGGGCACTCACATTGTCAGGGACAACCTCGGGGCACTGCTCAGAAATAGAAGCAGCAGCACGATAAAATGTGCCCCTTCAGTTGCATATCCCATTTTAGAGGGACACCAGAACTCCATCAACACTGTGTACATGTAAACATCTATATTATTATCATGGTTTAGTGCCTCTAACTCCCCAGGTTATACAGGTTACCCCTCAGTCTTTGCTCTGTGTGTGGTCCCAAAGCCATCCTGCATCAAGCACTGCTCCACCATGCACCATGTGCTCTTTGAAGTGCCACACAGATCATCAAATATTGGTGTGATTTTAAACTTTTTAACACTGTAGTCATTATCTTAACAGACATAGAAATGGGCTCAGTGGTGCCAGAAGGAAATGGCAGCTTGAAGATGGACATTAAAGCATCCTGAGCAGCTGGCACACAACAGGTTATTCAACAGGTTGTTTTAAAAATAAGAGAAGAAGAGCACAAAGATGTCTGTGTGTTTTTTCCATGTCAGAGAATGTGCTTTAGAGGATACTTTATTGAGGCATTTTCTCACTGTACCTCAGCCTGGTACACTGGCCATTGGTTATGCTGAGTATGACCTCATGGTGCCTTCATATCCAGGTTTTATCTCCATACACAGGCATCAGCAGAGGAAGTCCTTCTTGCCTGACCCTAAATGTGGGTGTCTGTGCAACAGTCATGAGCTAACTCACCACTTGTGTTATTATATACATTAAATAAGCAATTATCTGAAATCTCATCTCCTAATTATAATACATCAAACTGAACTAAGGACCTGGAGTCAGTATGATTGTTTCTCTTCAGCCAGACTCATTTCAACCTAAAGGACTGTATGTAGCTAATTTAACACTGACATACTCTCAAAATAATAAAAATGAAAGATGTATAAGCCTATGAAATCATTCAGCCATGAAGCCTGAATACAAATATGAATACTTTACTAAAGAAGCAGGCAGATCGTTCCTGCTATCTGTTGCATCATCCAGGGAATATAGGGAATATATGTCTTCTACATGTCAAGTCTCTTCAGATCACCAGTGATGCTTCCTGAACTGTCATTTCTGTGGAATGCCTCTCCTTTGTCAGTACAGTGGCTGATTTTACTGGGGTTGTATCAGCCCTTAGGTGACTGTAGCCTTTTAAAAGAAATAAATACACAGAGCTGACTGCAGACTCTTAGACCATTGGAATCCCATTGCTGCAGAGGGCAGGGCACAGCATCCAGGGGCAGACCTGGGGAAAGGTGGGGGTGTTCCTGCCCTACTGTGGCCTCCTGGCAGGAAAAGGAATGGCTGGGAATGGGGGAAGGAACAGGAAACAGCCACCACTTGTTCTGACACTGCTGCTGACAGATTGTTTTAAACTCAACAATACTGCAAAAGCAGTTTCTCTTTTGAATACTTACAATCCATAATGATTAATTTAGGTCTCGTTGGTTTTGAAAAATCCCACATACAAAATGAAGTAAGGTTTGTTTTAACAATGGAAATGCGTGGCTGAGGCAATGACAACTGCCCAGCAACTGAAACAATTCTCTACCCACAGGCCCAACCACTCAGAGGAAAACAATGCGACAGCGCAGGTCACAAAATCTGATTTGTTGTTTTATTTGGGTTTAAAATGATGTGGCTCTTTATCCAACACTTCTAAGAACTGTCTGCATTAAGAAAGATATATTGCTGAAACAACATATTACCTTCAGCTATTACTGCACTTGTGCTCCTCTGAGCACTGTTATTCATAAATTGCTCTTAAGGCTTGGGATTTTTGGGGCAGAGACTGGAACTGACATCAAACTGTATTTTCCTTGAGCACAAGAAATTAAAAGACTTTGTACTTCTACCTTATTCTCTGTCTCCTTTGTTTTCTCTAGGAAGTAACTGAGCCAGGAATAGATGTCATGCTTCTCACTTTTGTTCTCTAACTGCAAGACTATCCTTTGCCTAAATATCAGAGGAACCTGAAAAACAAGAATTGCAAGCTTTCCTAAGTTACAACAAGCCAAATTAATTCTTGGGGCAAGTACACAAACTAAAAACTGTAAGAAGGCTTGCTTACTATCTGCTGGAGGAGAATTTCCTCCATTATAATGAAACACAGCTAAAAATATCCTGTATTGTAAGAACATTGGAGCTGTATTTGAGGCAGTATACTTTGGGAGGGTGATTAATTGATGTGTCACCAACAGTAACTCTTCTGGAGTAAAGGATTTTCACTCACAGTTGCACCCTCTTTCCATTTCAACTAAGGGAGAGTCCAGGGTATGATTTGAAGTTCATTTAAATAAACAGTTTTGATTTGTTCAGGGCGATTTACCATCTCTAACAGTCCCAAAAACTTTTGCTCACAGTAAGTCCACAGGTTCCACCAAAGTTAAGTTTGGAGTTTACTGGCCTCATGGACAGATCAAGAAGTACAACCAGAAAAACACAAGAAAAGCTACAAAAGTTGTATTACAATTGGTTTCTTGGTCTGAAATTCCTGAGTCCTGTTACAAAGACTCATAGAGAGACCAGGTTCTAGTACTTTAAGAAGAGATTTGCTGAAAAAATTGAGGATATATGATTTTTCTCTGTAGCCTTTCTGAGTGACATTGATTCCTTGCTTGATTGGTTTTTTTAATGCAGTGCAGACACACTCATGATTTAGAAGCTCTGAGTACTTCCTTAGCTACACACATTATTCTTCTTCCCTGTATCCCCTGGAAAGAGTAGCCATGAAAACTAAAAGTGTAACTACTTGTGAACAGGACTCTAATGTATCTGAGGCAACCAAAGACCATGAAAACTATGCTGAACCATGACAGTAGAGATGAAAAAGAGTAATTAACAGAAAAAATATTATTACAAGTTTGAAGCTTGTTGGTGATGCTGATTATTTTTACAGTGCTGTAAAACAAATGCCAGAACAAGACCTGGCAAAAGTTTGTCAGACATTATAGAGTAATATGCAGAGACAAATCCAAGAGGTCCCCTTTTCACACCTCGGTGCTGATGCACAGTGGGTTTAGCTCTGTGGAAAATACAGCTCATTATAAATACACTAGACAGACACACAAATACAGCACACAGAACACAAATAAACTCACGTAAAGTCCATCTTAAATGAGCTGCACTTAACACGAGGAAAAGACATACATTGTTACTCATAGTCTAATAAAAGGAACTGAACTATAGTGCTATATTAGATTTACAGCTTGAGGGAAGGTCAGTCCAAAGCATCTCCATGATCAGCCCCACATTTTATTCCTGAGCCCGGGGCTCAGCAGGTCTTTCTTGTAACTGATGGACTGGAAGGGAAAGGCTTTTAAACATAAACAGTGTGAGTTGGAACAAAAGGACAGCGACTGATGCTGAACACTGCCGGTGTGTTGTACTTGCCAGGCCGTGAACATAGGAGTGCGTTTGTGGCAATAACTGGTGGCAATAATTCATTTGCAAAGTCCCCAGGCACGAGGGAGAGAGTATATGTAAACTAAACTAAGCAGGAACACTACTTCTGAGCTTTGTGTATGGCACAGAGTCCGACTGTAAATTTTGTTAAGTGACTCAAAACAACTTTTTTCTTCTCATGTCTTCGGGCTAGAGCGTGGAAGGCCCCGCGCGGGTGTCCAGCCGTGCCCTGAGCGCTGACGGGGCCCCGAGACCCTTCACTGCCCCGCGTCCTCCATTTCCTGCGCGGCGAC
>VYXB01009186.1:25016-36646 GCA_013397135.1 Pachyramphus minor | reverse complement strand
CCGCACGCTCTGCCCGCGGGGCGGGGGCAGGGCCGCACGTGGCCGCCCGGGCCTGGGCAGGGGCAGCGCGGCCTGGCCGTGCGCCAGCGAGTTCGGGGAGAAGAAGGTCCTATGAGCCCGGAGACTGCGGGGAATGGGCTGGAATTAAGCTGTTTGTTCTTAACTTCTCTGTTTTTAATTTCATTTAATTTCATTTTAAGTCCTCGCTAAGGTCCCGTCGGCGGTGCCGCGGCCCGCGCACCACGTGGCTCCCCACGTGTGAGGCGCTGCCGGAGACACAGGGTCGAGGTGTCGCAACTGTTTGCTCCGACCACAAGCACGGGTGGCCTGCTCCAAATCCAAATGTGACCTATAAATGGATAGGAAAAACAGCTTGTGCCGTCTGCACAGCGCGGGCTGCGGGGCGGCCTTTTATTTGATTTCCTGTCGGGCGTAGTTGTCAAGTAACCGCTGTTACTCATATAGGATCCAGCATTGTCATATTTAATAGTGGGTTTTGTTTTCCTCTAAGCACCTAATGTGATCCCATTTCCACGCAGCTTTAGGGTTGCGTGGTGCGTGTTCTCTTCCTCAGTGCACACTTGCCTAGAGAGGCAATCCTACATCTGCCCTCTGAGGGAAGAGGTTAAATGAGTTCACTGGGGCTGTGCAACAGCCCTACGTGTTGCAGGTTTAACCTGCCATTTAAACTGACCTTGCTAACGTCTGGGCTGAATTTCTGTTAAAAGCTTCACATGTTGCTCCTGTTGTTTACTTTCTTTTAAATTTAAAAGTTCATACAGATACCATCCTTCTATTGTATTTTTTATGGCTAAAATGTTCGGTAGATGTGGTTTCTCCCACTCCACCTGTGGGTAGGCAGAAAGTGCTGCAGAGTCACTCTTGGATGAACTTCATTTCTCTTCCTGGTTTGTGTTAACAGAGCTATGCAAGAATTACTCATGTAGTCAAAGTCAGGATGTCCTTTTGTCCTGACTTCTGGCCGCTCAGTTCTTGAGTTAATGTTCAGCATTCCTGGGTCAGCCTGGGTGTGAAATGCAGAGGGGTCCCACATGGAGCTTAGGGCTTAGCTTTCCACTTCTGCAGGTTTTCCTGAGGTTTCAAGCTAGTTTCTTTCAGAATTGGGGTAATGTTATCTGGTGGTCAGAATACTTTTGTATCTCATCCTAGAGGGGACGAAAGTGGGAGACAGGAGCATCACTAACTCCTGTAACAGGTTTTTAGGTTACAGATATGGAAATTCAGCTTTTGAATACTAAGTAGTTTTGGTGACAGTCATGTTTGAGAATTCTTAGTCTTGCTAGTGAAATAAAAACTCTTAAAAATGAACAGTAGTGGTTCTCTGATGAAACTAAAAGGTTAGTAGGCCTTTCTGCCTTTTTAGTCCTTTAAGGAAAGCAGAGCTGTGTTCTCTGTCACAGTGGGGGTTTGCCATGCTCGGGGCTGGCTTACCTCATTTAGGTGTGGTGCTGTAGGTTGGTCACCATGGCCTGGAAAGGAGCAGCTGATTTCTCAACATTGGCCTCTGGCAGAACTGACCTTCTAAAGGGCTCTTACATGTGCTGGCTCTGGCAGTGGCTTTTATCTGGTCTGTGCTTTGATTGAAGGGGTGAAGTCCTGCTGATACCGACTTCAGATTGTACTTGAAGGTTGAAAGAAGCACCTGGTAAACACAGTGAAGAGTCAGCCCTGTTGTACAGGGCTGTTAAATGCTAAAGAACTGCTGGTATCCAGAATAATTGCCAGTAATCTCAGGGCTCAAATTCAGCTTCCTTTTTACTATGAGGAGCCCAAGTTAGTTTTATTTTTGTTTGTTAAAACAACTTCTTCCCTGGAGGGCATCGAGGCTGAAAGCCATAAAATAGGGAGCCTTAGAGTGGAGCTTAGTGGCATTTCTGTTCATCATAAGCTCTCAGTGGGCTACTAAACCAGACTTGGATATTGCTGAATCTTGTGTGTGAGAATTGTAGGTTAATAGCACCTCTCCTGTTCTAGGAGTTCTGAGTATGTACTAACTATAAAGCCACAGAAAGACAGTCTTCCCCTTTTGATATAAGGAACTTCTTGTATCAAAGGTTTCTTATATCACCACAAGAAACACAAAAAAACTTGGTCACATTGAAGTTTAGTGCTTGGTTTGCCCTCAAAAGCTTCGGATCTGACCTAGCTCTGGTGGCCCAGGGATCTTGGACCTGTTCTCAGCCCTGCTCTTTAGCAGTAGGGCCATCATAGAGAACAAGGTCTAAAACATTATTAAGAATGAATTTTGGCTTCAAACTGCAGTTGCAGAGCTCTGTAGGAGTTGAGGTAAATTACTGCCTTCTCTCTTTCTGGAAAGGTATGAAAACACAATTAGACTTGTGTTTTTGCTAAGTTTTCAAATCTTACTCTGTGAGGCAGTGCCTTACTGTATCTTGCAGAATTTGACGTGTCTCAGAAATGCTACCTGAACGCCATAGTTGTAATTTGTTTTCGATTACTGCTTTTCCTGCCCTGGTGAGGTAAAAATCTTGTTCTGGTATGTGAGGGGGGTGGGGACGATGACACATGGACAGACAGGACAGGCTGCTTTGTGTAACACATCTGAGCTACGCAGAACAGTGAGTGCTGGGGCTGAAAACTTTCCAAGCAGACTTAAGTAGCTTTCTTGCAGAAGGCTTACTTAAGGTGGCCTTGATAGATAAAAGGAGCTGCTGGAAACTTGCCTGTGATGACAAAATGGAAGAGTATTGACTAATAGAGGAGTGTTTGAACTTGGGTGGTTTTTAGTGCACTCATTTTTTTCTCTGGGAAATAAAGCTGTAATGATGTCCAAAGTGCTTGGAGGCTGTCCATTTAAGGACTTGTCTTCTGAACCAGCCTTTTCTGGATATTATTCCTTCAAAGGTGGCTGTTGGCTTCCTCTGGAAACTGAATCCTTATGGCTCACACTGTTGGGAATTCTGTCCCGGGTAGGGCTTTTAGAAGGTGGGGCAAGTAAAACCTGTGTCAGCTGCAGCCACCTCTGGCTGCTGAACGTGTGCTGAGTCTCAGATCCTTTACAGGAAGAATGCAGAAGTTAAACGTGGAAATACCAGGGGAAGAGAAACTCCAGGCAAACTCTTGGGTACTTGGATGTGCTGAAGGTATCTGAAGATAGGGGAGTGTGCTTTGTAATCACAGTTGTATGGCAGCTGAAACCTTCCAGTACCTCTGAGTTCCGGGGAAAAAGGGGCCTCTGGAGATAAAGGTTTTTAAATGAATCTCCAATA
The DNA here is from genome assembly GCA_013397135.1 of Pachyramphus minor. Lineage (NCBI taxonomy): Eukaryota > Metazoa > Chordata > Aves > Passeriformes > Tyrannidae > Pachyramphus > Pachyramphus minor. The sequence continues at coordinate 33,395 of VYXB01009186.1, read as the reverse complement.
GCCTTGAAAGATAATTGCAGAGACTGTTCTTTGACTTCAGATTTCTTACTCGGTGTAATCTTTGCCATTTTGCTGAGAGAAAAAGAAACTTCATGTTTTCCTTGTGAAGAGGCAGTTATAAAGGAAGAAACTCTGAAGCAGATGTAAACTTTTGAGACTCCTTTAGGGCAGTGAGTGGTGAGCTTTTGTCCCCATCCAGGTCCTGACCTGGACTGGCAGATGGACAGACTGGAGGTAGACTACCATTAGTCTTGCTATCAGAACTTCTCCTCTGTGCATCTAAAGCAGGTGTGGCTCACCTGGTAGGCATTTGTCTCTTACCATGTGTTAAGCTGACTAGTTCTGTGGGGAGCTGCCAGCAGGATTCAGTCGTGTGACATTGTGCCATAGTCTCAGGCTCATGGGAGTGAGATCTGGTAGTTGTTAATGTCTGCTCAGATGTGCTGCAGCTGCTGCCATGCTATTTTGCTGTCTCTAACAGATCTTACGTTGCCATTCGATAATGTTTTAATGTGAACACTTTTTGGAAGAGTTGTGAATGAAGAGTAGATATATTTCAGAGACCCCATCTTGTCCCTCTTGAAAATTAGAAGCAGCATCAACTATTGTACCTGAGCCCAACTCCTGCAGTTGGCTTTGCCTGTGTTTTCCCTGTTCTGCAGTGTCAACGTGGTTGCTATGAACACAGGCATAAACAATGGCACAGTGAGTGCCAGCTGCTGCCACCACAGCGGGCAGTGCTCGGCCCTGCCTGTCCTCAGGAGGCACTTGGAAATCTTGGGCACAGAAGACTGGGTTATGTGTAAAATCAAGGGTATCTCTTAAGTGCTTGGACAACAAGTTGGTTTAGTCTTGTTTACATCTGTTTGATCATCTTGCACCCTTTCATTGCAGGACTTCATTTTAAGGGCAAATACCATCAGCTGGAAGTTAGATGTGGGATCACAGAGATAACACACGAAAGTTTGTATCTCCTTATATTTAAATTCTCAGCCATATACTGTGATTGGAAGAATCACTTGAGTGCTGAAGACCGTCAGAGAGAGGATCTGTTTTGAGGGAGGAGTGGATAAAAAGCCAGAGTAAATTTGTTAAACATTATGGTAGAGGTAACTAAAATTCATATATAGATATATGCTCTCCATTTAAGAGCTAAATGTCAGGATGCTAATTCTGGTTCCTTCTTGAGGTCATGTGGCATTGTGCTGCTCCTGTAGTGACTTTTTCAAGACTCTGCTCCCTGACTGTTGCTGTAATCTGGGATGCTGGATGGTCTGGGAGGAGGGAGAGTGTTCTGTAATGTGTATGAACTGTAGAGTTGCAGGGGGATTATCTTGATGGCGGATCAGGTAAACTGCCAAACGTACCACAAAACAGTTTTACTTCTGTTGGGTTAAAAATAATTGGGAGATGGCTTGTGAGGTATTTAAACTTCAGGAGTCTGCATCAAAACAATGCTTGACATGCATATTTTTAGACTAGTGTACTTTAAACTTCAAGCACACTTTAAAAAAGATTCCAGTTCGAATGTGCATCTTCCTCGTTCTTTTCCTGTAGCCCTGGAAGTGTTGTGCAAGTGTCCCATGGCTCAGGGGAGCTGTGGCAGTGTGTTTGCTCTGCCCCATCCTGCCCACGGTGTCAGTGGCTGTGCAGGCTGGCTCTGCTCACCTCCATTTCCTCTTTGGGGTTGTGCTGTAGGACAGGCCTGTCTGTCTTTGCTTCCAGAGCATTCTAAGGATGTTTTCCAAGTTAGCCCTTTTACATACCTGGCAAGAGTCTGCTGTCCTTTGGGAAGCCTGATGTCTTAAAACATTTTCTTTCATGTGAACGTGGGAGTGGAATGTGCAGCCTGAGCTATAGGTTAATTACTAATTGTCATTTTTGTTTTTCTGAGTCTTAACTGTTAGTTAGGTTGTGAAAGACGTTGAGCTAATGTGTTCTTCAATGCTTTAGGTTTAATGCTGCCTGTTTTTACACTTAGCTTCTAGAGTGAAGCTTGACAGTTAATACAGGTAGTAGCTGCTAGGCAGACTTTAAAAGAAAGTGTAACAACTACCAGAAGGAAATAACTTGTAGAGTTAAGTAGGGTTGAGGAGGAAAGTGCTTTACTGAAAGAGAGAAAACATTAAGGCTGGTAATACAATAGTTAAAGGGGTTTACTTTTTCCCTGTGCCTGAGTATTTTGTAACTTCTTGAAGTGACGATTGGCTACAAAAAGGAGTGACAGGGAAAGTTACATAGAGCACAGTTTGTGTGTTCTAAGTTGCCTTACTTCAAGCAAAGTGGAGGCAGACTTTTATCACAGTAGTTTCAATAGTTGTGATTGGATACTGCACAAAAGTATTGAGGTAGCCAGAAGTCCTGTTGGGTTTGCGTTGCCTTTGCTGGGGGGGTGGGAAACCTCTGAGTCTCTCATTTCAATGTAGGCTGTGGCTGGGGGAGGAGAAGGTGTTTTAAAATGTCCTTCTTGCTCAGACAGGTGATCTGCAGCCATGAGCAGCAACGAGTGCTTCAAGTGTGGCCGTAGCGGCCACTGGGCCCGGGAGTGCCCCTCTGGCATCGGCCGTGGCCGTGGCATGAGGAGCCGTGGCAGAGGTGAGTGCTGGCTGTGGCTGTGTTTGTTTGTGTAGTAGGGTCTCTGGCTGAGTGCTGTGGACAGTGTGTTAAACTGGCCTTGTCAGACCTACAGGTTGGTAATAAGGACCAGGGAAATGTACCTCTGTGGAAGAAGTTTGCCAGAGGCTCTGCGAGAGAAGCCGACTTGTCAGTTCAGCTGACCGTGTTTGTGATTGAGTCTTAAGAATATTCTGAACTTAGGCCTCTTTTTTTTTTTTTTTTTTTTTTTTTTCCCCTTGTACCCATTTCAAGCAGGCTTCCAGTTCATGTCCTCATCTCTGCCGGATATCTGTTACCGCTGTGGTGAGTCTGGCCATCTCGCCAAGGACTGTGATCTCCAGGAGGATGGTAAGTATCACTAAATATTCGACTCTTCAGTGCCATGGGCACAGCTCGGTGCAGGGGTTCCCTGGGAGCAGGCTGGAGGTGTGCCCCATTGAAAGCATGCTGCCCCTCGTGCTACCAAGGTTTTATAGTCTGTTTGGTGTGTTTTTCCCATTGTGGAAGCCTGCTATAACTGCGGTAGAAGTGGCCACATTGCGAAGGACTGCAAGGAGCCCAAGAGGGAGCGGGAGCAGTGCTGCTACAACTGTGGCAAGCCCGGCCACCTGGCCCGCGACTGCGACCACGCGGACGAGCAGAAGTGCTATTCCTGTGGGGAGTTCGGGCACATTCAGAAAGACTGCACCAAAGTGAAATGCTACAGGTAAGGCTGCCAGGACACAGCTGCAGTGACCTCCAGTGAGAAGCACATTCTGGGTCTGAAGTGCAGCCTCAGCTCTGGCCAAGGAGCAAGTTTCTTTGAACAGTTACCTATTGTTGTTCAAACCTGTTAGCAAAGGGGAGTACAGATTCCATGATGCACATCTCTGCATGGCCACAGTGTTAAATCTCTCGGGCTGTGCAGGAGAAAGGCCTGTGTCCTTTAGCAGAAGGTAACAGGAGATACTTACCCATAGCACAGACTTGCTGAGGTTGGGTGCCCAGTATGTCATCCCAGAGCAACAAAGCTCAGCTGTAGGGATCAGCTGACTGGCACAGCCAGCCCCAGAAGGAACACACTAAGTTGTCTTGGTTAGAGGAGCACGGATAGAAGTGGGTGTTAAATTGGTTTGAAATGCCATCTTCAGAGTGCTGTTTGGGTTTTGAATGCAGGCATACACCAGAAACAGTGTGTTCCTGAGTGCAGTATTCTTCACCCCCACCAACATTCCCTTCTGTGGAGGAAGGAGAGAGAACGTGGTGTATTTGAGTTTAATGACTCTGGAAACAAAGCTAAACTGCAGGCAGGAACATGGGAAGCAGGCAAAACCCAGCACACAGTTAAAAAAATAAGATGGGGGGGGGAACCCAAACCAACCCAAAGCCTTCTGTATTTGATGTTCAGTGATTTTGGCATATTCAGTGATTAATGTGAGCTGACCATTTAGGAACAGTTCTGGCCGTGGTGTTAAGACAAACTTGCCTCGTGTCAAAGAATTCTGGAACACAAGAACAGAAGTCTTGAATGCTGAACTAGTGTTGCATGAAACTGAAGCAGATAATGGCAGGGTGGGGTTGCTTCTCTGAGGAGCTGCTGTGGGTGGCTCTGATGAACTGTTTCCTTTGCAGGTGTGGTGAAACTGGCCATGTAGCCATCAACTGCAGCAAGACCAGCGAAGTCAACTGCTACCGCTGCGGCGAGTCAGGGCACCTTGCACGGGAATGCACAATTGAAGCTACAGCCTAATTATTTTCCTTTGTCGCCCCTCCTTTTTCTGATTGATGGTTGTATTATTTTTCTCTGAATCCTCTTCACTGGCCAAAGGTTGGCAGATAGAGGCTACTCCCAGGCCAGTGAGCTTTACTTGCCGTGTAAAAGGAGGAAAGGGGTGGAAAAATCAACTTTCTGCATTTAACTACAAAAATGTTTATGTTTAGTTTGGTAGAGGTGTTATGTATAATGCTTTGTTAAAGAACCCCCTTTCCGTGCCACTGGTGAATAGGGATTGATGAATGGGAAGAGTTGAGTCAGACCAGCAAAAACCCTCTCTGGGTTGCAGGGAAGTGATCCTATGCAGGAGGAAAGAAATTCTGGAAGTGTCTAAACTTCCTCATAACTTTTATTTTATTACAATGGCCTTGGATTGTCTGACCTCAGTAGCTGTTAACAACAAGTGATATCTGCATCAGGCCCTACCTAGAGCATATAGCTGAGTGGGAGTAAACAAACAAGATGCACATGCCTGTTAATGGCCATGAGAGAGAGAGAGAAATCTGAAATCAATCTTAAAAGTAACAGTAATTCAGTCAGTGAATGTTCATGTTGGAGATACAGAACGTAATGGGAAGCTTTTGAATAAATATCTCAAAGTCAATCTGAAACCCAGACATCAGTGCTCATAGCATATACAATTTGGAGCTATTCAGGAGTTGCAAATAAATGCATTTTCACAGAAATCAAGATGTTATTTTTGTATACTATATCACTTAGACAACTGAGTTTCATTTGCTTGTAATCAGTTTTTAAAGTAAGATGGTAAGAGCAATTGAAGTCCTAGAACATAGAAAATGTAATTTTAAACTATCAATAAAGCTGGAGGAGGAAGGGGAGTTTGGCTAAAGTTCCTTTTGTTTATTTTTGGTTTTCCTGTACACAGTGCAAAATAACATATTAAAAAGGGGTATGTGGAGGTTCAGTTTGGACTTTTCTTTTGTACTGTCTTGCATTCAGTTCCCATCCAGCTGGAAATGCGTGATGTCTGTGGATGGCCATGGGAGTGAGCTGTGGGCTTTGGGAGGTGGGGGCCTGGAGCAGTTCGGTTCTGTTGGCAGTGCCTGAGCCTTCACTGCTGTCACTGCACTGAGAACTGTCCCTTAAAGCCTCTGCACTGGCTGTGTCCATGGGTGGTTGTGCTGTGCTGGTTGACTGAGGGTCAATGAACAGTTCCACACATGAAAAGGGAGCTGACTGACTGTACCTTCACATCCCCTCACTACAGGAATAAAGCTTGGATGAGCAGGAGTTGTTGGCCCATCAGTGCTTCACCGCAAGGCAGGACTGGAGAAGGGGTGTCCAACAGCTGCTGTTTAGATCTGGCTCAGGAGTGCCTCTGAGCCACTGTTTGTCCTCAAGCTCTGGCAGATCTTACGATATGTGTGCAGTTAGGATCAGGGAGAGTGTGCTGTAGTGGTGAAAAATGGGCTGTGAGGTCTGCCTGAAGAGAAGTACCAGACTGCCAGTCTGCAGCTCTGCTAGAGTAGAGCTGAATTGGCACTGTCACTTGTCTCCTACATCTGCGCTACGATTACTCAGTTCCTATCAGGTTAACATTTTTGTTAATTTTGGAAGCAAGGCTGTTCACAGTGTCACAGCCATGCAATAGTGTTCCTGAAGGTTGTGATCTTCAGGAACAACTTCAGCTCAGAGCTTTCAGCACACTGGCACAGAGTGAGGCTTTGCAGAAAGGCTAAGAACTCCTGAGTTCCTGAACTAGAAGATCCCAGTGAGGAGGCTTACCTTGGGAGTGTTGGAACCTGTAAAAGCAGATACCCTACTTGATAATTTTGAGGTGGTGTCAGGAAATCTAATACCTAGAATGTGTGTCTGAGAAAACTGATGATCATAGTGCTGTTGTGGTTGTTTTGCAGAGGGCTGTCTTGCCAACTCAGAGTTCCTTAATGTTTAATTAAATAAAAGATTTATGAAGATCTTAAGGTTTCATCCTGGGTTTGATCTTCAAAACCTGTGAAAAGCAGCAAGCTGTGGTTCAGGGAGAAGATGTTGGTGAGGTGTGAGGTGGCTGGAGCCCAGAGCAAGGTGGGGAGGGCTGGGTTGGTGCTGCTGCAGAGCAGAAGGGAACAGAGTTGGCAGAACTGCCTTTATTTGAAGCTCTCAAAGAGGGAGTGTTGTGGCACTGCTTTGCCCAAGCAAAAAAGAATCCCAGGTGCTTGCTCCTGCCTGCTCAGTGTGACATAAAGGCGTAGGAGGTTTCTTGTTTGTTTTTATCTCGATAGCTGCTGTCGGAGCATGAATGTATCCTTGAATCCTAAACACCGTTGCTAAGCCCCTCCAAAACTCCACACTTGAAATGTGTGGGTTGTCTTGGGGTAGTGCAGATGGCCCAGCATAGGGAGGTTTAGCTTGGTAGGTTAATATAAATTAACTGAGTCTTTACATACATCTTAGTTAAGCAGTAATAAAGCTTGAAGATCTGATGACAAAGACCTGAAAGTCTGGGACATGTAGCTAAAAAAGTGCTTTCCTGTAAGAATTAATTTTTTTACAAGAAAACAGGATTTGAAAGCTGAGAAATGCAAGTTCAAAAAGCAGAAAATTGTTCCAACAGCGATGTCTCTTCCTGATCATCTTGCTGTGAGAATATTGGTGCTGCTGTTCCAGGGTCAGTTGTTCCCAAGTGAACAAGAGATGGACAAGCAAATGGTGATTTCACAGATTGTGGAGACTTGGGAAAATCAAACCTAGTTTTTCATTTGTTACATGTTGATTTTTTTTTTTCCCACTAACATGGAGATACCTAATTTGTTATGGGAAATTCCAGGGTAGTATTTTTTTTTCTGTACCTGGTGGATTAAATGGATTGGGAAGGCAAAGAGACAAGTCTGTAACATTACTTTCTACAAAGGGGACTCTGAAGGGTTGCCATTTCTGGATAGGGGAATTTTATGTTACTAAAATTACAGGGAGTCACTAAAGAAATTGTCACTGAAAGCCAGTCATCCCAGTTTGTTTTGGACCAGCTGATCTCATGAGGGCTGGTGTAATTTATAAATTGTAATTGTGATTTGTAAAAAAAACTGCCCATGAGCCAGCAGTGTGGGCTTGCAGCCCAGAAAGCTAGCGGGGTCCTGGACTGCATCCAAAGGGACTTGGCAGCAGATCCAAGGAGGGGATTCTCCCCTCTGCTCTTGTGAGACCACCTGGAACACTGGGTACAGTTCTGGGGCCCCCACCCTGAGAAGACCATGGAACTGATGGAGCAAGTGCAGAGGAGGCCATGAAGTTGATCAGAGGAGTGGGGCACTTCCCCTGTGGGGACAGCCTGGGAGAGCTGGGGCTGCTCAGCCTGGAGGGGAGAAGGTTGTGTGGCGACCTCAGAGCCCAGTGTCTGAAGGGGCTACAGGGAACCAGAGAGGGACTGTCTATCTGGAACTGCAGTGACAGACAAGGGGGAATGGCTTCAAAGTGAAAGGAGAAATTAAGGGTCGATGCTAATAAGGAATTTTTCTCTGTGAGGGTGGGGAGACCTTGGCACAGGTTGCCCAGAGAAGCTGTGGCTGCCCCATCCCTAGAAAGTGTCCCAAGCTAGGCTGGATGGGGCTTGGAGCAACCCGGTCTGTGGGAGGTGTCCGTGCCCTGGGTGATGTTTAGGGTCGGTTCCAGTCCCTCCCCACTCCCTGTCCCTTCAGCCCGGTCTGTGGGAGGTGTCCGTGCCCTGGGTGATGTTTAGGGTCGGTTCCAGTCCTTCCCCAGTCCCTGTCCCCTCACCCCGTCCCCGCCGGGATCGCGCGCTGCCCGCGCTGGGCCCTGCGCATGCGCGGCGAGAGGGGCGCGCCGCTGTCCCCAGGAGCGACGGGAGGGCCGCGCAGGCGCAATGGGGCGGGGCGGGGCGGGGCCGTGCGGGAGTAGATCCGGGGCACGGCGGTGCTTCCACAGCACAGAGAGACCCAGGGACTGAGGCACCATGGTGAGTGAGGGGCCGTGGGGAGTGAGGGACTGAGGGGCCGTGGGGAGTGAGGGAATGAGGGGCTGTGGGGAGTGAG
>VYXB01009186.1:12579-24969 GCA_013397135.1 Pachyramphus minor | reverse complement strand
GCGGGGCCCGGCGCCGGGCAGGGGCGCTGAGAAGGGGGAGCGCGGCGGGCCCGCACCGTGACTGACGCCCTCTGTTTGTGTGTTCCAGGCGCGGAACGCGGAGAAGGCCATGTGAGTGTGGCGGCATGGCTTGACTCGTGTGTGAGCTCCTGTGAGCCTGCGGCTGTACCTGTTCTCACACCTCTGTGCCTGCTGGCCGTGGTTGTACCTGGTACAGAGAGCCACGCTGGCCCCGTGGGACTTGTTGTTCAGCCTGTTTTAAAGCACCACAAGTTTGTTGATGCTTTTGGGTACTTAGTTGCAGACGTGCTGCTCCAGAGGCAGTGGGGAGAGGAGGGCACGAGCCTGGTGCTGTGGAGCACTCATAGCTGTGCTGGGTGGTTCTGTGCAGGACAGACACTGCAGCAAGGGCTGGAGGTGAAGTACACTGGAAAATAAAGGCCCCTTATGCTTTTGGGCAGTTCCAGTTTTTGAAACAGAGATGCCAGGCCAGATAGGAATCTGTCAGCATTGCTTTAAGGATAACTGCTGGTTGGGAGTGGCTTGGGCTAAACCAGTGTTTTTTAACAAATTTATTTTTTGTCGGCTTTCCTGAGGAATTTTCAAAAAGGGTTGGAGCCCACACATCCAAAATATCTGGATTAGAGGCTCTTTGGTATATTTGTCTCCTTTTTCTTTTTCCTAAAATACTTTCTGAGATTGTAACAGTTACTCAGTGAGGGGCTGCAGAGCCCACAGGTGTTTGATACCTCAGGAGGTGCTGTTAGTGATCCCATCCAGTACCTCTGGATTGGGCTGGAATGCAGGCGCAATGGGGCTTTAATTCTGGAAATGGCTCTTAACAGCAGATAAGGCCTGGGTGGTTGGCTTAGGTGCAGGGTGTAGGTGTGCTGGTACTGAATGTGCTCAGCTGTTCTATGCTTTTTAACATAACTATTAAATGTCTAATAAATAAAACTGTTGGAAAATGGAGTGTGTGTTGTCTCTGCTCAGCTCGGAGAGACTGGGAATATTTTGGTTATGCTAATGGACTTGATTACTAACTGCTGCTTTCCTTAATGGAGCTTTTCCCCATTGAGATTTTTATTTGTTTTTTGATGTATCCCCTACTAAGATCCCCTAAACTTAACGCTTCTGTTTCTAGCTTGTTTATGTCCTTTTGCTGCTAATGTCCAATATCATGGCATATGTTGAACAGAAAGAATAATTAGTTGCTTACCAGGATTTATGTTTATTTAAGACATGAACCACTGATGGTTTCTCCTGTTGAGAAGTCACAAGTTGGGAGAGCTGGAGGTGGTCAGTGAATGTGTTCAAGCCTTTGTTTCCTGTGGTCTGTAATTAAGTCCATAAAAAACATTCAGAGCAAGACTTGTTCCTGTTGGAATGTGGATTTGTAAAAGTAAATTTGCTTCCTTTCTTCCCTTTAGGACGGCCTTGGCAAGGTTTCGGCAAGCCCAGCTCGAGGAAGGAAAAGTGAAGGTAGGATGGAAAAGCTCTGAAGGTTTGTTAGCTCTGCTCAGAGAGGAATGCAGGCCTTGGACAGAGCTGTGTTTGGGTTATGGGCCAGGCCCAGGTGTCCTGGAGGAGCCTGGCATCAGTCAGATGGAAAATGTTCCAGCTGACTGTATTTTGCAGTCATACAAACCAGAAGTGGTAACTAGAACTTTCCTAAATAAATGACTTACTTAAATAACTTACACATGTTATCTGTTTCAGAGGTACGTTGGCTTGGCTGCCAAGAAGAAAGTGCAAACTGAACAGCACTTAATGTTTTTATGGAATATAGGTAGAATATGTAATAGTTTGAGGGGAAAAAAACCCAACCAAACTACAATAATGCTATAAATAGAGGCAATGTTCTGGACAAGAAATGAGTATTATTTTTGAGACTGAAGGTACCTCCTTCTGCAACTACTTAGGCAAATGGATGCACAAACACTGACAGTAATCACAAGGTTGGTTTAGATTTCTTCCCAAAAGGAGAGAAATATTTCTTATAATCTCATCTATTGGGGATGTTCTGACAAAAGGACAACCATGAAGCAGAGGCCTTCAAGGTCACTGAGCTCCAGACTGCCATGAGACACAGTGTTGGCATGTTGTTAACCCAGCATGTCACAACTGTGCTGCTGTTCATGATGGGCTTCACTGTCATGTGGATTTTTTCTATTACTGTCAGATTGATAAAAAAATGGACTTTTTGAGGGGAAAAAAACCCACCACTATAACAAAAGAAATAGCATCTACAGAACCTGATTCCCAACTATCTCTGGATTTTTCTGAGCACATTTCACCAAATCAAAATGCAAAGTGCAAGAATATTTATGTGAGGATCCGAGTGTTCTCAGTAAACTTTTTGGAGAGGTTTGTAACTGAGCAATATGAAACAGGAAAGTGAAAAATGACAGTTTGGAGAAACTGTGGTGATAAAGATTCCATGAACAACAGACAGAGATGAAGATGGAATAGAGTTTCTGATATGATATGTAGAGAAAGGCTTTTTAGATAGATAAAAGGTAGAGGTGTGAAAGTGCTGTGGGGAAAGGGACAAAATAACTGCACACACAGGATCCCAGAGGTAAGATGAACTATTGGAATACAAAACAAAATCATTTTGGAAAAAATTAGATTATAGAGGTAGTAGCAATTGAGAAGGACAGGCTTAAACTTAACCCCTTCTTGGAAGACAGTGGATTTTCTTTGCTGTTAGTGTACTGAAAATGGTGAAACTGTCCAAAATGTTCTTTGTGTTGGAGAGGATTGTGGAATATTTTGCAAAAACAGGTGACAGATTTTGCTCTGGATAGAGTGCATTTAAGTAGCTTTTTAGATCCTGTGGTAGTTTAATTTGGCAAGGCTGTAAACCATTATTGTTTTCCACTTTCTGAAAATCAGTGGGAGCAGAAGGCCCAGGAGCTTGGTAGCATAATCTGAGATAAATTTGTGTGAAAAGCTGTGGATATGTGGATTTTTGGGTAACCTTGATGGTGTGTGTGTGTGTCAAACAGGAACGGAGACCTTTCCTTGCATCCGAGTGTAATGAGCTGCCCAAAGCTGAGAAGTGGAGGCGACAGGTAATGGCAGCCTGTGGGCTCTTCTGATTCTCTGGGGGGTGGAACTGGAGCACTTCCTATTTCAGCTGCCTGCTTACAAGTTTGTTCATTTTTCCTCAGTACACTGACAGTTAATCACAGAATGATTTAGATGGGAAGATCATACAGTTCACTGCGTTGTTCAAAGCAGGTCAAGTTGCCCCAGAACCATGTCCAACTGAGATCCAATGTGATTTAAATATCTCCAAGGATTTTATATTCCACAGCTTTTTGGGGCCACTGTTCCAGTGTTTGATTACCTTCTTACCTGAATTTAATCCGAATTTCCACAGTTTCAACTTGTGTTTTGTTGCTACTTGTCCTATTGTCATGCAACTCTCAAACAATCTGGGTCTGTCTTCTCTACTGAAGATAGGTTTTCTTCAGAGATTAATTTCTGTGTTCTTATTTGACTAGATCATTGGGGAGATTTCCAAGAAAGTGGCACAGATTCAGAATGGTAAGATTTTTTTAATAATGTTTTATCTTTTTGCATCTCCAGTCCTAAGGCATTTCAGTAAAAATCACATCTCATGTGAACTATGTTGTTTCCATTGCATACATTCTGAAATTACTTTGGTGCTTGTAGTGAGCTGCCTAATTTACTGTCTTTTTTCTCTCTAATAGCTGGTTTGGGTGAATTCAGGATTCGGGACCTGAATGATGAAATAAACAAACTTCTGAGGGAGAAAGGACACTGGGAATACAGAATAAAGGAGCTGGGAGGCCCTGATTATGCTGTGAGTGCATATGTTGGACTGCTTGGTTGTTCTGCTTACAACTGAAGTGACCAGTGCTAAAATCTGTGCAACATTTAGTTATTCATGTGTGCCTTGGCCAGTGTTTGTTAGAGAGGATCTTTATTCAGCCCCTAATAATGCTTGATTGTTGTTAGAAGAAAATCTTAAACTCTGTTTGTTTTCCAGCGGATCGGACCGAAAATGTTGGATCATGAAGGGAAAGAAGTTCCAGGGAACAGGGGCTACAAATATTTTGGAGCTGCAAAGGATTTACCAGGAGTTAGAGAGCTTTTTGAAAAGGAGCGTAAGTAAAGAGCAACTCTTCCCAGACATGACTTGCAGTGTGTCTCGAGTCAAATGTTGTTGTAGGTTGTTGTAGGTTGTTTTGTTAATCATGTTTAACAGCATTTCTGGGCTATGTGTTAGGTCAGATGAATGAAACTGAGCACAAGTAATTAAATGGTGCTTATTTGGGCAAAGAACACTCTTGGCTGTTTGCAATTAAAGGAATCTAAGTAAAGAGTAAACTGGGCTTTGTTGCTGTGAGGTGGGATGGGAACTGGGAATGCCCAGTGATGGGGATGGAGCTGGGTGAGTGACAGGGTGTTCCTCCAGCCCTCCCACCGCCACGGAAAACCCGGGCTGAGCTCATGAAAGACATCGATGCCGAGTACTATGGCTACAGGGATGAGGACGATGGCATTCTGGAGCCTCTGGAACAGGAGCATGAAAAGAAAGGTATGTGGGATTCTTCAGCCCATGCAGGGGGATGGTGGACCCTGAAGTCAAGGTCAAAGTACCTTTCTTTTTCCCTGTGGGTGTTGTCTTATCCCTGGCTGTCACATAGGTATCCATAGGCTGAGTTTGTCTGTCACACAGGTATCCAGATCACTGTGTAAGGCATTTCAGGTTGGAGGTTTGTGCTTTAGAGTTGACTTCCATCTGTACTACTGTTAATGATTTAATATAGTCAGCAAGTCATTCACTATTGAAGGAATTTTCCCTACCTTTTTCAGGCTTAAGACTGTAAAAAAGAGTAGGTTGCAGCAATGAGATCTGTGGGACTCCAGTAGTTATTTCCCTCCCCTGTGAAAACTGCCCGTGCCATCTGTTTCCTGTCTCACTTCATTATTTATCCATAAACATGGTTTTTTGGGAGCTTAGAGAGGCCTTCTGGAAACCCTGAAGTCTAAGTGCCCTGTTTTAATTTATCCATGTCATCTATCTTAGCACTTCAACACATTGGTGAAAATTTTCTCCTTTGAAATCTGTTTTTCTCAGTAAATACTATTTATCCATGTGCCTGCTCACATAGTTTTCTAGTGTTGTTTCTACTGACCTCCCTCCTAAAGACATCAGGATTATGAGTCTTAATTCCTCAAATTCTTCCACACTGTGTGCCGTTTTCTGATATTTGTGTAGCTCAAGCAAGAGGCCAAACAGCACCTTTAGGAGCTTAACTGTTTCCTGAATGGTTCTCTGAGTGCTGCTGGTGACCACTGGCTGGTCCTTACAGTTATCCCTTCTCCCTGTGTGAGACGTTGCCAGTACTGTGTGTTCAGGTGGTGCCTTGTCAGGTTCCAGAGCAGGGACGAGGAGGGGGGTAAAGGAAACGCTTCACTGCTCAGTGTTCTGGAGCCCTGAAGCGAGGGAAGGGGAGCTGCTGCAGGCAGTGATGGTGTGGGACAGGGCTCCCACCAGCCTCCCACGAGGGATCAGCCTGCACATGCTCTGGCTGCGGGCTGCAGAGGGACCAGGGCTGTGCTGTCATCTGGGGGGATTGTGCTGCTCCAACTGAGAGGGCTGGAGGTGCTGACAGAGCCAGTGCTGTGCTGTTAATGGGCAATTAGTGCACAAGAGCCGGGGTCCCTCAGGGTCAGGGGGTGGCTGGGCTCTTGTGGTTTTTACCTTGGTAAGTGAAGTTAACTTTTTGTGAAACAAAGGATTGAAAAAACTTCTTAATTTGAGGTGCCTTTTCTGTTAGGGAACCACAAACACAGCCAAGGGTTAGATCTGGCTCTCTGAGTGAGAGCACTTCACTGTATAATCTGTGAGAGCTTGGGGGAATGCCTGCTGACTTCTAGGCATTCCTCCTGCCTCCTTGCATTAATCTTGCACCTCTCTTGGAGTTTATGTACTGCCCATGTCACTGATTAAGCTTTTTAAAACTTTTTTTGGCTCTTACTAGCACTGTGCTGGAGTAGAGGTGCCTGACAACTTCCACCTAGCAGTGGGGTACAGAATTGAGATAGTGCTGCAACATAAGAGAAATATACTCTGGGATAAAAAAGTGTGAGTGTCACTGTAAGGAGCATAATCATGTTTAATTAACAACGTGGTGATCAGCATCCCTAGAGCTGCTGACACACTTCAGAGCTGCCAGAGCCACTGAGCCTGGCCACGTTACCCTGTTATTCATTTCAGAAAGTAGGTTGGTATTTATCCATGACATACAGAGTCCAAAATGTACCCTAACTGAGGCGTTAGCAAGTGCTGCACTTTGCCAGTGCCATCGTGGGTTTTGCTCAGACTACCCTGCTGTGTTTTATAGATGGTACATAGAGGTTCTCCAGTAAATGTGTGTTACTGATGTAGAGGATTTAGGCAAGAAGTTCAAGTCCACTGGAAAAGCTTTGGAAATCCGACTGTGCTGCTTTGACTGGCTCTCAGATACACTTGCCATTTTCCTTTGCTAACCAGTTATAGCAGAAGCAGTGGAAAAATGGAAAATGGAGAGGGAAGCACGACTTGCAAGAGGTGAGGAGGAGGAGGAAGAAAATATCTATGCTGTCAACGATGAGGAGGTAGGTGATGGCTAAGGTGAGGTGACATTTCATGTATCTTATCTGCTGCCTTCTTGGATGTGGTGTTACTGTGCTGAGAACCTGTGTGCTGTGCCCTGCCCTTCCCTGCACCTGACCAAGTGCAGCACTGGCCCTGCTTAGTAAGAATCAGTAGTCATGAGTACCCTTGGCCCAAGTTTAGAGCGCACTGAGGGCTGGCACCTAGGGAAGACCTTTCACTCAAGTGAGAACCAGCTGCTGAGCTCTTGTGTGTACTGGCACTGCCTGGAACTGTGTGTTTATCAAGGTGGTGTCTTGGTGGCACTGGTCAGTTGTGCTTGTAGGTACAACCTGCATCAGTATCCTGTCCCCAAAGCTACTTGTGCTGTTAATGTCCTACTGCCACTGCTTAGCAAAACCAAAGGTTGCAGGGCCTTGTTCACACTTGAATCTTGACACAGCAAGGCTTTGCTCATGCTGCTGTCACTGCTGGGACATGGCTCCTGTTTCTTTATTCTCTCTGCAAGACCGCTCAAAGGGATACTGGAAACAAGTTTTCAATTTGTACTCTGTACCTAAGTGGGTTTGACACATGAATAAAAATGAGATAGTCCATCATGTGAATCTGGTGGCTCTTCCAGTCCCTGTTTTATTTGTATTGTCTCCTGATTCATGAGCCCAGCTGTCAGCTGGCAGACAAAGCAGTTCAAAGCTGCACAGGAAATGGTACCTATAGTTTTTAAGCACTGCTTTCTTCTTGGTTAGCTGGCTCCTGTCCTGTTAACAGCTTTGCTGTGGCAACCAGAGATATGGAAGAGAAGAAAACAGAGCTTTACATCCAGCAGAGCAAAGGCCATATGAACAATAGAAGTGGTAATTCTGAAAATGTCAGGGAGCAGGATCTGGATGTGATCTTTGTCATATTCCTTTGGTGTTCAGTCCTGTTTGCCTACTTCCTGTGTTTGTAGTGTTGATCATGCTCTATCTGGTTCCTTCTGGCAAAGCAGGTAAAAAGGGGTTTTTTATGATCTCTATAGAAAATAAACTTGATGTGGCTTAATTTGTTCACTTTTTAGTCTGATGAGGAAGGTGTCAAGGAAAGAGAAGGAGAAGAAGGCCAACAGAAATTCATTGCACATGTGCCAGTGCCAACTCAGCAGGAGGTAAGACATGACAAATTTGGGTTGCAGAGATGCATGCTGGTTTTTGCAAGGCAGATCTTCACTTATGTCACATCATCAGTAAAAGTACCCTAAATTGGTTATTTCTGTGACTTGACTCTGCAGCTGTCTATTTCTCTTGCAAATTCTGTGGTTGTGTTGTGGTACATTGCTGTAACACTTTTCACATGAGAATTTCCAAAGCCTTCATAAATATTCCATAAATT
Source organism: Pachyramphus minor (assembly GCA_013397135.1). NCBI lineage: Eukaryota > Metazoa > Chordata > Aves > Passeriformes > Tyrannidae > Pachyramphus > Pachyramphus minor. The sequence goes on along the minus strand of VYXB01009186.1, from coordinate 16,964 downwards.
GGAAAGTGTTGTGGTGCTATGATCAATAACCAGGATTGCCTACTATATCTGCACTGTGCCTTTCTGCTGATGGTCTGCTTTTTTTTAAATTTAATGGGATGATTTCTGAATTGCAGGGTTTGTTCTCATAAGTTTTCTAAAATTATTTTGGTGGCATGACCTTGAATTGACTGTTATATTTTGAAACTGCTCTAGGGTATTCATTACCTTCACAGTGACAGGTTGTTTGAAGCACAACCCAGGCAGAAAGGCTCTGGAGTTCCGTAGCTGTTTCTCTTTCTTAGTGGCAAATCACTCCATACCTTACACCTACAAGATTATGCCTTCTAGATTCTGAATTACTAAAAAGCAAGGTTCACAACACTTATTTTGAGAGATGCTGTGTGTAATTTGGACAAATATAAAATCATTACTGAGACTAAACCTAGTCATGCAGGTTGTTATTAGTAGACCTTTAAAGTATGTGCTTCTTAAAGGATGAGGTATCACTGGCACTTCTAGGCAACGTGCAGGGCCGAGGTTCCATGGCTGGTGTTAGTTCAGAGGTGTGGACTCCTGTGGCATAGACCCACGAGTTCTGCATTTCCTGAAGCTGTATCTGAGGGAATCATTCGGAACAGATCAAAATGAAATGGCAGCTAACACCCTGATTAACAAGGGTAGTAGCATAGATCAGAAACAGGCATCTGTTTTACTGCTTCTTTTGACTTGCAGGAGCTTCATCTGAGTATTGAAAAGGACACTCCTGACTCATTGTAATTCCACTACTTTTCCACTAGTACACAGGCCTTTCCCAGGCTGTTCCCTGTGTTCTCCTTCCTCCTGTCCATAGCTGAACATGCTGGGTTTCAGCATGTCAGTTAAGCTGAATGCCATCCTGTTTTTCTCTTTGCAGATTGAGGAAGCTCTTGTGCGGAGGAAGAAGATGGAGCTCCTCCAGAAGTACGCCAGTGAGACCCTCCTGGCACAGAGCGAGGAGGCAAAGACACTGCTGGGACTGTAACACTGCACCAGCATGGCCTGCTTTGGGTGGAATCCACCCAAAAGCAGCAGGTTCCTATGTTCTGGAAGCAATGGCTTTTAGCTCTCAAAGTCCTTTGGATGTTAAGAGTAAACTGATGGAATTACAGTGTGTTCTGCAAAGGAAACCCATCATTTTGGTTTATCCAGTAGAATGACTGGCACTCCAGTGCTGACAAAGATCTTGTCTCTGCATCTACAACTGTCATCAGTCCCTTCAGTTTGTAAAAGGGTCTGTGCAGTGGTGCCTCTTACAGATGGAACCACACACCCACCGACCTCTGAAATCCTGAGGGAAAGATGATGGTGTTCCTGCCACCCTGCCTGCTCTGTCCTGACTGTAAGTGTACACATCCTTCTCATGCTGCTTTGATGAGCTGAATCCAGAATTAACTTAGTTACACCTGCTTAGTTTACCAGAATAGCCTAGAAGCTGTTTAGAGGTACTTGGATGACAGATTTTAGGAGTGACTTTGAAGTGACTTTGGTTCTTTCTGTAACACATACAATGTCTCAAATCTGCTGCCCTTTTTGTGGTTTGGAACTGTGCCTGGATGGATTGCTTCAATGCTGGATATTTCAGCAGCTATTGTAAAAAAACTTTGCAATACCTTGTCAAATATTTTTAGTAAAACTTATTTACAACCTGATGTCTTGTTTTGTTCTAGCTCAGAGGATTGTGGTGATTCCCTAATCATAGCCAAAGAATGGGATCATAAACAGCCATCCCTGTAGGGATTTGAAGCTCTACATCCCCTACTGCTCTTGGCTCATGTGTCCTGTGACAAGAGGCAAGTTACAGCAGAGCCTCTTTAGAGTCTTCTGGGTGACTGTTGTACAGATCTGAATGAAGGACATTTTAATTTGGACATCTGCAGCCATGGAGTATTTCTGTCTGAGGAATAGAGTATTTAACAGTCAAGTAACCATGTCTGGGACTGTTTAACCAATTTCTAATGCTCTTAGTATTAGTCTATTACTGTCTCTTGTGAATAATCCACTCCAGAACAATCAAAGCTCTAAATTACAGAGAAAAGCTTTGCCTTACTTGATGTAAGTGATCAAACAAAAAAGCCTTGAGGATGTGAGACGTGTAGCCACCAAATTAAAAACTTAGAATAAATCAAAAGCTCAATTGTTAGTAGAGGCAAACAACTAACATCACAAACACATTCTGCTCTCTTCCTGTTAGCAGTGCAGCTCTGCTTTGTAAGAAAGCAGCAAACGAGTGTGTTTATGACTCACAATAATTGGTGTGCTCTGGGTTCCAAGCATCTCCAAAGTGCTGCCTTTTGAGTGTTTTCTGTCCTTGGGTTTCAAGAAGCGATGTGCTTTTCACATGTTCTCTGTGTTGCTGTAAAAGACAACAGTGTTTCCTGGAGTTCCTTCCCCAAAACTCTGGCCATCCAGAATGGAAAAATAGGCTCCTTTCCTGTTGGATGTGCTGATGGTTCTGGATCAGACTGGCGTCCTTTGCCTGTGGAAAATCTCAGTCTGTGAAGGGTAAAGGCTTTGAGGGCTGGAGATGACAAAAACAGATCTAAGGGAGAAAAAACACAGCTAGTTTTTATGCCCTGATACAGTCTGGTACAGCTTGATAATACCAGTGGTAGATCCCTTCTGTTGCTATATGAATCTCTAAGATGGAAAACAGAAGGGTAAAAGCCAAATAAGGGATGGAGTGGTGATGAAAGCAGGCATAAAAAAGGAACAAATTGAGAGAATAAGAGAAAATCAACAGGATTGTAATTGCATTCATGTTCAAAGGAGTAGCTTCCAGCCCTGAGCATTAGCCATCATGATGTAAAAGGAAAGTTTTTAAGGCGGGGCTGATCTCTGCCAACCACCATAGAGGTGGAATAAATACACAAAAATGCAGTCTGGAACTGTTCAAGGCAAGCTCTGCTGCCTGGCCCTCTCTGCTAAATGCTCTCTCTGTAGCTCAGTGCAAAGGGGTTTTGAGCTGAATGGTCTTTTTGGCTGTGCCTGAGCCAACAAATCGCAGAGGAATTCTTTGCCACAGTGGCCTGTGGCAAAAAGGCTGTGTCCTGCCTGCTGTGTGGGCTGTGGAATCACTGGTGCAGTCAGGGTGGGGAGGCTGCTGTGGCCACAGCCAGGAACTGATCCTGTGTGTCCTGGAGGATGGAAGGGGGTGCAGGCTCTGTGTTAACTCTGAGTGTGCAGCTGTACTTGGGTGCCTGGTGTTGTCAGGTTACAGCTCATACCATCTCTGCCATGCCCAAGCCCTGAGCATACCCAGGCTGAATACCTGAACATGGTTAACACGGAGCTTGTTCTGTGATCTGCCTCAGAGTTCTGCGCTGTGCGTGAGCCTGACGTGAGCTGTGAGGGGACAGCCTCCTGACCGGCTGTCTGTGCATCGACTTTGGCTTGCTTTTGGCTTTTGGAAATGCATTTGGTTGTTTGTTTAGTGCCAGCCATGGAAGTGGAGCAGTTTGAAGGCCACTTTCCTTACTCTGTGTCTGGGTGAGCGCAGTGCAGTCGCTGGAGGATCAGTTTCTGCCTGCAGTCAGAGTGGGGGTGAGGAGTATTTGTTGGCAGCACAAGGAAATAAGTGGATTTACCTAATCTGCATTAGCAGATGAGCAAGATAAACGAGAGCTTTGCAGAGTGCCATTAACTAATGACATTTTGTGTTGCTTGCTGGGGAATGCTTTTGCAGTGTGGAGCTGAGATACTGTGGTGGTTATGCTTGATGGACTGTTTCCCAAAAAGCACGGATTCCTGAAGTATCTCAGGTTGGAAAGGATCATTGTGGCTCATCTGGTCTCACCTTCCTGCTCCAGCAGGGCCACCCCAGAGCACCTGGCACAGCATTGCATCCAGCTGGAATATCTTCAGTGAGGACACTTCACACCCTCCCTAGACAGTCTAGTTCAGCACTCGGTCACTGCACAGGGAAGAAACTCTTCCTCATGTTCAGCTGGAATTTCCTGGACGTCAGTCTCTGCCCATTGCATGTGGTAGTGGTTGGCACCCCCGAGCAGAGCCTGGTCCATCCTCTTGGCACCCCTTCTTTATACACGTTGACAAGGTCCCCTCTGTCTCTTCTGCAGGCTGAACAGGCTGAGCTCCCTCAGCCTTTCCTTGAGAGATGCTCCAGTCCCTTAATCGTTGTTGTCCTCTGCTGGACAGGCAGAACCAGAGAGAATGTTTCTTCTGGTTATTAAATTAAAAGACAGTTATTTCCCTTCTAGGAATGTTGCGCTGCTCTTCGCATCGCTGCCAGCGTGGCACCACGCCCGGTGCGGCCGAGAGGCTGCCCCGCGGCTGCGGGGGTGGGAGCGGCGGCCGCCCGGGGGTCGTGGGACGCGGTGCCGCTCGCCCGGGGCCCGCAGCAGCCG
>VYXB01009186.1:0-12288 GCA_013397135.1 Pachyramphus minor | reverse complement strand
AGCGCGTCCGGGCCGCCGCAGTGCCCGGGGCCCTGGGATGCCCGCGGGGACCATCGCTCTCCCGGGACGCCGTGACGGGCAGAACTCCCGTCCTAAGGGCTGCTCCGTAGTGGTACAGTGGGAACAAGGGAAAGTCGTTCCGACTTCATCCGTCCCCTTCGTGGTGTAGCGGGGCAGAACTCTCCTGTCCTGAGCAGCATGTTTCTTTAGGGTCAAAAGGAAAAAAAGGCTGTTGACTGCATTATTTCCGTGCTGGATGTATTCTCAGTTCCTTCCCTAGTGCTTTTTTCCTCCCGGTATGCTTAACAAAATACTTTTTTTTTTTTTCTGGTGTTATTCACTGTAAAATTCTTATTCGTGATCTGTTATTTATACACTATTATTTGTACATAACACAATTAACGTTAAGACCCGCGTCTATTGCAAAACTATTCTGATACCACTTCAATTTCAGCAATTTCAAATGCCAGTCCACAAAGCCTGAGGAGACTGCTGTACATATAGCAGCAACTTTTAGCAGCATTTCTGCAGCAGTTGGGTTGTTTCTAAGGTACCATTCCTGAAACGGGTGCTAACAATGTGAAGACAAGGGCTGCAGGGGTTTTCTTTTAAAATAGAAGCTGATGATTCTGTAGAAGAGGAAAAAGAGGGCTTCAGGGGGAGTTCTTGCATGTAAAGCTGGACAGCAAACCCAGCCAAATGTAAATCAGCGATAATCAATATATTTACAGTGTTGGCTTTATTAAACTGGGCTCAGCCTTGTGTGTTTGTAGCGGTTTGAGTGGTGGGTTTGGAAGGGGCGGCAGTGGGAGCCGTGCCGGCTGTGCAGGCAGCGGCATCTGCGCTCCCAGCGGTGATGGTGGTGGTGTCTGTGCTGTACCAGCTGCAGGAAAAATGCAGCCGGTGAATAATTGATGGGGAACAAAGTGCTACTTAAATAGGCAAAATACCCTTCTCCCCGCCTAGGGAACACAATGGGCTGGGTGGGACAGCTCCAATAGTGAAGGCTGACCCACTCCGGTGCCTGGGGTCGTTTCTGTGCCTGTTTTCATTGTGCTCTGTCTCGGCGCTTAATTTTCTTTCCCTCTTCATCAAACAATGACCAAGGGAATCATAAATCCCAAGAGTCTTGGATTCCATTTTAGGCTTGGGAGAGAAATGAAGTGGTAATTTTTGTTCTGTCGTTTTCCAGCGTGATTCATTAACAGTTTTGTTGCTCAACAATCCTCTCTCTGTCTCTGCTCCCTGGTCTTATCAGCAGCTGATCTTTCTTACCCCTCCTTAGCCTCATTCTTCTTTCCTGAACTCATGAGGTCCAGCTCTTATTTCCTCAAAGGCAGGCAAGGGGACACATTTTAATGACTCAAGCAGCACCTTTGTCTGACGTGGTGTTAACTTTACCAATAGGCATTAGTCTGCTGTATGTAAAACTAGGAATCAGCTGGAGCCATGTGGAAGGAGCACAGCCGTTATCTGGCTGTAATCGAACCTTCTGTGGAACAGAAAAGTGCAGGTGACAGCTGGGACAGTTTTAGTATCTAAACCTTTTAAGGGAGGAGCCAAGTTCAAGACCTACCTACTGCTGAAATATTGACTGTTGTGTATTTTGTTAGTTTTTGGGGGAGGTCAAATCAATCAAAAGTGGGACTCGTTGGCACAGCAGCAGGTATTTTGTACGTCATCTGATCACTTTAACTTGATTTTTGATCTGAAACGTTCTGGAACTATTTGTAAGGCAAGGTAGAGTTCATGGGACTGTATGCATAAGGCAGAGGGAGCTGTGTTCCTTGTGTCACAATAGGTTTCTTACATGTGAATGTGTCTTTAAGGCACGTTACAATGTGCTGAGTTGAAGATTCCTTGCTCTCAGGTGTCTGTTGTCATTGGGCTGTAGCTGCTGAAAGCTCCATCAAACGTGTAAGTACAGGCAGAACTAATGTGCTCTTTGTTTTCCCCTCCTGACAGCTCAGTGCACTGCCATCCTTTGGGTTCCTGTTTGACATCGATGGGGTGCTGGTGCGAGGAAAGACTCCGATTCCTGCTGCCAGAACAGCCTTTCAAAAGCTTGTGAACTCTCAGGGACAGTTCTTGGTGCCTGTGGTATTTGTCACCAATGCAGGGAATTGCCTTCGCCAGAAAAAAGCTGACCAGTTGTCTCATCTGCTGGGAGTTCCAGTGAGTCCCTTAAATCCCATTTATTTCATTATTACATTGAATGTTTCAAATGTATTATATTCCATTAAATGCTGCTCCGTTAATCAGGTCTGGTTTTTCCTTAAGCCCCCTGAAATGCTTTGCTGGGGGTATTAGAGAGTAAAAAATGCTGTCCAAAGCTACTGGCATTTCCTTTGGTAAAGATACTGATTTTTCCAATGGTAAAGCTAAAGCTAACAGCGTTTTTCTGCAAAGGTGATAGGTAGTGATTCATAAGAGCATCCTCCCAGGATAATGATCTTAAAGGTTTATACCTATTCTGTGGAAGGAGTGGGGATATGTAAAGTAAAAGGTGATTTTCTGATACAATTAAATCAGTGCTGAAGTTTAGCAAAGGGCCCACAACTGGAACTAGGGCAGTTCTGATTCTTCTTCCCTGTTTGTTTTCCAAATTGGGTGATTCAGTAAAACTAGGAGAGGAAACCTTGTGCTGGGGTTCAACAGAGTAATTCTGGAAGCTGAGAAGGGTCTGTGCATGACAATGCAGCAATGTATTTTTTTGTAATGTATCTATGAAGCAATGTATTTTTTGTCTGGCATATTATCAATAGGTCCCTTGTGAAACTTAAGAGAAAATGCTGTGATAGGGGTTTAGGTACATCTGTATGATGTGGAGTTTTAGGTACATCTGCATGATTAATTTGCAATTCCTAGACTTTGTCACATCTGTTAATTGAATCTTTGTATAAATAACTTCCCTGAAAATCAAGAACAACAGACTCCTTTTGTTTTTGAATCCCAACCAGATTTCCCAAGATCAGGTGATGATGTCACACAGTCCCCTGCGGATGTTCAAGCGTTATCATGAGAAATGTGTCCTGGTGTCTGGACAAGGACCACTTCTTGATATTGCTCAAGAGTATCTTTAAAAAAAATAAAAACAACAATTTTCAGTCAAAGTGCTTTTCTTACTCAAGGTCAGGGGGTCCTGTGGATAAAGTGAAGACCAAATATCCCTACAAAAGCAGTAATAAGCAATAAGTGCTAGTTCTTACTATGATGTCAAATTTATGTTTTGAATGTGCTTGGTGTGCTGGTGTTTGCTTCACCTTGTTCTGTCTGTTCTGAATGAGGAAAGAAGAGAAAGAATTTTTTAATTCATATGCAAATGACACTTTAGCACACAGGGTTTGTGCTCCCTTGAGGAGAAGAGCCCGGCATTCTCTCTGTCATTTATCACGTTGACTTTTAGCTCAGTAGCTCAAGATTTGCTTGTAAGCATGTCTTTGTAACCAACAACTAGTGTAAAACTACACTTGAATATTTCTGCCACTTTTATACTAACTGCCTGAAAGAACTTGAATTATGTTGATATAATGGTGGTATCAAAGTTTCAAACATAATCCTTGCTCATGCTTCCAGTAAGTCCCTTCTGCACTTCTTCCTTTATTGGGATTTTAATTGAAGTTGCTGTAAATCGTAAGTTGTAAAAAATGTGTACACAGATTTTAAGTATAAGCTCTATTTCAAAGACAAAGATGAGAAAAAGCTATTGAAGGAACATTCCAGTCAACTGTCAAAATCCATTAGGCCTGGCTAAGAGACAAGTGTGTTACAAGGCTGAATACAAACCAGAAGAGCCTTGGTCTCCTGTTTGTCTGTAATGGGATGATCATCCTTCTGTCTCACAGAGGAAAAAGTCAGTCTTTGATGGTGCTTTCATTCCTAACTGATTTGCTTTACCAGATAAACTGCCTATGTTCAAGTTGTTAAAATGGAGTTATGAATTTAAAACATCCTTTCCTGTAAGAAGCTCTTTGACCTTAACTGCTGTTTCCAGCCTTGGTTTCTGTCAGCCCATCACCATTGAGACTCTGCGGGAGAAACACCCGCTCCTGGATGCAGTCGACCATGACAGAAGACCCAACGTTCTGGTGAGTGGATATTTTTGTTTTAAAGCTCTTTGTTTGCTCATTGCATGACATTCTATAATAGGGGTCAATATTTAACTACCAAGCTAATGCTGCTGTTCTTACGTGGTGTTTTGACTTTGCATTTCTATTTCCTCATTTGTTTTATTACAACATTTTCAAGAACAACGCCATAGACTTTTTCTCTCAGTAGTAATTCTTTAACCCAGTCTTTGATATTTTAACTTACTGTTGTGGGAAAACTTACAATCTAATACAGATACCTAATTCAAAATCTGTCTTGGAAAGCTGATTAGCTTCTTCACATGTGTGGAAGATAACACAAGTGTTTTCCTTCAGTCTGGGATTGTGTTGGTATTGGTTGTAGACTGTGAGGTTGCTTCGATTGTAAATTAATGCTTTGCAGAAAATTAATTTCCCCACAAAGGACTCCCTATTTTGTTTATACCAGATATATTAGATGTTTGCAGTATGTACAATAGGATTTCAACTGACTTGTGCAGACTTTCTGAGAGAAGTGAATACATCCACAGCAGATCCCTGTGTGAACTGGGCATGGCCAGGGGCAGAGGGTCTGCCCCATGTGAAGCCAAGACATTCCCTGTGGCTCCCAGAATCCATAACTCAGGTGTATCACCTTTGGCTGTGCTTCTCAAGGTCAGGAGCCTGTCAATGTGTTTGTCACCACAGAGAGTAACTAATGAAGTGCAAACTCTTAATTGTGTAGCAAATACATTACATCTTATACAGTGCATTTTTCTTTATTAGCAGTGTTAAAGAAATACACCTCAAAAACTATTATACAAATGTCTTGATAATACTAAAGGCCTCTTACTCCTGTGGAAAATTAAACATCCACACTTTCACACACAAGTAAATCAAACAACTGGAGTTTTCAGGCTTTCCAGAAGCCATTCAGAAGAAGCAGGAGGCTGGTGCATGTACAGCACTCTGATGTGTCTGCTGTCTGTGTGCACGAGGTTTCACTTCACCATGGAGATACAAATTTCTGAGTGAACTGACATCAGGTATCTACCAAAATAGAGACAGTATTTCCTGTCAGTGCTACAGAAGGCAGCTGTGGGAGCTATATTTGAATTTATTCTGTTAAAAATAGTAGTAGATGTTTAATCTTGTAGAAAACTTTCACTCTTTTCTTATTGCAGTCCCCCTCTGCTGTGGAGCTTCCCAAGATTGAGGGTCAGTTACCTTTATTTAACTTGCAACTATCCATTAATAGATGCAGTATCTTTATAGTGCTTTATAATCAGAAATTTTTAGATTGTTGGGCACTTCAGAAGTTTTTCTGAGACACTGATAAGATTTCCTTGTTAATGACATCTGTCATTCATTTACAATTCATCATGTGTGGTAAAGCTGATTTTTAATGTGTACAGTTTTCAGCCATGTGTTTGTGAAGTTTCAAAGCTACATGAGGTCTCCTTCCCTTTTCATCTGCCTTTAACAGGCTACTGGTGCCTTCCTGTCCCAAATGAGGAATGAATCGACATGTGTTCAGCAATGATTGGTCTTGTCCTTACAAGCAGTCAGGATGGTCACTGCAGAGCTGCAGTGTGAGAAGCATCTTGTTTCAGCACATTGTATTCACTCTCATCTGAACTAAGGGAAAGTAGAAACTGGACCTTAGGATTTAAAAAAATCTCTGTCAGATTATTGCTGGAGACCAGAAAAATGTTTAAAAACAACATTCAAATTTTATTCTAAGATGAACAAAATAACATCTCTGATGTATTACTTAAATACTGTATGTAAATATAGAAGTTACAGAGGTGTGGAAGACTTAGAAATACAGTTTAAAAGTTAATATTTTGGGGTGCTCTGGAGAAACTTAGTCAATAAAAACCCCCAAATTTCTAAACCTGTAGATTTTGCAGTGGGGTCTTGTTGCTTCTTAGATTTTCTGTGAATGGATGGGTATGTGATATATTAAATATTAATAGCTAAATTAATGTGACTGTTTGATCAGTTCATGGTTATATTAAATTACTTGTTCAGTCTCTTAGCAATTCCATGACTCTGTTTTGTAATTCTGGTTCTCTCAGCTGTGGTGTTGTTTGGGGAACCAGTCAGATGGGAAACCAGCCTGCAGTTGATAATAGATGTTTTGCTGACCAGTGGCTATCCTGGAAATCCCTATCACCATGAAAACTACCCTCACATTCCTGTGCTTGCCTGTAACATGGATCTCATGTGGGTAGCTGAGGCACAGTCTCCAAGGTGAGTAATTTATAACGCTGTGTATATTTTGATATATTTGGGGTTTCCTCATTTCTCCACTAAAATTCAGAGTCAACACTTGAATACAAAATGCTTGGTGCAGCTTCACAGCAGGTCTTGGCTCTGAATGCAAAGTCTCTCAGCAATGCACTTTCAGCTAATGCTGCCTTAGTGCTGTGTGCATTATTGCATCCAGGAAACCAGTTACTCAAGAGAAAAACTGCTTTTAAGCTCTAAACCCTTTTGTTTCCTCACTCCCAGAAGAGTGGGGAAAGAGAGGTTTTTGCCTGAGGGCCTCGAGAGTCTCAGTTCAAAGGGAAAAATGAAAAAATTATCAAGGCTATTGTTTCATTTCATTAGGTCCTTTGGAATTTCTCTTTTCCACCCTATGTTCTTGGTAGGGTTAAGAGCTGACCCTGCTGTTGAAAGCAAGTGAGTGGTTTTGAGCTGAGGACAATGCAGTGATCTCCTTAAGGAATGTAAGAGAAACGAGCAGAACACGCAGAACAAGGTGGCATGACCTCTGATAGTGATTTTGATTGTTTTTGCTTTCAATAGAAGGTAGTTCTTTCGTAGTCTTGTTTCCCTTCCCTTCCTCTCAGCCTATAATTTGAACACAGGCTGGAATAGAAACTTGTTATTGTGACTTGATTGCTGCCTCAATCCTGGGTCAAAGATCTTGTCAGCTATCCTTCCTTGGAAGCAAAGGCTTTCTCTAATTAGCACGTTGGCAAATGATGTGTGTGTGATAGTAAGGCAGCCAGGACATCTGCAGTGAGCAGTTTTAAAACTAGATTAATCTGTTGTGCCATCCCAATAACATGGGATTTTTGTTGTTCAGCAAATAAGCACTTTATTTCCAGTGAAACAGCTGCAGAAATGTTGCATGATGAGGGCAATTTGATAGTTGTAGGATATGATTTATTCCTAAAATATCATGATTTAAAAAAGCCTTTTGTTTGTTTTTTTTAATCTGTCCTTAATTTGATTTGTCTTTATGTCTGTGTAGGTTTGGGCATGGGACATTCATGGTGTGTTTGGAGAACATTTACAAGAAGATCACTGGCAAGGAGCTGAAGTACGAGGCGTTGATGGGCAAGCCCAGCAGACTGACGTACCAGTACGCGGAGCAGCTGCTGCGAGCCCAGGCCCTGCACAGGCCCTGGCACCAGCCCATCCACACCCTCTATGCTGTGGGGTAAGGGGTGCTCACTGACCACCAGCAATCAAGTTACACAGAAATGCCAGCCCAGAAAGATACCCAGCTCTTCACCAGCTTGTTTCTCACACCTCTGGGACCACCCAACAGTCTTGGTGCTGTGTATTTTTTATGTTTCTAATCTCAAGAGTTAATAGCACTTTGCTCTTCGTATGTGCAGTTTCTATAGAAGCACAAAAAGGGGTTTATAAAGAACTAAGATTTCTCCAGATTATTTATTTATTTCTGTCATAGGCTGTGTAAATCTAACAAAAAGGATTCACCTGGGTACTTGTTTTATTAGGTTTACTGGTATAACACCAACTGGCCTTGGGTAAATGACCGTTGTTAGAGAATGTAGAGCTCGAATTTATCTGTGAGGTCATTAAGCTTGGTCATGTGCTACTGCCTGTGCTGTCACATCCTTTTCACAGGAAGGGATAAAGCTGTATTGTATTAAAGACTGTTCCAGAAGCTCCAAGATGTTTGGAAATATAATAAGCTCATTCATGCACTGCTCATACCTATCCTTGATTTTCCCTCCCCCTGCTCCAATCTGTAGTTTCAGTCTGGAGAGTGACTCATTTGTATCGTGTCCCCCTCAATGACAATGGTGCAATAAAATAGCAGTGGGATATGGATTTCTCCCTGTCTGCAGAACTCCCCATGAAGCCGTTCAAGTATCAATTAAACTGGAAACTGAAACCGTAGCAGTGCCTTCACTCATGGACACCTGCCAGGTAAGCCTGCCCTGCTGAGCGAGCTTCCTTCTGTTTGCAGAGACAATCTCATGACGGATGTCTATGGTGCCAACCTTTACAACCGCTACCTGGAAGAGAACTCCCGGAAGGGCTCCAAGTCCCGGGTTCAGGCCCAGGTTTCTGGTGGCAGAGGCTCTGCTGCGCTCTCTCAGGATGATGACATGGACCATGGCTGGGAGAACCAACTGGCACCTGCAGCTGCTGCCCACTGCAGGTCTGTTCTGGTTTGTACTGGGGTGTACAACCCCCACACCGAGGTGCCCTTGGAGACCAGGGACAGCATCACGGAAGCTGTGTTCCATGGCCACAGAGATTTTAGGTTTGATCCTGGTTTAGTAGAACCAGATCATATTGTATCAGATGTTGATGCTGCTGTAGACCTGGTCTTCCAGCTGGAGAACTTTGCACCTAATTGAGGTGATGCGATTTCTTCAGGACCACTCAGTGCTGTGCTTTTCTTCCCAGAAAACAAGCTGTGCTTTACAATAGCGCCACAAACTGCTGCCTTCTAAAATTTTTTAACGTCTACATTGATGCAATGTTACATTAGGTATACTTAGTAGCATATATAGATATATTAGTATGTTTATATTAAATATCAATAATGCTTTTTATAGTACTTCAAAATATGTAATTTCTGGCTTTAGTTGCCCTTTATTGTCCTCCTCTTCATTATGTTAGGTATTTTAATAGCAGTATTTCATAGTAGGCTCTTCATGTTACTGGTACTTAAATTCCCCCATGACAGTATCTTGTTTTGTTTGCTGGAAGATTTAGCCTGTAGGTATTTGGGATCTTCAGGGTATCACAGCAGGGTTTGTTGGCATCAGCCTCTCAATTTCAAATGGGCTGGTACAGCACAACACGTGTTACTGCTGGGTCTTCTGCAAGTAAGGGGTGCTCTCCTAAATTAAGAGTGGAGTTCAAGTCTGTTCTACTGGGGACTGGCTCACATATAACCCTGCTGCTGCCTTTCTTTCTGTGTGTTTTCCCGCGTGCCTGGAGTTGCTATTTCTTCTCTCTGATGTGTAAAGCCTTAACAGAACTGCCCATGGAGGTTGGGGAAGGCTGACTTGGTACCGCCGCGCTGGAACTGCAACTGAGCGCAGTCCTGTGAGGAAAGCAGCCAACACTGGGCATATACCCTGGCCTTTTTGTCTTTGTTTTTCTATCTGGACTTTTTTTTGAGGAATTGAGGATCTTAGAAAGCTTTAGCAATTTTGTTTCAAGTGTTTCTGTGAGTTGGACTTTACCACTAAATGAATGACTACTGCTTGGCCAAAAAGTGCCTCGTAATTTACTTGAAGCCTCATACCACTGTGGTAATTATCTGGCCTTTAGTGTAATATATTTCATCTTGTGTCCATGTTATATGTTGTTTGGTTCATGGATTTTATAGTTGTTCATTTAAAAAACCCAAAAAATTTAATTTATGTTATTTTTGTAAAATACTTCTACATGTTTTCATCCAAGAGATGTCTTTGAAAATATTTCTGTGCTAATAAGCATTGACAGACAGATGGTGGCACAGGGTGAGATGACTTCCTGGCCAACTTCTTCACTGCTTATTATCCCAATAGCAACATCTGAAAACTCACACCATGAAGAGAACAAAGCTGCTATGGGAGTCACATTTGGGTGTGTTTTCCCTGGTTGCAAACCACCATAGTCCCCCTCTCCACTGTCAGGATTGTTAATTTATCACTCATAACGTTTTGTAAGTAGCTTTCAACATATCTTGCTGGATGCAGTTTAAGAACACTGCTCTAAATGTTTATTTCCTGTTTCTTCATTGGAAAAGTATTCACAGCAGCACATTCTTGCCTTTTTATTGGTACAATAAACAGATATCTCCTATTTCTTTAGCACTTTCTGTTATACACCAAGTATTTGCAAAGTATGCCAAATCTTTCTAAGTAATGATTGTACTTTTGTAACATGTCAGGATGATTTGATGTTGTATTGTTTCAGTACTTAAAGCATGTTGCAGAGCTCTAACTAGTACGAGAATCGGTGAAGCAAGAAATAAAAATGTTGGAAGTGTCTTTAATGTGATTGTTTTATGAAGGTATGACTGAGCCCCAGGAGTGAAGGATCTGCAGCTGGATCACCACAAAAAGAAATAGGCAGTTTTGCCACAGGTTATGGACAAAATAGATTAATATATACAGGTATTGCTATAAAACAAGAGAAATGTGAGTAGTGTAGTAGACACTTGTGTTATACCAGGAGGCTTAGCAAATATTTTGGTGATGTATCCTGAAAAATAATTTTTTAAGCAAGGATTTGAAGTATAGTGAGTTATAATTGAAAAAAAGTACCATAAAACAGTGCATCAGAACTACCACTGTAATTTCTAACATTTCCTGCTATGGTACTTTAAAATGAAATGTAGTGAGTTTTCATTAGTAACAAGCTAAGATGTGGAAATACTTCGAAGAAACCTCCATCTGTAGTATGGAAAAGGTGGATTTTTTTCAGAGTTCTTGAGTAAAACTGAGTTTAGTATAATGTTCTTTCCAATTATTCAGCTAAAACTGGAATGAATTAATATTATCTTGGATAAGGAAAATAGACTAAGACCCTGTCTTCACATTTTCTCTCCTTTCCTTGACAGTCCTCTTACTTGGATTTTCACTTAACCTTCTTTAACGTTTATTTCAGTTCTAACATTTACCTCTTTGAAACGGAGAGTGTTTCCCACATGTTCTGTTCAGTGTATTTCAGTCAGAACACAGGGGAGCTACTGGATGTTACAATACTTCTTTCAAGTTTAAATTGTCCTGTTGAAACACCTAAGTGACTAGGGTGTGCAGAAGGCGATCACTGAAATCACTTTAAAAAACACTTCTGAGGATCTTGCAGAAGTTTCTTGTAAGTAGAACTTGTGCTTTGTGAGTAGTGTGTTTATTCTTGATACCTTTTGTTATGTTAAAAACAAAAAACATCTCAAAACCAACCTTCAAGAATACATCCTGTAATTATTTTGGCTAATACAAAATGTAGAGGATTTTAAACTACTGTCATGTATTGTCTTCAGTATCACATATTTTTCTTTAGAAACCTTTTTCAATTAAAGGTACTGTATTGAGGAATGTATGAGAAATTCTAAGAAAAACAAATTTTCAGATACCTCCTCATTGATATAAAAAACCCCCAAGTTGCATTTCAAATTAATCATATCAAAATTGACTGCTCGTAATGAAAGGAATAATCTATCTGTAGTACATTCTACATTTATAAAATGTGTGTATTACAGCTATTGATGTGTTATGGGATAATCTTTTTAAATTGTAGGGTTTTTTAGTTAGGGTTTGTATCCAGGCATCTTGTCTTAAAGATATGAATAATTCACGGTAATCTGTTGCAGTGTTTTGTAGTAATTTATTTCTTTCCATAAACTCAGTTCTTACTGAGCAGTTTATTTGGGAAGCGAAGGGTTGGAACTGCTCTGAGGGGCCGGGACCGCTCGGGAGCTTTGAGAGGGGATCGCCTCAGCCCTGAGGGACTGCCCGGGAGCGGGGAGGGGGCATCGCCTCAGCCCTGAGGGACTGCCCGGGAGCGGGGAGGGGGGATCGCCCCGAGGGACCGCCCGGGAGCGGGGAGGGGGCATCGCCTCAGCCCCGAGGGACTGCCCGGGAGCGGGGAGGGGGCATCGCCTCAGCCCTGAGGGACCGCCCGGGAGCGGTGAGGGGGCATCGCCTCAGCCCCGAGGGGCCTCCTCGGGGCGCCCTCCGCCATCTTGGCACTGCCTCGGCGCGGCTGGGGCGGGGAGGGAAAAGGGTCGAATCCTCGCGAGCCTCTCCTGCCTCCGTTCTTTTCCTTTTTTTTCCCCTCCTCCCCGCCCCCCCTTCTTTTTCTTTTTTTTTCTTTTTTTTTAACTTTCCTCCTCCCCCTTTCTCCTTCTTTCCCTTCCTTTCTTCCCTTTCTCCCCCTTTCCCTCTCCCCCTTTTTCCTTCTTCCTTCCCTTTTTCCCTTCTTCCTCCACATTTCCCCCCCTTCCCTC
>VYXB01009185.1:0-158467 GCA_013397135.1 Pachyramphus minor | reverse complement strand
TCTGCGTTTCAGTTCATTTTTTCTCAATGCAGATATCACACCTGATTAATTTTATGTCTCCACAATGCAGTACACTGGCAGTTGTTGGGTTTTGGCTGTCTTTCCCTCTCTTTAACTCGCTGACATCTTGACGTAATTACACTTACGTTACATGGGAAACAATCTTGGCAGATGCCCGTAGAAAGAAATGTAAAAGAGAACTTTTTAGAATTTAAAAAATGTATAGCCAAAGCAAAGACAAGTATATTCCTGAACCAAAATTCAGCTTTAGCTCACAGTTTTACTATTTCAGGAAGTATAGCTTGTTGATACAAACCGTATCATATGCAGACTGATAGAGGAAGCTTAGATACAGAGGTAACTGTTTTCTGGTGAGACCTGTATAACCTAAGGCAAGGCATAGGTGAAGAGCAAAACACCCATACTTCCTTAGTTTACATGTCACAACATGTTCGGTGACACAAAGTTCAGTGACCCAAACTTTGAATGACCCATCTTAGATCCCAGAAATAACACAGTGTTGCAGCAGGAAACTGACCCTCCCAAAGATCAAGGTAGATTGCCAGAAATGGAGCACTGTGTTTTTGCTTCTGATATCTGAGTATTTTTGCCTGGACTTGTCTGAGTTACTTTTGTATGTACATTGTATTAATATGCCATATATTCTTCTAGAGGGAGTTAGAAATATGCCGGATGTCAGGTAGATCAGTGTGATCCATAGCAGGTGGTCCATAGGTTGAATCCAGTCTGAAGGATTTTTTTTTTTTTTGTTTGGTTCACCCTTTTCCTCCTAGAGGAGATGGGGATGCTTTTCAGACAACAAATGGCTCTTTAGAAACTGAATGCAGTCCCTGGACTGTATTCAGAGGTGAACAAATGCATACGAGTGACTGTGCACAGGGAGTGCCACCAGGGTCCTCTTCCTCCATGGGCTTCCCCATAAATAAACTTTTTTACACATTTGATCAACTTCATATTTTCATTGTTGAAACAGCGTTCTGCAAATACTCCTGTTATACTACAAACTGCAGCTCACAATTAACAGATATTAGTCTGGGCCAAATTGGGTTTTTTGTCATTCTGAAAAGTTTATTTTTAGTTTTAGATCCATTTTTATGGCATATAAGATAAAGTAACACAATAACTAGAATAGATACGCTGTGCTTCTGTGAACAGTAGCCTAATCAGCAGCTTTAGCTGAGTCCCTGTAAATCTTTTGAACTGCAATACATATTAAGAACTTTTTAATATGTATTTTACTTAATATGTTCTTTTACTTCCCAGAAAAAGAAAAGCTTTTGTTGGAATTGGTTCAGCTGAGAGAATGAGGTATATTTTTCTTTAGGTAGGGAATAGAAGATTTTTCTTATTGACTGGTAGAGAAATAAGTAGTGCCAACTTTTCTTAGAGTTTTGTCTGATTTCTTGGTGGAGAGGATTGGAAACCTGTGGGGATTTCTCCTCTGCCTAAGCAACTTGTGGAGATTTAATTCTGAAAAAAGTTTACAGCTCTGAACAACAATTTTTTTGTTTGCTTTTGACATTTTCTAGCAGGTTTCCAGCTTTTGGTTTACAGTGTTTCCTCTGCTTTGGAGAGACAAATGAGGTCACCTAAAGCCATTGTCTGGCTTTTACGTAGACTATTCTCCAAGTTTTTTTCCGTAACTTTTGTCCATGAACAAGCTTGTAGTGCATGAACACCTTAGCAGTCATTCATATTTTTGTCATGATTGATGGCTGACTCTTGGTTTTGCTGAGGAAATAACTACTAACCTATTTGCTAATTTTCCAACACTACCTGTTTTATTCTTATTTCCTTGAGTGTTATCTATCTGTTAATTTCCCTGTCTTATGTTCTTTATTCCCTCCTTCCTACCTTTTATCTTATGAGCTAATTTTAGGGTGATATTTTATTTGGACTACAGATTAGCATTTGAGAGTCATGGAATCTGTTCCCATTTCTGTTGAAAAACTTAATTTGACTTTGGACAATTAATTTTTTCCCACCCTATTTTTAGAAGAGCTATAGTTAGGTTTGTCTTGCAAGGGAGCCTTAATTGGTGGTTGTGATGTCCTTTACAATAAAAGACTCTCTGCTGGAGAACAGTGGCATTGTTTTTTCTGTTTCTTTCTTTTATGCTTTCCCTCCCCATTTTCTTTTTCAAATTTTTATTCTTAAACTCGCTTTTCTTTTTTTCATTCCAAATGTGTTAGAACTATATCAAGAAACCTCTGCATAATTTAAAATCTGTTACAGAGTATTTAATTTGCTCTCCTGATTAAATGTGTTGGAAGATGTGGCAAAAATGTGCTTTCTTCGTATGATAAAATTAGATTAATGCATTTTCTTAATAATTAATAATTTAAAATTTATTTCCGTATCATATTTTTCCCTTTGCTTTTCATGCTAGTCCATATACAGAGGATCTCCGGTTCGTACAATGTTTCTATCTAATTTTTATTGTTCTTTCTGCTTGAAATTAATGTTTTCTACAAGTCATAGCATGAAATGGTCTTAAAAATCTTTCATTACCTGCAGCTGTGCTTGTCTGAAAAGTGAAATTGCACCATTCAATGCTCGTGGTTTTTAATTAGGAAACTTTTTGGTTGCGGAAATGCAATTAAAATATAAAACCTATTTGAAAGGCATTGCATAATTGTTATTCTTTGTGTGTGGTAGTAACACACAAATGTTTTCTTTCCTATTTAGATTAAGCTTGTCAACATAAACTCAACTGATATTGCTGATGGCAGACCTTCTATTGTGCTTGGCTTGGTGTGGACCATAATTCTGTATTTTCAGGTACTGCGTTTCTTAAGCATAGCTTGCTCAAATAATGGTTCAGATCATCGTTTCATAGGAACTGGTGTAGTTCCAATTTTTCACTGTAGCTAAGTCACTTCATAATTAGCTGAGGATCTGCTCCTGGAAAAAGCAACAGTTGATGGTCAGGGTCTTGCACATTGAGTAAAATCAGACACTTGTCTTAAGAGGAGATTGGTCTTTGCCTAGAATGGAATTCCTTCATCACTGAAACATATTCTTTGGCTTTCTCTAAAGAATACAACAGAGCAAAAGAGGAAAAGAATAGAATTGGGGATTGTTGTTACAAGCATCTTTAGCAACCTCAGTGGTGACTGTGCTGTATGTCTAATTCCGGTGGCCTTGGTGTCAACAGTAATTATTGTCAAACCATACATGTAAAAATGGTGATTTCACTGAGAGATGCAAATATTTGCAAGGATAAAATTTAGCTGCAAATGATGTAGATTGAAAGAGGGTTGCGTTTGGTGAGGAGAAATCATTTGCATTCTGTTGAAGCTAGGTGGGAGGGAAAACTGGCTTCCTAAATCCTGTGCATATGGGTTAACAAAGTGAGTCACTGCTCAACATTTAAAAAAACAACTAATTTTGTTGCTCTTCTTTATGGACTGCTTTGGCTCCCTTGTGATGTAACTTCTCAGACTTACAGAAACTCTACTTCTCTGAATCAGTTTTATTGCGGTCATTTTTTGAGCTTTTCTTTAGTTGTCACAGGCAGATATATCATTTTAACGTTAATGAAAGCAGAAATGTATCAGAGCTGTAGTTCTCATTGTGGCAGACTGATTTTGTGATGTGACTTTGTATTTTAAGTAGACAACATAGAAGATCTGGATATAGCTACATCCTCTGGATATAGCTTTGTTATTTTAAAGAACTGTTAGTTAGTTGTTAGCTAAGTTTATGTTCTTAAATGAGTAAATGATTTTCGTTTGATGAAAGACGTAACTGTCCTACACTGTTGACAAGCACTATGAATGCACTTGCCTGCAGTTGTAGTACATTCACTATTTCTTCACAAGGTACCTCTAAGAAAAAACACAATTGAGTTTATGCCAAAACAGTACAATAGTAAGTAAAGAACTTACTGAT
The DNA here is from genome assembly GCA_013397135.1 of Pachyramphus minor. Classification (NCBI taxonomy): domain Eukaryota; kingdom Metazoa; phylum Chordata; class Aves; order Passeriformes; family Tyrannidae; genus Pachyramphus; species Pachyramphus minor. Next base: position 154,552 of record VYXB01009185.1, on the reverse strand, counting down.
GAGATCACTGAGGTCATTGTCTTTCCTTTGTTGAATTAGTTTCCTCAGAAATTAGTGGATTGTTTTATAAGTTGAATTCAAACTAAATGTAAGAAATTGTCTTCTATTTTGACGGTAATTTGTCATAATAGATAACATGATACACTTGCATATTGTTCTAACTGTAGGGTGTCAAGTCAATGATTGCTAAATGCCTTGTACTTCTGAATTTAAGACCATCACCTGGGCACATACATTAGCAGTTTTGAAGCTCCTTTGATGTACAGCATGTTAATCATAGCTTTGGCCCAACTTTGTTTTGACAGTTTTGTATTAGGAAATCATTAAAGAAACTCGTGTGAATTAACTACAAAGAGCCCATTAACATTTTTTCCCCTGCAGATTGAAGAGCTTACAAGCAACCTCCCACAGCTGCAGTCCTTGTCTGGCAGTGCTTCTTCTATGGAAAGTGTTGTCAGTTCAGAAACTGCAAGTCCCCCAAGCAAACGGAAGGTGGTAACCAAGGTCCAAGGAAGTGCCAGGAAGGCTTTATTAAGATGGTTACAGTGCACAGCAGCAAAGTAAGTAACTTTGCTGTTACAAAGACAAATTAACTGTAAAAATGTGCAAACTTTTTACTCAGATTCTAAGCTCTCTCAGTCAGGGATCCTCCTTTTGCTCTGTAGTTATGTAGTACCTTCCTATATGTATATTTATATAGCACCTCACCATATTCTTTTAGACAAATGAGGCTCCTAAATGTTACCGCCAAACAACAATCAAGTAATAAGTAATGATTTGCATTAATTTTACAAGCAATCGTATTTTATAGTTTCTGACTAAAGAATGGGATTATCTCTGACAGAATGAGGAACTGAAGGGGAATGAGATGCCTGAATGACAATGTATTAGTCCTGATGCCAGAACGCTCTCTGTGACACTGCTAGTCCCACACTGACTTAGCATTTCTCAGTGAGAGCTTGTAGAAGCACTAAATTCTGACACTTGCTGTTGAAAGGCAAGTGATGAAAAATTATGTACCTCCTTCTTCAGTTTTTTGATACAAGGGACATATTACTACAAAAATTGCCCTGAATTGTCATTCTTTTTAATCCAAGTTATTTCTGAGTTATTTCTTGCTATTTCTTGTTAATTTGAGAATCTTCTAATTTATTTGGTAAGATCATCCCACATTTTTTCTGCTCCCAGATGCAATTTCCAGTTGGTAAGAAACAAAATGCAAATAGATTCATAAATGAAACTGTCAACTTTATTGGGAAGAGTGAATAAAATGTGTTGAAAGAAGCCTAGTGGAAGGATGGTACACTTTGCCTAGTCCTGCTTCACATAGTAATTTGCAAGGGCTAGCTCCTAAAAGTCAGTGAGAGTTTCCCTGATCCCAGTAAGCTTTGAATGAAACCTTCACTCAGAGTTTCTGTTGCTGTGAGCCTCCGAAGACTGCCTTAGTGTCTAAATGTGTTTATGAAATTATGGTATCATTCATGCTTTTGGTAAGAACATCAAGAAATTTGTGTGTTACATTTTCTCCTTAACAACAGTAATGGCACTGTTCATGCTTTCATTTAAAAAAAATAGCAGGTTAATGCAGGTTTCATTTTGGTTTGTTTTTGTTGGGTTTTTTTGTGGGCTTTTTTTTGCTGGGGGGGGTGTTGTTGCTGTTTTTGGAGGGTTTTGGTGTTTTTTTTTTGTATGATGATGTACCTAATTGAACTGCAGTAGTTTTAATTGGGTGAGATTTATAGGGAGTGAGAGAATAGTGAATGAAAGTGCGTACATCCACAAGCTGCATGTGTGTCATACAAGAACTTTGAGAACTTTGGTGCACTTCATTTTTTCGAAATGCCATTGGCTTATTGCCACTACCAAGCCCATTGTGGACAAATACAACATGTATATGACAAAAAACACTTGGATCTTCATAGGCAAAAATGAATTTATGGAGTGGATAGATGGAGCTGTAGTCAACTTGATTAGCGTTACAGGAAAAACAAATGGTTTAGGTTTAATGATGGGTTACCACTGGGTGGAGCATCGTGTTTCCTTCACTATTGCATTTAGTCCTGATCTTGTTGGTGAGTTCTTGTTGGTAAGTTCTTTTTACTTTCATATTCTTTAGGCAAGTTGGAATTGAAATCAAAGATTTTGGACAAAGTTGGAGGAGTGGTGTTGCATTTCATTCTGTTATTCGTGCTATCCGCCCAGATTTAGTGGACATGGAGAAAGTGAGGGGAAGGTCAAATAGGGAAAACCTGGAAGAAGCCTTCACACTTGCAGAAGCAGAACTAGGAATTCCAAGGCTCCTTGATCCAGAAGGTACCTAATGCATAGTTAAAAAAAGTTTGAATTACTTTCATGGGTTGAATCAGATATGTGAATTCACAGTGTTTGGAATTTAATTAGCATTTTGTGTCATTCAGCTAAAATTTTAATATTCCATGTTCTATTCTTGTCTAGATGTGGATGTTGAAAAGCCAGATGAAAAGTCTGTCATGACCTATGTAGCTCAGTTTTTGAAGTACTATCCCGATCCTCATCATACAGTAACTGATGTGCAGGAGAATGATGTAAGTTTCTCTTTATCATGAAGGGGGTCTTTTAAAATAATATAAATGCATTTTATAACTTTCTTATAGTTTATTATGTTTCCTTTTGATGAGCGGTTCAAGTGAAAAGCAAGTACAATAAGAAAACTGGGAAAGATTAGATCAGAATAAAGGAACCTGTGTTCCAGACGTTCACTAGTAGATGGAGAAAACACAATTATTGATCCTGAAGATGCTTTTCTATTTTCAGGAGTAGTAGTGCAAAAAAAGAGCACAAACATTTATTGCAGACCAATGGATCCTAAAGTTGCTTGAGAAATTTTCAAGCATAACACCAATAAGAGTTCAATAATTTGTTACCTAAAGCAATGTGCCGCTTATGTTTCTACCACACATTGTTTCTGAATAAAAACAAGAATAGTCCAGGAGATTGCTTAGGTACAGTCTTTGGGCTTTCAGAGTTGAGAGGCATTTACAATTTTGACATGTGTTCCTTTCTATTTACACTAGTGTTTGACTGTTTGCTCTAAGGAATTCTTTACAATCATGTTATTTGCCTGGGATTTGATTTGTCTGTGTTCTGGTGCATTGGCTTTGCACTGGTGTGACTATACTCAGCAATGCCAAATTATCATGACTCACTTCCTAGCCCTGATCATTTGCTTTCTTCATGACAAACACAGGAAACACTGCTGAGACAATCTGCTCAGCCCCAGCAAGAGAGAAAGAAGAAGCAATTTTTATCTGTGTTTCTTTGCATTCCCTACAGAGAGAGAGAAAAGAGTTTTGAAAGGAGTGATTCTCCTTCCTTATGGCTATGTGTGGGTAGGGTAGCTGTAGCTTTGCTGTTTGATTCTAGTGCCTGAACACTGGAATTTTTCATTTTGCTGTCTGCAGCATTGGGCTGAAGACATACGTGTGCCAGTGTCACAGCATTCCACTGAGCAATGGGGCTGATGAAGCAGGCAGTGAGCCCTGAAACCTCAGGCTGTGGCCTGTGCCAGGCTGAGGCAGTCCTGTCATCTCCATACGGTGGCACACAGTGCAGTTTCTGTTTCAGTTTTTGGCCAGATCTGCTGCCTGTGCTAGCACAGGGTTTTGAGGAACAACCTCACCAGCTTCTCCTGAGCTTTATGTAGAGACAATGCAGGAGAATGCAGCACTCAGCCACTCCATGTTCTGCCTGCTCTGGCTATACCCACAGAGATGGTAGCCCAAGTTATGAAAGAGAAACTAATGAGTTTCATCCAGAATTCCAACTAAATTAGCGGGAAGCAAAACAATACAAATCAAATGGGTATGTGAACATGTTGATCTCAGGACCACTTCCTCTTCTTAAATATTGCTAAGATATTCCACTAGCAATTCAGATAAATATTAGTAAAACTGCTTATCTCTTGCATGTCACACTACAGAAACCAGTAACTTCCAGATTCTGAGAAGAAAGTAAGAGTTTGAGATTGCACATTTCTAATGTCATCATTCTTTGTTTCCTAGAGGAGGAACTGTAGTCCTTCTTACTGACCTGGAGTATCCATGCCCATCTTTACATTATTTAGTTATTTAGGATAGGATTCATCCATCTTTGAAATCTGAAAGCTAGGTACTTAGAGCATTCCACCTGTACTCAGCAAGAGATAGACCCTTTCCCATATGGGATCTTTCTTAAGACAGTGTCCTAAATTATCTTCTGGAAGTTCATGTTGCAGAGCATTTCAAAACTGAGTCAGATTGATCCATTCCTTAGGTAATAAAAGAATAAAATGTTGTTGACAGTTAAAAAGAAATACAGACATGCTTTTTATTTTTGTGACCAGCATAATTCCCTATTTTTAGCTTTTCTGTCTTCTTCCTGAAGTGGAGAGGAAATACATAAATATTTATCACACAGTAGTAGAATCCAGGTACCTGGGAGAGAGAACCTTACGAGACTCTTATCCCTTGAACTCTTGGGGTATTCTTAATTTCTTGTTTTCCAAAATTAAGGACTTCTAGGGTATATTCCACCTGACATGTGTGATGTGCTTGCTGTGGAATGAGTTGGACAGTAGATGCTAGATACAACTGGTTTTATCTGTCTGTCAAAAAGAACTGAAAAGAGACTTTTTCAGTTGAAGATACCTAAATTTAGTTAGAAGAACCCTGCTTCAGAGTGAAATGTGTCTGGGTGATTTTTGACAGGGAGGAGGAGGGCAAGAGGAGATTTCTAACCCTCTCCTCCCACCCTCCAGCCAACTCAGCTGCCACTGTGTTTCCTCGAGATGTGTTGTCCACACAAACTCCTGTTCATCTTCCCTCCTGATTCAATGCTCAGTTTATAAAGAATTTGCATTGAAAGAATTGGAGTAATGATTGAAGCTTATCATTTATTTGTGGTCAGAGGGAACAGTTATTTGCATGTGCATTTTCAGAATTAAAAGGGATCTAATATCTCATGCATGGACCAGCTATGAACATATGTAACCTTGTGTAGTCAACACCTCTCAAAGAATCACAGTTACTCTAAGGTAAGTAACTATTGTGACAAGTAACCTGAAAATCAGATCTGATATGGAAACTACTTTGCTAGATATGATACAGACATATGAGCTTGCTAGTAGTTTTGATTACATCTTATATCCCTACATGTGTGGCTCTCACTGTTCTCTCTGGACTTTCTGCCTGCTTTGCTTTATTTTATTTTGCCTCTTTTTTCCCCCCCTCTGCTTCTCGTTTTCCCAATTGTTTCTTATTGCTAGGAACTTCAAGCAATCTCAACCTCTGTCATTTCTTTTATGAAATTTAAGGTAAGGGTATATGCTCCAGAATAATTGCTTGAATTGGACCTCTCGTGGTTTTTACTTTTTTTCATCCTGCACTTGTATGACCTTAGCTTTGGGGTTTTTTTATGTGCATTGGTTTGCTAGCCTTAAGTTAATCTTTTCAAAACCATGAGAAATCTAAGTCTGCTTTCTTACGTGAGCTGATCCTAACAGCCTAATGCTTAATTTTACAATGACTTAACAGAAATATTATAGAAAAGCAATAACTTTCCTATAATAGAACTCAGACTATGCTTTTGGTTTTCTTAAATATAGGTATAAACATGGAAAAGAATAGATTATAGCTTGATGTTTCTACACATCTAATCTCATTTTAGATGGATATTTTTGTATATCTTTAGGTTTATAGAGTAGATACTAGAGAGTGTGATCGTGTAAGTGGTGTATGTGGACTGTGAGTTGGAAGGAGAGCATGTTCACTTGTAATTGCATGATATACGCTGCTCCTTTTTCACATAAATTAAAATATTTTAAAAATATACTTGTTAAATCATCTTGGACATTTAGACACTTATAATTTTCTGGTATTAACTGAGAGAAGTTCAGAAACCTAACATGGAGTATATGAAATGAACATTCAGAGGTTAAACTGGAAGACTGCAGAAGTGAATATATTATGAAATAAGTAACAGGTGTCACTGCAGTCAGTCAGTACTGTTTGATCTGATACAATTAATTGACCAGTTTCCACACTCGTTGGGTTTTTTAGTTGGTGTAGGGTTTTTTACATATATATATATAAATATTATGTTAAAATAACTGTGATCAGGGGTTCATCTCACATCATGTATATCTAAGTAGTGATGTGCTGAAGTAAAGATAAATACTGATAGCAGAATTATTCCTATATTCTCAATCCATTCAAGTAAATTTGGACATCTTTAATGGGACCTTATACATTCTTAGCATTACACGGCCTCAGTGCATTGCTTCTTAAACTGGAGAAGATTTGAAGTGGCAAAAACTCTGTTGATTTCCTTATCATGGTATAAATTTAACTGTAAAGAAACATATTCTCTCGAAGTATTTCTGATGTAAAGTCCTTCTCTTCTTGCGCTCTGATGAGCAAGTAATTCAGGAGATAATCCTGTCATCTCTGACATCTTTATGCCAGCAGAGTTCCCCAATGTAAGAGGAGTTTCCTGAGCAGCAGCTGCAAAAATAGCTCTCTGAGCTCTTCCAGTGATTTAGTCTGCTTTTACAGGTAGTCATTAATAGCTCATCCCTGAAGGTGATACTTGGCTCAGCATTCACCCTTCATCTGTGATACTGTTGTCAGTGAATGAGTTTCAGTAACAAATTTCTGCATAAACTTTTTAACGGTACATATGCAATACAGTAGTTTAGTGTCCCTGAAAAACAGGTGACTTAAATTTTTTTAGATTTAAAAGTTAATATTTGAAAATTCTATCATGCCTGTGCCAGAGAATTTGAGCAGTTCACCTGGTTTATAATTACATACTAGAGAACACAAAAAAGCACTCCTTTTCTGGGTCATAATTAAAGTTCTCATGGTATTTTTAGCTCTTCAAACACTATAGTATTCTGTATTATGTGATTTTCAAATTAATTATGGCATATGAGTTAATAGACTAATGTTTTGACTTTGAGCCTGGGCTGAAAATTTTCTTTGTAAAATGAAATTGTACCCCCTTAATAAACTGGAACTCATAAACACTTTTCTCTAATTACCTTCTTTGATGTTCTTTGTCAGTTGAGTGCTCCAGTTCTGTTAATCTCTGCAAATCATGGAATATTCACAGAATGGTGTCAGGATAAATTAATACTTTAAAATGCTGCTTGGAAGTAGCATGCGGAGTGAGTGACAGGGTCTTAGATAAACTCACGTAAATGTTACCAGAGATCTATGATCCTCGTGCTGGGGAAAGCACAGATAGTTATAACTATTCTGGATAACTTTTGTTTGAGGGTTTATGTTCTGGTCTATATGTTGCTTCAGATGTGTGGACTTTAGAAAATAGTTTATGTATCTGTAAGGATGTCCTTTTCATGTTTTTTACTAAGAGTAAGAACCACTAAGCGCTAGTGAAAATCTGGTTTTAAGAATGATAGCTCTGTGGGGTGTTAATGACAAGTGCCTTGGTGTGTAAATAAGTGAATCTTTTCTGTTGGTTACCCAACCTGAGACTTTAAAGTGCTTCAGTATCAACCAAGGACCACAGATTCAAATTTGCAGGTGATAAGGGATGCACTTAACTGGAAACCTGTGAAAATCTATGAATGAATGAATAAATAAATAAGATGCTTATGCATTGTTGCACTGTGTCTTTAACAGCATTCAGTTAGACCATTACTGAAACACCTACATCTTCTAAAATTAAACAAAGTAAGCAAAAATGTGTCTAATTGACTAGTTTTAAAAACTTACAGAAGACTCAATGCCATCTGTTAACATTATCTTTTCACTAAGTGTTGGAGAAACAGTATATGATTTAAGAGAGATGAGGCTGTTCCTGTGTTCTTTATCTTTAGATAGCATAGAGGTATTCTTAATCCCAGTGATAGTCTGTTTTAAAAAGATTTGGTCAGAGCCAGTTTCAGCCATTATTGAGTTTCCTGTGATGACAGGGACCTTACAAAATACTTTCTCAGATTACTGTATGAACAGTTGCTGGCACACTGATGCTCTTTCAAAGTCTTACCTTAAGGAGGTGCTTCTCAGCAATATGGATGTGAGTATAGGGGAATATAAGCCAGTTTTAGAAAACTAAATTTGTAGTGTGAATTAAAAGTAATATATGCAACATTGGGACACATTTATTCTCTTACTGAGATTAAGAATATCTTACTGAAAGTTTTAGTTAATATGATTGTTACAGGATTTTCAATCCATTAAGATGCATATTTTAGTATTGCCTTGATGGAGCTGGCAGCTAAATACTAATAAAAATCTCAGTAGTCTCACTAAAGTTATAGATTCTAAAGAATAGAGTAAATTTAATAGCAAAGTTCTTTTTCTGATGGTGGAACAAGTTAAGATTCTCTCATTATATTCTTCATGTTTGGACTGGACAATCTTAGAGGTCTTTTCCAACCTAAATAATTCTATTATTCTCCTCCTAGGGGAATAGTCCTGACTTTGCTGTTTTTCTCAAAGAATCTTGATGTTATTTTCCCACACACAGGAAAGCCCAGTATTTGAAATATCTTGAGCAGGGAAGTGTCATATTTATCCTATACTGTTTCTCAGATATCAGCTTTTGTGTGTCAGAAGCCAGGACCATAAGTTATAGTGAACTTTGTTCCAGCACAGCTGCTTAATATCATGTTAACCTCACTGCAGCTACCAAAGTTTCAAGTTAGCAGCTATAATATCTGTGATATTTGCAACCATTGGTTGTGCAAAATCTGTCCAACCAAATACCTCTGTTTTGAGTAGAGGATCAGTTAGAGAATTAGTAGAAATACGCTAAAGAAGGGTTTCTTTCGTATCTGAGGGACCTGTCCTTTCCTCGGCTGAAAGAGCAGTAGCTCTATGCTTTTTGAATTATTAAGGGAAGTTATAATTTACATATTGAGGCAGCTTTCAAAGAAAGGAACTGGCTCCTTTCCCAGGTCAGGATCTTTTTTTAAAAGACGGTACTTGGTTTCTTAAATACAGGGCAGACACTATTCTTTTTTTATCCTGTGGTCCAGTTTGCTCTCATGTAATGCTTAAAGTTTAATCACTCATTTTAGGTGATGAACTTATATGATGGAATATTGCCTTTTTTCACTGTAATAGATCTGTTTCTGGCAAATTTTACTGGAGTGTGGCTACTTTGGTTTCAAGAAGTAGCTTCTGATTAACAGTCAACACATATATATGGTTCATTGTGTGGAAATCTGAGATGGACACTTTTGATGGACACTTGATCAGGCTGCTTACACAGTGCACAAAATACTCTCTTTTGTCTGCTAACTTTCACATACAACATACTCACAAACCTGAGATTTCCTGTTAGTATTTTTCTGCTGACTGCCAGGTCACTGAATTCTGCAGAGAACTTTGCAGCCTTACAAAGCAGCAGTACCATAACAGGCCGAAGGGTTAAAGGAAAACTGTAAAACAAATATGCTTTTCTTCAAAAAATGGCATAGATGCAAAACAAACTGAATACAACTGGGTTTTCTATATTTCTTTTCATTTTTCATGTAAAATACTTTGCTAACTTCTGACCTTGGGAGCTTGATGTCAAGGATTGCCCTCAAGTTGCTCAGAAAATAACTTCTTTTTCAGCAATAACAGACCAGCTAATAAAATATTAGTAAAAGATGAAAAAATCCTCTCCTGCCTCAGCTTAATTAACTTTTATTGAAAATTGACTTTGCAAATCTGTAGAAGACTAAAATTAGTTATTAAGGTATCTTAAAAGGACTTTTTGTTAATGCATCAGATGAGAACTGCAGGTAATATCTTGGACACTGCAATGTCCCAATTTGTCATGATTTCATTGCTGCAAGACTCATGTCTAGTTGCTGAGTTCTCTTATACTTAGGCATTGCTTTTCAGTTAGGTAAATAATAAGAAAATGGAGCCCACCAGCTTTCACTACAACTAATGACCTTGACTTGCTATAGAGATGTTGGTTTCTGGACTATATCTGACACCTCTACTGATAGGCTGCAATGGGGTTTTTTTAATGTGTGGTTGTACTGCATCATAGAAGGAAGAGAGACTGGTGCTGAGAGACCTGAAAGTGTGGGCAGAACAATTTGAAAGAGACATAGCCCGAGCACAGGGGGCAGAAACAAGCTTACAAGAGAAATATCAGGTAAGCAGCAGGGAAAATTATGTATTATAAGAAATTGTTGATATTATTATGTGTAAAAGTACTGCAGTATTTTATGAAATCTGTATATTTGTGAGTGAATATACTGTTATTTAAAGATATAAGGACACAAACTGTCTTGCCCTTTATTGGTGGAGGAATTATAATGTCAGCAGTAGCTTTGCTACGTAGGACAGTGCACAGATGGTTTGCCTAACACAGAGCTTTTCCGAGCAGTGTGAAGAAGAACTGTCCTAGTTAGAAGTGAGCATGTGTCTGTGCCATCCTTCCAGATCCTGCATGATTTAGCTGAGATAGGAGATATGACTGAAGGCTGGATGAAGTGACAGGTGGAGAGGACAGGGCTTGGAGCTTTGTTTTTATCCCCTTTTCAAAGGTTGATGTCTAAGTCAGCAATACAAATTTTGGCCTAAATTTTCTCCTGAAGCTTGACCATTCTCTAAAAGCAGCCATTGTCCCAAGTAGCATTAATTCCATTTGCCAGTTTATCTGATAGGTTATTATTTCATTTCATATAGAGTTCAGGCATCTGATAACTGAAGGGAAATAAAAAAGTCCTACCTATATATAAATAATAAATGTACAAGTAAGTGTAGAAATTTAGTGCTACTCCTCTTTGGGAAGGATTAGGACTTCTATCAGTACAAAATTGTCATAGGTTTTAATGCTCCATAAATGTTGAAGAATTTAACTCTTTGACTCTGTACTACATTGATGTGATTTTCTCTGCAGTCATTTAAGCATTTCAAAGTACAATATGAGGTAAAAAGGAAACAGATTGAACTTGCAACCCAGTCATTAAGGAAAGATGGTAAATTATCGCTCGATCAAGCTATGGTGAAACAAGCATGGGAGAGAGTTTCTTCTAGGGTAAGTTGAAAATTATTATGCTATGTATTTTTGTATTAAAAGAAGGATGAGAATTTAAAATAATTTAGACACTTCTTTACTATTGATTTTGTTAGGCATTAGGAACCTAAAAGTGGACTAAATTTCTAGCACTGCTGTATTATTTTGCATTTGTTTTGATAATATTGACTGCACTACCATCTTCAGTATTGCTCAAAGATAGAATATGAACTTTGAGAAAAGGACTATACTTTGAGGTTTCCCTTTAATGTAAAAATGTTAACACTTTTCAAAGTGAAGTTCAAAATGTGGATAAAAAGAAAAGCATGCACAATGCCCCTTCCAAACTCAGTGTTCTAACACAACTTACTAGTTATTTGAGAAATTTTAATATAACATTTTTTTAATATAACTAAAAAAACTTCCTATATAGTACTGAATACTTTATGAATAAATGAGACTTTAATTCTATTTTTTACCTGTTTTCAATAGTAGTAAGCTAATATTAGTATTTGTGATAGTAATTTTTTACAATTGAATGAAAATCCCAAGCAAGTTATATTGCTTGTCCCAATTAAGTTATTAAGTCATTATTACTAATGCATATTCATAGTGTATATATGTATTTTTCATGTCAGGTATTTAACAGAGGATCTGTTTTAAAATATTCTGGAGTTCTCACGTAATTTGCATTATGTTTTCACTCCCATAACTGGGATTGCCAATAAGACACTGTATTTTACTGCCATATTGTCACCTCCACAGTCCTTTGAACTCATTTGCACCTTACAGATATAAAATATGTTCAAAATAGAGATAAAAAGATTTTATTCAGGAACATGAATTAAATTACATTGGTGGACGAAGGTCTTGCATCCCTTACTGTTCCTATTAACTGTTCAAATTCCAGATCTTTAGCTTGTCAGTTGTTCCAGTTTATTTGTGGTAATTCTGTAACTGAGTTGCCATTCTGAAAGGGAAATACATGAATGAACAAATCCTTACAGAGATTTTGTTGCCTGTGGAAATGCTATAATTTCCAAACTCATGTGGAGTAGTGTATCTAGATTTATGTCTCAAGCATACTCTGTTATGTGGGGTTTTGCTCTTACAGTATCAAGTCTGATTTTTATCAATGTACTTGTTTGTACAATTTAGCAAGGAAGTAATTTCAATCCTTTTATTTCCTAGCTGCTTGATTGGCACGTACACCTTGATAAGTCTCTTCCTGCACCTTTGGGTACCATAGGTGCTTGGCTCTATAGAGCAGAGGCTGCTCTGAGGGAAGAAATAACTGTTCAGCAAGCTCACGAGGAAACAGCAAATACAATACACAGGAAGCTTGAACAACATAAGGTAGATGTACATGCATTCATTCTGTGCATTGCACTTCATTGTTTCCACAGCTGTAAATGATCCATCCTATGTGAAGATTATTATTTCTAGTTTCTGTGGGTTATGTCATCCTAATGGTGGCTAAAGCCAAGTGTCTTGTCATGATGACCTGAACTATGATATCCCTGTATCTTACAAGCAATGTTCAGAATTGCTTTTGAATGTTCCTGTTCCTGTTTCTTTTATCTGAAAGATACCAGGTATTAATATTTTAATTTCTGTGTAAAATTCCATAGGGAGCTCATAAGTTGGGTACATTGTTCAACCAGTAAGAACATATTTACAACAGGGGAAACAGGAAAGAGGGAGCAATCCTACTAACTGTGTTGATATCACTGCAGGGGATATGCACAGAGGGCAGAAAATTAGAATAAAGTGTATTTTCATAGGGTTGTGATGACAGATAGCATGATAGCCATCTGTGATGGCAGATAGCATGCTGTGATAAACAGGAAACTTTTCCAGATGAATTTAAATAGCTGTACCATTATTCTTTGCTGGGTCCAAGTTCTCCTTTAAAATGGAAACTGTGAAGTTTGTCTGCATTTATATTATATGTATGAGAAAAATATATTGGTGAAAAAATATGTTGGTAAGATCATAAAAGAAATTGAACCAGTAAAAAGGGGAAAGAACCAGTAAAAAGTAAAAGGAAAAAGATGGTATAGAGAAAGGCAGTACTTGAGGCAGTAGGGCTGTATTCTTTTACATTTCTTCCTTTCTTTATCACTACTATTTTAAAATTTGATTGTAGATTTGTTATTTTTTGTGTTTAGGATATGAGTGGGGGTTTTGTATCAGAAAGTAACGTCATATAATGAAAAGGCGCAAAGTTTCATGGTCATGTGATTACTTTTTATTAGAACAATTTCAGCTCTTCTAACTTTAGTAATAGCTAATAAACAATATTAAAATCTATCAGTAAGATTTGTCATTTTTCAGGATCTAGTCTCTTATAGTGTTGAATTTCACTAGCTTTGTTGTTAACATCAAATATTTAGGGATTCATAGGATTTGGCATTTGTTTTAAAAATAACATGTCAAAGACTCTTGTGTTCTTAGAATGTGAACACTGTAGACCTGCTTTTGATACACTCATAAGAAGGACAAAAGAGTGTATCCTAAACTATTTTATTTGCATCAGAAATGCTGTGGTGAGGAGTTTTTGTGCCAAGAAATAAACTTTGATTTAGGTTAATCTGTGCCAGGGGAGTTTTCCCATGAGAGTAGGAGAGAAAAAGCTTCAAGAGAAGGATGTGTAATTATACCTGCTCCTGGAGTTCATTTTGTTGCTCAGATTTGAATTGATGAATCCTAATGTGCCATTGGATAGTGCATTTTTTTTAGTCCTTGTTTTCTTGGAGTTGGTTGGTTTGTTATGGTTTTGTTCAGATGACATCATCTCTTTGTTTTTATCTTTGTTTCATCTGACAGTGGGTTATTTTAGTGAACTTTACAGCCTGTGGCCATTTTGAACTTAGTACAAAATGTACCAGCTTATTTGGACTAATCTCTTGGAATCGGGCAAGCATTTAAGTTTATTTTAGTTGATATTGCAACAAAGATCCAGAAATCAAGGTTAATATCTGTGTTTGTTAAGGGTCATTTTACAGAGCAGGATTTCATTTTATGAGGAGGCTGTATATAACTTTCCATGGGCTTCCAGTTAATGCTGGATGCATGTTAGGGGGATCCTTTTTTGTACGGCAAGGTCTCAAATGCATGTGAGATACTTGTTCCAAGTCTTTCCTTTGATGTGAGGCTATATTAGTCACAGGAGTTTTCAACATGGTAAAATCGGCACATCACTTGCATCTGAGAAGGAGTAGTTAATTTCTCTTCACAACAGGGTGTTGGCTGAAGTGGAAAACAATGAAAATGCAGGCAGGTTGATGGTGATAGTGGGGCCATTTAGTGAGCTGAGCCAGAGAATTACCATTGATTCCTCCTGTGCAAATGCTGGGTGTTGGCTGGGGAGAAGCTCTTTCTTGGCACAGAGGAGTAAATAGACACGTATGATCAATACAGAAGCCTGCATTTTGCTCTCGGGTTAGAAAGGGGGAACCTTGCATGATCTCCTTTGCTAGTAGGGCTTCCGTGCACTTTGTGCCAGCAGCTGTCTGTATGCAGCAAAATACCCTCCATTCTATTCCTCTCAGCCGCTCGCTGGGGACTTGGTGTGTTACTGTTAACAGTATCTCTTCAAAGAGTGCTGCCAGTCATTCATTTTAATATGTAGTCTCCAGGAAGCCGTTTGAAGCAGTGTTGCTTAGTTACAGTTGAAGTGTGCTCTGCTGTAAGGTTTTCGCTGGTACAATTCATATTGCAGGAATACAGGTCGAGTACCACATTCTGCATTTGTTCGTGCAATATTGGGAGAGAAATCCTGAAATCGTTTGATGGTGAGAGAGTGAAAAGTTTACTAAATATTGAGTATGTACTTACGTAAGGAGCTAGAGATCTTCTGCCTATATATAGAAGAGTAGATTAGTTGCTGAAAATTTTAATCTATACTTACTAAAGGTTAATATCTGTTGGAAAGATGTAAAGAGTAAATTTAGCAAGATTATGCTGTTGTGATGTGAGCTTATTGGCAGACTGTATTTTGGGGATTATTTAATACAGTTAAGAGTTCTTGTTTTGTTATACCTTTGCAGTGCATCCTCTGTTTTAAAATCTTCCATAACTGTTTAGCATAGCTGTAACAGAGCTTCACGTAAGGGGGTTCCCTGTGTAAATGTTCAAATTAATGTAAATTCTTTTGCTGTATGCATAACCTTGCATGCAAATGTGGGAGCATGATGAAATAGTTAACTACACTGAGTCATCAGTGAAGGCTTAAATTGTGCTTATTAGATAGCCTACTGTGAGCCTTTTCTATACCCCTCCCTCTTCTCAATTTCTTTCTCTTTCTTAAAATCAAACCAGGATCTGCTGAAAAACATAGATGGTCACAAAAAAGCATTCCATGAGATCCACAGGACCAAGTCAGTTAATGGAGTGCCTGTTCCACCTGACCAGTTAGAGGATATGGCAGACAGGTAAGGCTTCCAATCTGAAATTAAAAGCTTCTGTGCATGAAGGGGAGCCTGTTTGCTTTTTAATCTGTCGATGTAGAAATCGCTGTCTGGTTATGTTTCTCAGTGACAAACTGAGATGGATGGAAAAACTTACTAGAATATACATAAAAATATACTGAAAAACCTGATGCTTTAAAGGTTGATGAGAATCAAAACAAGCTATGAATTTTGTATGGGAATACTTTGACTCTGTATTGATCCTGTTATTGCTTGTCCCTGGAAGAAATGTTATATAACAACAGCCAGGATGCATGTAAAAAAAAAAGAAAAATGACTTTGCAAAACTTAGTAACAGATGTAAACCAATGATTTCTATGAATAAACAGAAATATAATTAATTTGATGTTCAAGAGCAGTCATCAGAATATCATCATACATAATTCAGTGTTTGTAGACTCTGAATAAGGTGAAAGATTAGAAAATATTGGAACTGTAACTAAAGCTTTCAGTCTCTCCTGCAAAAATTAACATTGCTCTATTTTACTACAGTGTGATTTGTTTTATAGGTTTAATTTTGTTGTCTCCTCATCTGAGCTCCATCTGTTGAAGATGGAGTTTCTGGAACTGAAGTACCGTCTACTGTCACTCTTAGTTCTTGCAGAATCAAAGTTAAAATCATGGATTATCAAATATGGAAGGCGAGAGTCTGTGGAACTACTTCTTCAAAATTATATTGTAAGTTGGGGTTGTCTTCTTTTTATAATTATTTTTGAAATATGAATATTTAAGTTTTCTAGAAATGAATAAAAGAACACAAACAGAAATAAGATTTGCCAATCATCAACTTTATGACTGTATTCCTATGGAATATGTTTTCGGAGGTGAATTTGTCTTCTCCATGGAGAAACTTTGGTCAAAAGGCTAAAAATTAAAACTATTCTCTTTGTACCATGTCTTAAAAAAAGAGAAACAATGTCCCAGGTGCTAACTGTTTGATGATTAATTTAGCAAGCACATCTGGAGGTTCCAAATCCTAGAATTTCACTTACTTTATATAACAATTACAAAGAACTTAATTTCATCTTCTTTTACCACTGCAAAGATGTACTTTATAGTGACTATACAGTTTAACAAATAGAGTAGGTTTTTGGCATGCATTCCCACACAGTACTTTTTTTAAAGTCTTCCAAATGAATAAAAAAAAAATATGTTATTCTATCTCTGTGTACTTGTTCAATATACTGTACCAATAGGGATGTCATTTTATTCTTTTAAAGAATAATATTTTTTTGTTTGTTCTAGTCAGCATTAGTATATTAAACCCATTAATTTATTTCTGTTCTGGAGAGAGATTGCTCCAGCTCTGCATCAGCCATATACCATGTTAAGAAACAGAAGCTATTGACTTATAGGAGTTAATTGATAAGTTATTCTCTCTCAGTCTTATGCTGCTGTATATTTTGAATTCACATGTGCAGTGCCAAGTGGTAGGTAGAAAGATACTACTGCTGCACTTCCATATAAGGGTATGAGGAATTCTTTCAAAAGCAGGGCTGGTCTAAATACTTTTTTCCCCTTCTATCTAATCCATACAGTGAAAGTTGCATGGGAAAATGAAGTCTAGAAAGAATTCATACAGAGCCAGATTGATGTGTAGGGAAAATTGTCCATGACCCCCCTGCTTTGGAAGGAAAGTTCAAACTCAGTGAAGTTCCTCTACATAGGGAGAATTTCTGTATTTAAACTTTAGCAGTTAGGGACAAATAAAAATTGAGGAGTTGGTTAACCATTTTATTTAGGCAATCTTTGCAAAATTCAGATATTCCTTGAAATAACTTAGTCTGCTAGAGTGATGGACCAGGTCACCTAGGACTTTAGTCCATTAGTTTATTCTGTAAGACTGTCAAAAAAACCTACAAAGGTCACAAGGGATATAATAAGAAAATGGATAGCTTGAGTTTTGGATTATTTTTTTATGTCACTTTCTTATTTTTTGCTTTAAAATGAACTTCAAGTTGTTAATTTGTATATTAGTTTGCAATTACCACAGTTATTCTTGTGATTCAGACCACTAATGCTGAGGTGGTCATTAGGGAAAGAAAATGCTTCCTTGTATCAGTTTTGAAACCATACAACATCAAAATGAGAAAATCGGAACAGGAAGATAAATATATCTCATTTTCATTCTTGATGGCCTTGATATCCACTTCAAGGTGTCCAGTGGTGGAAAGAGAATGTATTTGCTTTGGCTTGCCTGGCACCATTTTTCTAAGACCATGAGCCAAGTGTTACTCTTCCAGATTAGGAGTCTTATGTAGGAAAGCTGTAGTCAATACCTTATAGTCAATGACTATATTAGTAGGAGATAAAAATATAAATCTGTTTGTCTGCCAAAGCAGACTGAGGAATGTCAGCATTCTAGGAACATGCGTAATTAGGATCTGGATAAAACATATGCCTGGAAAATATTTATGTACTCCAGCTTAAAAATAAAAATGATGTTTGTTACTTCATCTTTTCACCGTCTGTCTTATACCAGAAGTAAAGGTCAGCACAGATTGTACACCATCAACCTGAAGAATATACTGTACCAAAGTCTCAGCTGTAACGGAGATACTAAGTACAGTTATCCATGGATTTTAACCCACAGAACTGTGCTTTGAAGTTGCTGTCTGAGCACTTTTTTATGGGGAAAGCTGTTTGTTTTCTTCAAGGGGTCTTGTCAGATGGGACACAATATTAATCAGTAAAACATCTATATTTAATTTTTGAAAATATTTCAAGTAGCTCTTGAGGTCAGTGTTATATGAATAATTTTTACTCACATGAAGTTTCAGAGTTTTTGATTCAGGTTAAAATGTCTTGTGTGGGTTTGGCAAAAGCGAAAGTCAGGAGTTTGTCACATAATTCATGGTAAAGCATGTAGTTCTTTATACATGACAGATTTTGTTTTAACAGGAGAGCAGAGAAAACTTCTGACTGTTTTTAACTTCTAGTTTCCTTGGTTATAAACACATTTCTAAATTACATACTAGATAACTGTGTCAATTTGACATAGTAACTGTCAAAGGTTTTAAAATACAAGATTTTTAGATATATGCTGGCTGGCAAATTAATGTTTAAAATATTTTTTTATGTTATATAATAGGGGTTGATGAACACACGAAAATCTGATTCTCCTCTTCAACATACATTGAACTTTTAACTTCCTTTGAAACCTGGTTTTGCCAGCCACATTGGTCTATTTTTGTCTATTCCAAAGCTTGTATAGACATACGTGGGGCACACATTCCTTAATTTTGTAATCTGCAGATGAGGAGGCTTGGGATGTATCATAAACTACAAACCATTCCAAACTCTACTGTTCTTTTCCTTTTGTAACAGTGGTAATACAAGATACAATATGCTTCCATAATACAGAGCTATAGTTATATGTTGCACTTAAAGGAGGTAACATTTCTGAAAGATGTTAAAAAAGGTCAGTGTCATTTGCCATGGGGAATATAAGAGGCATAAATGTCAGAGGCAAAACTTTTTGACCAAAATTTTTTCAGATAATTTATTCATCACACTATTACACATTATACAGCTAAACCATCACTCAGAAAGGAGAAGCTCTGTCTCACACTTTGGAAAAAACAGCATCTCTTTGTGCAGGGTTTCCATATTCTTATTTTTGCCAACTGCGAAAGAAAAACTTAAGGATAAGGCAAATGTTTTTTACCTTTTAAAGTGTAACCCATCTTTCTGCAAAGGCTTAATATAGGAACAGTTTTTGAAGTTTAACTGGATTTGATTTTTTTGGTGACCTATATTAAGGACATTTTCTCTTCTATTAAAATTATTCCACTTACATTTCAGTGTAAAACAGTTTTCATTAAATAACTTGTAAGTTAATTACTCAGTTTCTGTACATTCTAACTACCATGTGCTGGTGAGTTTCAGCAAGTCAGCAACTAGAAGCCTAAGAAAAGTTTAAATAACCTTTCTGTGGGGAAAGTAAATAAATCTGTTTTGTAACAATATACTCTGCTGTAACATTAATTTGAAAAGGTGAAATTTGTATACTATTTTATAATTATGATAATTTAAATATTATGGAGAGATGAATGGAGGAATAATGAAGTTAAAAGTTGTCATTACTGTCCTGATGTAATTTCATGGAAATTATCTTTATTCTTAACACCTACCTTTATTTTGTCTGTTGTATTTATTTTCTTTTCAGTCTGTTATTGAAAATAGTAAGTTCTTTGAGCAATATGAAGTCACTTACCAGATCTTGAAAAGAGCAGCTGAAATGTATGCCAAAGCAAATGGCTCAGGTAAATGTCTATATTTCTTTCGTCACTGCAACAGCATTTTAATCTCTTTATACATAAGTATCCTCTAAAAAGGTCTCCTAGGATTTCTTTTGTCCATGCAGCAGAGCTGTTTACCAACAGCAGCTACAGTTCACCAGAGACTGCAGCCTCTAGTAGTATTTTCACATATTCTATAGCATGTCACCTGGTCAAGAGCAGCCTGCTCTCCTGCTGTTAGATTTCCTCCTGGAGATTTCTGTATCTCCAGAGGGAGGAAGATCATGTTCAGACTTCTTCATGGGAGAAGTCCATCATCCATGCTAACTTTTGGATTATTTCGGTGTTGTTGATTTGGGCCGAAAGTGTGCCAGAGACCAAATTAGGAGTAGGGAAAATCATGTTCTGGTGCCTGGAAATGCTCCCTGGCTTGGCTTCATTTACTAGAAAAATACAAATAGAGAGCTGATCCCAGTATCATTGCAGTTGCAAAATTATCCTTTGATTTATTGAAGGTTCTTTGTTAACTTTGAAAATCTCTAAGAGGAACTCAAATGATAGTTTGAGTATGGATATACATGAGAAAAATGTGTAGCTGATTCAACAGCTACCTCTTGTCATTCCTGAGCATTGCTGAGTTGAGTGAGAATTTGAGGGCAATATTTGACCTAGATAATTACAGACACGAGGTCACTTTAATCTCTGCTGACAGTAAAGTCCGTGGAGGATTGCTGCAGCTTCTAGAGGGGAGAGAAAATGGATACCTTTGTTTGTTGAGAAATTTTAAGTTGATAGCGACACCCAAATTTTGCAAAAGTAAATATTTTTACAGGATATTCTTACAAAGAATAAGAGTCATAGATTTATTCAATGCTATTAATAAAATCCAATAACAAATTGCTTTCTAAAGGACAAGTACTCACATATATGAATTCAACAATAGCAGCAGAAATTAGAGGACACCTTAGCTAAAAACTGTTTAAAATATCTGTATTCTGCATATTTTATGAAGTCTCAGCATTTGCTTCGTCCTTTTTCTTCTCTGTTTTTTTTTTTTTTTTCTGGAATAAGGACACACTTGTTCCTTTATTACCATGTGGAAAATATTAAAAATTAAATGGCAAAAATTACCAGCAGTTTATTTTCAAAGTTAATGGAAGAAAGATCTGAATTTCATTCCATACTTTTCAATGCAGATATAATATGCATTTTTATATAATAGATCTCTCATTTTATGCCTTTTTAAGGCAAGTTTATCCCCTGATTTCTTTTACTGCAGATTTGAAATGAACACCACAGAAAATATACCGTCTGCCTGTTTTAATTTAGCTTTCATTTTATATACTTTTCTCAGTCTTTAATTCACAGGTTTAATTCCTCAGTCATGAGTTTGCACTAAAATTGGGCTGTGAACATAAGTATATAAAAGCCTACTGAAATAGAAATTAGAGTAAAATATCATTCCCTGATGAGAATGGATAAGCATAACATGAAGTTAAGTTTACAGAAATAATAATAACCAAAGTAATCAATGTCTTTCCTGTATCTCAGTGGAAGAAGTTGAGAATGTGATGAAATTCATGAGTGATACCACAGCTCAGTGGAGGAACCTCTCAGTAGAGGTGAGGAGTGTAAGAAGCATGTTGGAAGAAGTAATTGCTAATTGGGACAGATACAGCAGCACTGTGGCAGGTCTGCAGGCTTGGCTGGAAGATGCTGAAAAAATGCTGAATCAGCCTGAACATTCTAAAAAGGTATGCACTAATAGCATATGTATCTGGTTATTTTGTAAATTAGGAAACATGGGATGTGGTTTTGAATTTGTGTAGCTTGTTTTGTGAAATGTCATAGAAGAGCAAGAGTTTTTTTCAGATTTTCTATACTATCTTTGTTCATCATAGGAATTTCATGTTTGCTTGTTTGCTTGTATAGGATGTGTGTATATACACACAGTGAAGGAAAGCATCATCTGTGATAACATGGTTAGAGTCATCTTTGACATGAATACAGGGCAGCAGTATTGCTCACAGATAAGAATGTTACATGATTCACTTAAAGGCAAATACAGCTCTTAACACCAAAGTGCATAGTCATGGCTTACATGTAAAGACACTTGAAGAAAACCCACTATATTCTAACCCAGGCAAAGGCCATAGTAGCCCTTTACCATGCTGTCATGCTTTATTCTTCTTTTCATTATCTCTGTATCATTTCAACACCAGCACATAGCACTGTTCTTCTTGGAAAAGAAAGTGGCTTGTTGGCTTTCTGCTTGGCTTCTGTTTTCAGAAACCTTACTGTGAACCTGTAGCACAGATCTTGCAAAAGAAGATCAGTATCTATTCTGCAGCTTCTTTGTTTACTTAAGTAAACAAAAAAACTTAAGCATAATCATCCCATTGTAACTGCATTGTCCCACACTTTTCTCACACATCTGTGTGAAAAAGTTTTCAAAGAGCTTGTAGATCTCACTTAGGACTTCCTTAAAAAGAACTGCCTTGTTTTAATTGAGCACAGTACCTGCCAAACTTGTTTAAATTTTACACATGGTTTGGGTTGGCTTCTGGAATGTAGAGGATCCCCAGCAGGATCTGAGGAAGGTAAAGTTTTGTGGGAGTAAGTGTTTGGGAGCAAGAGTAGCTCACTTCATGTGCTTTTTCCTTCTTGACCTCTAGTAAGATTGACCATTGAAGGCCTGACCAGTGCCAGATTCAGCAGACTTAATTTCTTTTGAATGTGCTCATAGAGGGTAGGCTTTGCACAAAGCAAGGGGTGTGCTCCACTGCAGATACAGTTTACTGAAGTGGTTAAACTTATTCACTGGTACATCAGTGCAGAGCACCTGTACACTACTGATCTCAGCTTTAGGAATTGAAAACACTATGTGTTGTTTTCAGATGCAACTGAAAAGAAAGAGTCAAATAAGAGCATACTGGTCAACTCTCTGCTCAAGACATTAGACCAGTATGCATCCATTTGACCTTTTCAGTTGCGTCTGAACTGCTTTTGCCTGACAATATGGTTGGATAGGACTTTCTCACATCCACCCTTGAGCAAAGGATTACATGGGACTGTCACTGGGGGATGAACACTCTTAGAAATTATAGGGTAGATTGATAGTCATAAGCAAAATGGATCACTGCCCCTTCCTAAGTCGTGAGGACCAAGTACAGCAGAGACAAGCCAAAGCCATGTCAGAGAAGATGTAGGCAATCGTGAGACAGAGATGGAGTCCTGTTTTGTTTACTGGTGTAGCTGGAGTCATTAGAGCCTGTCTTAGGTATTGCCCATCCTTTTGAAGAGAGAAAAGGAATGGAGGGAGCTGGTCTTTGTCTTCTATACCAATTTATGTGCATTTGTATGCAAGATGCATAGTCTATTTAGGCTGTCTCACTGGGGCAGGGGGGAAAAGTATCAGTGAGAACCATTCCTTTCAGCTCTGCACTCACCTGCTCTGAGATAGGAGGAAGCCGTGATGAAGAATCAGTCTTCACAGGTCGTCTGGGAAGCTGCATGCAATTCACAGCATGGGAAAATCCCCTCTAAAGCCTGTATATGGCTCAGGTTACTATCAGCCCATGTTGTTTCAAGACAAGACAGAAATTAGATGAACCCTAACAGCGTTTGTAGTTATAAAGCTTTCTCTTAAGGAGGAGTTCCATTTGTTTAACTGAAATAACTCACCTAAGTAAAATGAGCTGTAAGTAAACTGACAGTAATTTTTAGTTCCACAGGTTATGTTCACAGACATTGAAATTCTGTTATGGTACATTTGGTGTGAAGAGCTTCAGAGGATAACTGTTCAGAGTTTTTATCAATCCATTAGCTGGTGATTAAATTTTGGTTTTGTGATTTAAGATAAAGACTAATTGAAAGGGTTTTGGAAAGATGTTTTCCTTTTCTTCTTCAGGATTTTTTCCGGCACTTACCTCATTGGATACAACAGCACACAGCCATGAATGATGCTGGTAATTTTCTGATTGAAACATGTGATGAGACCATATCCAGAGATCTTAAACAGCAGCTTCTGTTGCTAAATGGAAGATGGAGAGAACTGTTTATGCAAGTTAAACAGGTAAGTGATACTGCCCTTGTTAGTTTTAAGTATTTATTTGGTCATTTCCATGCAAGCAAGACAGATTGCCCTACTAGCAAGGACTGTAGTACAACTTAATAAGATGTCTAGGTGTTCATCATTATTTAAATCAGAAATTACTCCGTGACAGTAGTTAATTTTATTGGGGGCTCTTCCTTTATTTATCTTTTTGGTTATACAACTGTTTAGTGTTATTTTTTGACATTTACAATTAGTATAAGCTGTAGTTTTTTGCTATGGTCACCTGTCTTGATGCAGAGAATGTTATTTATACATATTCTCTACTGTTCTTCAAAGAAAATTATTGGGTTTTAGTAGCTATTGTTATTGTAAAAGCTCTGTAAAGCTAAACAGTGAAAATGTTGAAATTTATTATTTAACTACTTTTTGATGAAAACTGCATTTGATTGTTATGTATAACTACTCTTTGATGAAAACTGCATTCAACACCTGCAACAATAAGCAGGTACAGTGCAAGATAACTAACTAAATGTTTTCCCCAGATCAGTCAGACTTCTATTTTACCCACAAGGAGGCACTGATAGTAAATGAAAAAACCACCCTTTATCTCGTTAAAGGGATTCTACTGTTAGGAAAATAATTATGTTTCTATATTTGTTCTTTAAAAAGCAAAGAGAAGATGTGAGCTTAATTACACTGAAGTATTTCACACCTCATAAACATATTAGAAAATATCTTTGCTATAGTCAGTATGCATCTAGTGATATTGATTTTTAATCACCTATTTGAAGGCATAGATCTGCTTTTTTTTTACTGGCATGACTATTTTCTATTCAGTCAAGTTAAATGGAAAAGGAAATAAAGACTGCCTCTCTTTTATTGTAACTTTTCCAGACTGCTGACTAGAATGTTCTCAAGCTTTGTTTACTGATGATATTTAGGGTGATTCACTTACGTAAGTGAATACCTCTTCCCCTACTTATGTAGCTTCTTTCTTTTGTTGGCTATATATTTTTTTCTCACTGGCTTTTTACCATTTCTGTCATACAGCTCTTTCCGCTTTCTAAGACCTATGTTTCCCTTTCTTCCAGCCAGCATTTTTTTATTGAAATTTCCCTTATCCTTCAGTTCTTCTAGGCTTTTCGTGTTCTATTCTCTTGATTGAATTTTCAAAATTGATGTTGTAGGTAATGAGAAATTAATTGAATTGTTGATTCTAGGTTAGAAACAAATGAGATTCAAATTTAGTCAGATGAGAAACAAATTTAGAAGATTAGTTTCCATTAAATTGTATTTCATTTAATATAATTTTTCCAGCAAACAATTGCACTGAAAACATGCTAATTCTTTAAGTAATTTCTTAATTACCAAATATCTCTTTTTGGGGCGGTTATTTTTTTGATTGTTCCTTTTTGCTTCACATTTTTGTAGTATGCTCGAGCAGATGAACTGGACAAAATGAGGAAAGAGTACATGGATGGTGTTGCCCATTTGACAGCTTTTATTGATGGAAGCAATAGGAAATTTTCAACCCCTGTAGAAATGTCCTTCCTTGATGTCAAAATGTTTGTACAAGAATTAGAAGTAAGTGTCTTACTTTCATTTCTTTCTTTCTCCTTCATAAGAGAGAAACTTGTAATTATTTAACTGATAGCATAAAATTATTTTAATATATGTTGCCATTGCTGATTTGTTTGTTTGTTTTTACCAGTGGTGCTTTTTTTTGGTATGGTTTTGGCTATAGCTGATATAAATCATTGTATTCTATGAGTGACATTTTTAGAGTAAATTTCCAAAATACTGTCCAACTAGATATTTTCTTCTGTGTAGTTTCAAATGATATTCAGGTGAATTGACTGATACCCTTTGGCTCAGTTTCCATGCATTTGAAACATATCTCAATATTCGCTAAAATCAGTGATGAAAATAATTAATAATTAGAATTTATATTTTTTATCAGTCCTGTATCTCCCATGAATGCATAGATGCTGCTGTTGAAATATTTTTTGAATCACTTGTTTCAGAATACTAAGCAGAAATTGCCTGCAATTGAAGCTCAGTATAAAGCGGTTACAAGAACAGTGCAACTTGTTACAAAAGAAGTTCCCCAGGAGGAAGTGAATGAAATGCTGGGAACTTTGACACGGATCAAAGAGCAGCTGAGCAAGGTTGCAGAACACTTTCTCTACTACATATGACTGTTGACTGATGTTGAACTAATAAATAGTAAGCTTCTATACATAAATGCTCACATATACCCATTTGAACAAATAAGTAGTTGTAATAACAGTGATTCAGTGTGGAGAACATGTTACTTCTAGACTCTAAGATTACCATTCTTAAATTTAATATTCTGTTCTTGATGAAGTAATACAGGATCAGGATTGATCAATCTTGAAAAAGACTAGGTAGCAACTATATAAACCTACATGCAAAGGACGTTATTATTTATTGAATTTTACAACTTTTTCAATACTTTTTTTTGATGGTGAAAAGATTAAGGAGTATTCCTGTGCCCTGCTGTATGAATGCCAGCGTCTGCTGTCTCCACTGGAAGAACTGGAGAAGCAAATCACACATTTTTATGAATCTCTTGAAAAAGTAAATGAAATAATTTCTATCCTGGACCCTGAAGCACAACCCACAGCTGTTCTTAAACAAAAAGCCCAAGTAAGTTTCAAAAACTTCTTACCAAGATCTGCTACCTCTGAGTATTTGCAGTTAGCTTTCTTAGGAATTTGGATTGAAATTCAGTAAGTTAAGCAAATGCTTCTTCATATTCAGGCAACAAATATAGCCTTATCCTAAAATCAGCTAGGCATAAATGTACAAAGATTGCAACTTGTGTCCCCTCCTAGTGTCTTGGTTTCAATTCAAGGTGTAAATGTAAGACTTTTTTATTTTTCCATTATTTTCCCAAGTAAATCATCTTCTGTTTATTAACACAAGCTGAGTCACATGTCCAAACTGTGGTTTAAGGGGCAGCTCCTAAGAGCACTCCTTTCCTTTGTTTTCAGAATCGAGAAGGTCACAATAAAAAGACACGTTGCTTCTGCAGTTATTTGCCAGCAAGGAACCAAAATCACACCATTTATATGAAGAGTGCTAGTTTTTGCCTGATCGGAGAGTAAACCAAGATTTGTGCTAAGGAATACAGTGCACCTTCAGTAGCAGAATGGTTTCCTCACTACAGGATTTTTAAATCATTTTTTTAAAACCTGTGCTACTTCATGCAATGTTTTCTTTTTTGTCTCCTTTTTTCTCATTACTTAATACCATTTGTAATGAAATCTGAATTCCAAAAGCTGACATGAAAGATTAGTTTTTTGAAAGGCAAGGAAGGTTGAGATCTCATCCTGCTACTGAGAGCTGTCATTCTTACGTCTGTTGATTTCACTGCTGCCTGCTTCCAATTATACAATAGATATAGAAATCCCATAACGTTAAATCACAGAATAATGTATTGATCAGCATTCTCTAAAACTGTATGAAGGGCTTGGGTACCTGCCTGGGCCTTGTTTTTATAAATAGCTAGAGCTCTCTTTGGGTACAGACTTACCATACAAGGAGAAAGTTGTGTTGTTTGTGTTATTCCATATAATATTTTGTGTGGTCTGTTTCTTATTGGTTCTTTGACCTCATCTCTTTTGTTCTTATTGTCAAAAACATCTTGGTATTTTGTCAGACTTTTCTCTCCTTTGTTCCTGGCCAGGGTGTATATGTGTTTTTTTCTTTCAGGATTTGGTAGCTTATCAAGAAAACTGCAAGAAAGATTTGTCCCTGATTGAGAGAAACAGTCAGAGTATCCTGCAGTGTGTGGCTTCCAGTGAAGTGCTACAGCATTTCCATCAGTCAACATTTCAGAAAAAAGTTACACAAGTTCAGATAACTTTTCAGGTAATAATGTCGTACCTTGGTGCATATTTTTGAAAGTTTATTCATATGCAGTTGATCCATCCTGCTGATGGATCAACTTTCATTGTCATTTCATCATCTCTAGCTACCATCCTGGACAGCTCTCCTCTCTGGTGCCACATTATTAATTAAGGATTTGTCTGTATTAGGTAATAAGTGGTCAGGGGGCTGACAATCATGTTCTCCATGGACTTATTCAGAGGTGAGCCTGCCACAGTGGAACCTGGGATTTAAGACAGCTTTCACATGTCTCAGGCTCCTTTGGAATGAGGAACCTGAAATCCTGCTGTTAAGGCTGCACTGTTGGGTTTTTTTTCTCCTGACTTTATTATCTTGGCTAATTATTTGCTCCCATATTACCATACATACTGCTTCACACAAAGCGTGGAACATGGAAGCTCTTGCACATGGTACTATTGCTGGTCCTTGTATTTCCTCCAGAAAATGGATTGTAAATGTAGAAGGTTTGCAAATATGTTGCATTTGTTAATATAAAGATGTGTGTGCTTTGGGCTATATTGCCACTTACCTGTAGAGCTCTATGTTGTTATTATCACTTATTACTGATATTTTCAGTGCTATTCAGCCCCCATCTAGCCCCACTCTAATATGAAATTAACCATTACACATGGTGTGATTTTTGGGGTTGTCCTGTGCACAGTGAGGAATTGAACTCAATCCTTGTGTGTCATTTCCAACTCAGTATATTCTATGATTTTATGATTATCTTGGAGTCACATCTTCGGACATTGGGTTCTATTGCATTTGTTTTCAGGCAATTATTGTTCAGTATAAAGGTATCTAAACTGAATTTTAAACTACAGAAAATCACCTATCAGTAAAGAGCTCTGAGAGATGGATTACAAAATTTTTATTGTATTTGTGAGTTGTACTTAAAGATAAGTGGGGTTTGATTTATAACAGAAATCATTATTTCAGTTTAGCTTATAGTAGCAAAAGCAGATACAGTTGTAACTTGGTAAATTTACCATGTTCAACATTAATTATTTTGTTCCTATAAAGTTGGATAGTGGTTTCTCTCTTTTTGTGTTAGAAAATAAACCTACAAAATATGGTGTAATCATACAAAATGTGACATACCTAGAGTTAAAATATTGGAAGCTGGAAGTTTTTCATGTAAAGAATACATTCCTATATAACTCTAATATTATGCATTTATTTTTATCAGGAAACCTTAAAAAAGATTTAGTAAGATGTTTAAGTTGAGAATGACAGATTTGATTAGCTTGCTAATCAAAACTCACTACAAATCTTTACTCTGGGGTTTGTAAGCAGTGAGGATCGTGAAATGTGTGTATAGTAAGCAGTGTTGGAACTACCTTGCAGCGGTTAAACTGCTGAACTGTTCAATTTTCCTGGTAAGTTTTGTTACTTCCTTGTGGAATTGTAACCACTGAAGAATGCAGTGCACTGGAATGGACGAAAATGCAGAATAATGGAAGAGCTGTCTAAGGTTTCAAGAAAAGAAGATTTCAGCAACTAAACCACAAAATTTGCTGTCTTTCTTTTAAGCAGATTTCTTCCTGCTACTTATCTGACCTACTAGTGTGTTAATCATAAAAACCTCTTTCAGGTCAGAAGACCTGTAGTATGGAACTGGTTGGATCCATGGGTCAAACCACCTCGATGTCAAGTCAGATTAGGAGGAGGTAGTTTAATACTAGGAAAAATGAAATGGCAAGCTTTTGGCCAAATCAGGTGCTTTGTATTTGAAAGCAGGCTTTAGGGAAGAAATACACTAATCAAATTGGTAGAGGCATTCTGAAAGTAACAGAGACATCTATATTAGATATCTACTAATTTTATTTTTTTTTTTAAATAATGACATTAGCCCAAGCGTTAGTATAAGTATTAAAAATTGTGAAAATGGGAGCATGAAAGGGAGAAGCATGGTGAAAAGCATATATTTGAAAGAGTGACACAATTTAAATGCATGTTTTGTAAGATCATGGTAAAAGAGAGCAAATAAAAATCAGTGTGAAAGTGCCAGCTCATTTTCTTTGCTTGTAACTCAGAATATGGTCAGGAAAGCTGGTGAGTGGAGAAAAAACATAGAAGCAAATAGCCGTTTGATGAAGAAATTTGAGGAGTCTAGAGCAGAACTGGAGAAAGTAATACAGATTGCCAATTGTTGCTTAAAAGAAAAAGGAAATCCTGAAGAACTTCTCAGAAAACATAGCGTGAGTAAATTCTCTGACCTTCCTCATGGAAATCTTTGAGTGCATGACATATAAATGAAAAGCCTACTTAATTCTAAAATTGATGTGGGTTTCTTGCACGTGTAGAAGTTATACAGATCAGGTCAAACTAATGCTAAGATTGAAAAACAAAAAGGAATAATGATCACCTCTCTTACTCATGGATGCAAGCAACCAGAAGGTGAAGAGAAAAGACCCCATAGAAATTAGGGCAGGTTTCGTCAGTAGAACCATTAAGAGTTAGAACACTATATTTTGCCAGTCTCACACATCCGTTACTCTTTTTTTCAGATTAATACCCATGTCTGTATTATAACCATTACTTGTGCATGTGGCTTTAAAATCTATTCTTGTTAAAATACCATCTCAGTGTACTGGATGAGAATAAATTAATTTGCTGGACTTTAAATACCTAGAAATAGTTATTTCCTTAGCTCAAACTTAAATTCTTCAATGCAACAAAAGTAACTTTGAAACTTAAAGTGTGCATTAGGAACTTTAGTTTGGCAGGTTACTACATCAATAACCAGCTTCATCTTCTCACCTTCTCACTTTCTGCCTCAACTTCAGGAATTCTTTAACCAGTTGGATCAGAGAGTCCTAAATGCCTTTCTGAAAGCTTGTGATGAACTTACTGACATCCTCCCAGAACAAGAGCAACACAGCCTGCAGGAAGCTGTGAGAAAACTCCATAGGCAGTGGAAGGTTAGTGAAGGATGTCTCTGGCAATTGTAAATCTTAGTTTTGAAAAGTTTTTGCATGACCTACATATTGGAAAAAAACCCAAAACTAAGTAAGTTGATTATTTGTCCTCCTGTATAATTGGAAAAAAAGAAAAAAAAAAATCTATTTTACAACATTAGATACAGCTATACCACAAATAGCCTCTTGTAAAAGCCCTGTAAAAGTGAAGTGATTAAATGAAGTCAAGAAATATGAGGCATTAATTATAAAACCTTCATTTTCTCCCTACTTATAACAGTAGTGATACCTGTGTTAAGAATACGTCTTGAGAATAGATGCTAGCTTTTCTTTATGCTGATGTTGGATGATTGCAGTTACTTTCCCAAACAAACAAAAAGAAATCTGTAAGAGGTCAGGCTATCAGTTTAAATTGTCATCTACCAAAGACTCTAAAAACTGAACAAACTTTGCTCATAAGCTATGGAATTTTTTGCCTGCTACAGCATGTTGCTGGTCAAAGCTGGAGTGATGTATGACTGGTTTCTCACTAGCAGGCAAGCAGCAATCTCTGGAAACAATTCTGAATACTATTTTATACAAGAAATATTTGGCATATCTTACCAAGAATGAAGATATCTCTGTAATGTGCTTTATACATACACATTTTGGTCTCAACTTATGACCTTATATCTAAGACATATTGGTAACAAAGTGAATACAGAGAAACCCCTATCTGTTCATGCACATATATGCCTAATTTTCTATATTATCAGTTTTTAGATAATTTATTTGTAGCAACTTCACCCTGAGGTAATAGGAGTAGTGTTTTTTCTCTGTGCTTCTTTATTGCCCCTGTGGGTGTGTAGGATCTTCAAACAGAAGCTCCATATCATTTGATCCACTTGAAGATTGAAGTACAGAAAAGCAAGTTCCTGGTCACAGTGGAGGAGTGCAAAGCTGAACTAGCTCGACAGAATAAGGTGTTATCAAGAGAAGGAAATGAAAGAATGATCAAGGAACACGTGG
The DNA here is from genome assembly GCA_013397135.1 of Pachyramphus minor. Lineage (NCBI taxonomy): Eukaryota > Metazoa > Chordata > Aves > Passeriformes > Tyrannidae > Pachyramphus > Pachyramphus minor. The sequence continues at coordinate 122,931 of VYXB01009185.1, read as the reverse complement.
TATGAATTATACACCACCGTGGGGGCGTTTACAGAAATAAATTTCAATGTCAATAATAAACTGAAATTCTGACCAACATTTAAGCCACTAAACACTTTGTGTCCAACTTAGATCAATTCTTGTGGTCTTTAACAAAATTTTTTTTGATCTTAGTAGTTTATAAAAAACATATATATAGATATGCTTTGTGATTTCTGCAAGTTTGTATTTTTATTGAGTTTTCTGCTTTGTCTCCCATCAGTTGTTCTTCGGTGATAAGGGATCTTACCACCTGTGTGAGAAAAGGCTACAACGAATTGAAGAACTGTGCCAAAAACTGCCAGTTTCTGATCCAGTGAGGGGTACATTGGAAAGCAGCCAACGAGTCCTGAAGGAGCTCAAATCCCAGATAGACAGCACATACATGAAGCTAACAGAGCACTCGGACACCTGGAAGGGCTATAAGAGCAGGTGTCAGCTCAATTGCTAGCTGGGTCTTGTAGAGCCTTATGCACAGTCACTCCTCTGTATGTCGTCATAGATCAATACCCTGTAAAGTACAGGGTAGAATACACAGAATTTTCTGTGTAGAAAATTCTAATTTATGTAGTAATTCCACAAATTATAGTGGAGCTTTGAGTGGATTTTATAATTTTTTGCTTACATTTAAGCGGTTACTGTTTGGTGGTGGCAATTTTTGTCTAACTTTTTTCTTTTTGTTTGCATTATGTGATGTTTTATTTCAGATTTTCTGAATTGGCAAATTGGATTTCGTCAACAGAAAGAGAGCTAAAGAAGATAAAGGAAAGTGTTAATGATACTGCCAAATACAAGCAGTGTAAAGCATCTGTTGGGGTGAGCCCTTGGCTTATATTCTATCAAAGCTGTGGTATAGTGTAATAGTACAATAGTATAATGGGGAAGGAAAAGATATTCTAACATTCACCTTTGCATTGGTGACTGGTAACAGAAGTGATAGAATACTTCAAGATTGAGTTGGTTAGTTAAATTAGTTTTAGGCAATAAGTTATTGTGTCACTTGGGACCCAGCTAGACCCTTCTTTCTTTCTTTTTAATTTCACATGCTAGAAGCAAACATAGGAATGTCACATACTGTAGGTGTTTGTGAGCTGGTTATGAGACTAATTATACAGAGAAACATTATTAGGATGACCTTGATAAAACTGATAGAGCTTAAGCTTAAGGGGTACTTCTGTTCTAAAAGATCTGATTTACTCACACAGTTTCACTGCTAGCAACATCTCATCAGCACTGCCACAAAGATATAAATGAACTACTAGGTGAAAGGAGTGGGGGGAAAGCTATTTAAATGGAAAAAAGATACACAAAATTTTATATCATGTGAAATTGTATATTTGGGAAAGTCAGCAATTAAGATCTAAATTATAACTAAGAAATATGGTCATTGTATAGAAAATATAGATGTATTATCTGCCATTTATGTATATATTGTAATTAAAAATGTTAGTGTGTGAGGGAAAAATACTCCACTATTATTTACCAACAAACAGTCTAACTAGTAGTGGAATAAAGTCTATGGAAGAAATACGAAAGTCTATCCATTGACTGGAACAGAATCTGATAGGGTATGCAAATAGAAAAATACTACATTTCTAGTGTTAAAAACAAAGTAGTACATTTAAACTACTAATCTTTGAACTGATTCCGAGAATGCCAGTTATTCATTTTGTTTATTTGAAGAAAGTGTATTTTTATTTTTTCTGTAGGAAATTAGGAAGCATATTCACAAGCATGGAGAAAATCACAGCTGGCTGAAATCCAGACTTGCTGTTTTGACTGCAGTATGTCCTGAGTTGGAGGCCAGAGAGACAGAGGATGAGCTTTGTAAACTTTCCAGTGACTTCAAGGGACTCCTAGATTTGCTGGCTGAGGTACAGTATGAGTATGAGAGTGAGCTGGCTGAGTATGAGACACACAAGAACTCTCCATTTACAGCATTGCATGAAATGACATCGATCGTGGCTTCACAAGCATAAGTTCCCTGCTGTGCTTTTTAATTAAACTGCAAGCATTCAGCAAGAAAAAATTCATTTGTACTCCATGGGTAGCAAAGCATTATGAGTAGTAGGCAAAAAATACTGACATTATTATAGTGAATCTTTTCTCTTTGCAGAATTTGAAAGTGTCATAGTAAATGTTTCTTGAATCAAAATGTCCGTATTTCTAGTTTTCTAAAATAAGCCTGTAGTGAACATCGGCAAAACTACAGGCTGATGCACATCAGCTAGTGAATATAAAATAAATTAAGATTGAGGTCAAATTAATCTTTTATGCTGAAATAATGCACTACTTTGAGGTAATGTCTAGTCATTAAGAATGTGTATCATGCCCCAAATTTGCAGGAAAAGGCTGCAGTTCTCTGAGACCTGAATGATAATGACATACTCTAACTGTGGAAATCATGCAAAGTTTATAACTCATAGCAAGCAAAACCTCTCAGAACCACTGAACCCTTGAGTTTTGTGGGCTCTCAGGGAACTTACTGCAATACAGTTTATATAGTTAAAATTAAAATCAGGTGAAACTTGGAGCACTTTGCACTTAGGAGGTGGAATAGACCCACAAAGAATTCAGGACAGAAAGAGTTCAGACTTTAAATTCCGTTGTTGATGTCAATTCTTGTGGAGGTATTGTTAGGGTTCCAAATGTATAAAAGTTCCATGTATTTACTGAAACTCGTCTAAACTTCTGTGGTCTGAAAACTGTGTTTGGAAAGTTGGGGCAACGAATGTGGTTTCCAAGTAACTGCAAAAAATTAAGATACTGCCTTTTTTTTTTTAAGGGATTATAGGTTTTTTGGTGTTTAATTACTTTTGCTTTTTGTTTCCTCTAAAAGTTAGAACTATAGGGGAGTGCAAGTAATGAAGGTAATAAAAGAAAATAAGAAGTAGAATCTATACTTACTTTGAATCTAAAAGCATAATCTAAATGGTACTCTATACTATAGTTAAAATACTGCTGATTCTTAAGAGTCTGAATACTGTTTATAAAGTGTGTTAATCAGATGGATGATACTGTTTAGACAAGGACTGATACTGGGTATTTCCAGAGTTCAGAAATGGTTTAGGAGAATAAGAACTAAACATTTATATAACAGGAAACTTAATGGCTTGAATCTGAAGACTCTCCAAAGTGGAAAAAAGGAGAGAGAAGGGGAAAGGGGAAAGGAAAATATCCAGAATACTTTATGATTAAAACCTTAAAACTCAGGAACTGTATGAAGAACAGAGCTTGTACTGAGAATCAGCCAGCAGTAGTTAGCTGAATAGTGCAGAGAGGATAAAACATTCCAGGGTAATAGGGCATTTTAAGGTATTTGTGATTCACCAAAGCATTGCTCAAGACAGTCCCAATGGTAGGAAAATTTTTTGTGAGTTGAGTATCACAGGTAAGCTTGCAAGGATAAAGAAGAGTGTGTATTTTCTAAGTGATCACCAGTAAGCGATTGTCACAGGTGGCTATTTGGCATATGGCAAAGGGAGTATGTTTAAACAAGAGTCTACAGACACTCTTTCAATGAAAAGTTAAAGGTGTCAAGAAATTTGGAGATAAAAATGGTTTGAATTTAAACAATTTACTGTGCTTTTTGAAAAAATGTTCTTAATATAAATGTACCCTTAAAATACAGATTTGCCTTTCAACATGAAATACTTAAAGTTATCTGTAATTGTAGATTGAAAATACTTTAGGCGCTGTTGGAGACTGTGTCCAGTACAAAGAAGAAGTTAAAAATGCAATCGAAGAGTTAATCAACAACTCTAGAGAAGTCCAAGCAGAGGCTGAAAAGATCCTGGATACAGAAAGTTTATTACAAGCTCAGCAACTACTACTTCATCATCAGGTAGGACAATTACTCATGTCCTTATACTTCTTTTTTTTTTAAGGAAGAATTTATGTAATTACAAAATTTTGTGGTGTACATTAGCATAACTTGGAAGAGTTATAAAGGAAACAGTCTTAGGTGGCCTAGTATTAATTTCTTTTCAGGAAAAAGGGTTTCAGTATTTTTTAAATGTTCATGCCTAAAGATGAGCTTGGTTTTCAACTTTTATTTCATGCATTTTTTTTAGGCACAAAACACCTGAAAAACAAGCTTCATACCTTTAAATTTTGGGTAAACATACTCTGCAAATATGTAGACTCTTATCTTTTTACCATTGTAAAGCTTGCATTTCAGATTCAATTATGGGAAATTGGGTACAATTCTGGCTTGGAAATTTCTCTACTTCAGCAGTTTGATGTGACCCCAACTCTAAGTGCTGGAGGAAAGGTACCTCTAGCCTCATCTCCTTCTCCAGATAGTTACTGTTGTGACAGATGGGCCTCCATTCTGTAGGAGTAGAGCAGGAGGCTTTTTATGCACTGCTAATAGATCAAAACATCTACAAGGTACAATAATAATCAGTGATATTGTTTGCATACAGCAAGAGTCATGGCCTTTAAGGCCAAATATGGGAAATTAAAAACTGCTCAATGCTAATAAGAATAGGAATAATTTAATGCCAGTGTTTGACCATTATTTAAGTGTTTTATACTAACATCTATTTCTGTAAGGTCAGATATGGCTTACGTCTGACCACTACTAAGTCTTACCTGTGTCTTAGCTAAACTCTTTGGAGCTCGTAAGCACTGTTGTATATGTTAAGGATTGTATTCATTCTTTTAATACTCTACATTCCTTATCCATCTTAGGAGAGGTAGTAGAAACAGTTAACTTCTCACTGCATTCTTTTTTTTTTCTGTGATATGAGTTCTGTTGAGGTAGAAATAGACTTTGGCACAGATCCGAAGATGCACAGAGCAGAATTAAGCAGGGAATTACAAGCTTACTTAGCAAGGCTGGCAGAGGTCAGACATGTCAGAAAGTAGAAAGGATGTAGTCTTAGGAGTTTCTGATAGTGCTACAAAGCAAAACACATCCAGAAAAGACTTGCACAACTTAGCTGTTCCCCTACTGCTCTCCAATATGGCTCATACATTGCATTGATCAATCTGAGGCTCCAACCTGTGCCTTAAAAAAGTGCAGAGCAGACCTGAATGCTTCCGGGCAGTCACGAGAAATACATTCACTCATGACTCCTTCTGTCATTGCACAACTGCTGTGACTTCTGCATTCTCAAATACTTTTTTGGATAAATGGCCACAGTGTCACTCTTTCTCACATCTGTGTGCCACAAAAGGTGTATACACTGGTTGGAAGCCAAGGCATATACTTGAAGAATATATGAGACTCTGAAGAGTACTTACCACAGTATTTACCTTTGTCTGTTACTCTCCTTGCATACCCATGCAAAAACAGAAAGTGATTGCATTGTGCTGGTTTCCCAAAGGAGCTAAAAAGGCTAATCATCTGTTGGATGAATCCTTTTAGCAAAGGACAAGGAGACTCTGTGCAAAAAGGCAAGATGTGCAAAAGCAGATTTCCCAAGCCAAGCGGCTGCAGATTGAAGGTGGACTGCCCAGCACAGTGCGAGAAGATTTGCAAAAATTGGAGGGAACACTGGAGAACATGCAGCAGACTATGGAGAAACGTGAAGAGCAACTGCAGGTGCGTCCTTTGCATATAGAATTAAAGTCCTGTGCTTTCTTATTCTTTTTTAACTTAGTAAACCTCTCATATTTTTAATGTAAAAAACNGCATATGGAAATAAAGCCCTATGCTTTCTTATTCTTTTTTAGTAAACCCCTCATATTTTTAATGTAAAAAAACTGAGCTCTCTTTCTCACCTCTGACTCTTGGTCCTTGGGGTTTTCATGGTCAGCACCTCCATGAAAACTTCTTCAAGCTGCTGTATACCTCGTAATTAATAAAGAAACAGTATTTTCTTCGGAAGTGTTTTGAAGTCCCAAATGATTCATGATTGTTATTTCAATTAATTTATTTGTGAATTAATTTTTAGATGGAAGTCTTTCTCCTGATTACTAAAGATGACACCATTTTATTCAGAGACCTTAGGCTGGTTGTTACGTTAATATCGCATGATGTTGTGCAAATGTAATCCTCACAACTACTGCGTGAAGTACATACTATCATCCTAAATTTAAAGAAGGAAGGAAAAAGTCACAGAGAAATCAAATGGATTGCTTCAGTTTGTATAACTAATCATGGACTGCACTGGGATTAGAATTTATACCTTCTTGCACCCATATGAGATTTGTCCTTTGCATTTCTCTAAGCAGAATGGTAATCCAGCTGTCCGTAATTCCGTGTAAATGTTTAAAGTCAAAAGTATTCCCCATGATAAAACACAAGATGAGAAACATGATCAGTAGAGCTCAAATAACTTCTTTATATAAGCATTTATTATTGAAGCTCATGTTTTCTCTAAGGATTCCCATATATAATGCCTTAAGCTCTTCTTCATAATCATGAAAGCTGTCATCATTCTTGTGACTGAGAATTAAGTGCTGTGTGTTAATCAAAATTCTACATTATCAGAAAAGAGCAAATAAGTTCTTATGTGTGATTTTCCTGTGAGTAGGGATTTTCATCTACTATAATTTATTTTGTTAAAGAACTTGAAAATCCTTTTAGATATTTTTAACTATCTGTCACCATAAGCATTAAGTCTTGCATGTATTACTTCAGACTTCTTATAGGACATTCAAATATAAGATTTAAATATTGCTGGCACCTTAGAGAACAGAGTTTTTTAGCACAACACAGTATGAATCAGTGAAAATTCAAGGGAAAAGTTTTATTTGGTTTAGAACACTTGCATCTGTTGAGTAGATGGCTTTTTGGGACAAATTGTTTTATTTTATGTCAGGACTTTCTCTTTTTTTGTTCTTTAGTAACTCACAATGAAAAGTTTGTTTTCTCCCTTTTGATCTCTTTGTCTTTATTATGTTTCTGTTTTGGGTTTGTTTGTTTTTTAGGTCACAATAAATAAATGGGAGCAGTTTGAAAGAGACAAAGAAACGGTAGTAAAATACCTCAATCAAGCAAGCTCTGTACTTGAACGTATCTTAAACTTTAGCAGTTTAGAGAGCCTCTCCTCAGAACTGGATCAGACAAAGGTATTTGCTGTGCGAAATACAGGAGCTGAGATATCTTTCTTCTTTGCTTGTTGACATGTGCTGACTGTATTGCTTTCAATCTTTGCATAGTTTTCCATTATGCTGGTGTGGATTGCATATACAGATGAGAGACTGCATTAACTGCTTAGATGTAAAAAGTGATTTGATGAAAAAAGTCATGAAGAATTACTCAAAGTCTGCATCCGAAGCACATGCATGAAAATGAAAATGATTTTGAGGACTTCCCATTTTGTGCTCAGTAATCATCTATGCTATTAAACCAATGTTGAGCACTTGCATATCATCATTAATGGAGTGCACTTCATCAGGGTTATGGGAAATGTGACAACTAGCACTGGTTTAGACCTGAGAAGAAAAAGGAGAGACTTTACACCATGGACATAATCCAGAATATGCCACTTGCCATTAGTATTACAGAATTATCCCAGCCCATTTTATTTGCTACTGGAGAAGTAATAATAGGGGTTGTTTTTCCTGAGGGTTAACCTTTGATGAATCCAATGGTAAATTCCACGTATCTTGGTTACGCTCAGCATCCTTTCTTCTGGTGTATAGGTTTAACATTTGTGACAGAAAATAGTTGCTAAACAAAGAGAAAATACAAAATATGAGATACTTCAAAATCCACTTTGTAAATAGTAGGATCTAAAAATTAAATAAAGATACATAGAATCTTCTGCAATTCAAAAATAAATTTCTTGAAGAGCTATAGAATAAATTTTGATTTGTTGAGTTAAAAACTTCTGCATGTATAACTTCCCTTGATAAATTTAATTCAAGCTAGTTTGCTCAAACAAACTTTTCTTAAATGCAACATGAAAATAACTTTCTTCAGAGATTGTTTTTAGGTATTTACACATTCAAAATATACATGTAGGAGACAAATACTCTTTTCCAACTACAAACATTGAGGAAAAATACTTTCTGTATGAATATGTGAAACTGTTTATAGTTGTATTAATACAACTTGCATCCTTACAGGAACTTTCTAAACAGACTGAAGCAATGGCAGTGCAGGCTGAGAATCTGGTGAAGAATTCTTCTGAGATACAGCTTGGTTCAAAGAACAAGCAGTCTCTTCAGCATCAGGCAAAATCAATCCAAGAACAAGTGAAAAAAGTGGAAGTTACTCTTGAAGAAGAGTATGTTCTTAACAAGTCCTAATATTTATTCTTCAGTATAAGATTGTATCAGATTTCTAGAATACCTTGTCAACATTTCATGTTGTCTCATCAGCTCCATCATTTCCAGCTTGCCCTCTCATGAAAACCAAGTTATAGTACCAAATATGTCAAAAGAGTGTGTGCAAATAAAATATTTTTTTAATACTGTATAGTTAATAGAAGTTAGTTACATTTAATCTGTAACTTATCTTTAAGTTCCAGTCTTGTAAAGTACGGATAATTGAGCCCATTCTTGAGGTACTGGACTCTTTCAGAAAGAAAAAACTCAGTGCAAGTATGAGAGCAGCACATTTACCCCATTTGCCTAAGTTTTCCATATTCCACTTTCTCCTTAGGAGTGTCAAGAAGTGCCTTCATCTTAGCTGAATGCCTGATTGTATTTCATAGGCAATATCAAAAGCTGCTTCTGCTGCTGCAAAAAACAAACACAAAATTTGCCAAATTTTGTTGAAAAATTGAAAGTTCAAACTCCAAGAGAAGCTTGTTAGATATTTGTAGCTTTTTTGTTTTCATAAAAATTTCATCCCTTCTCTCAAACCATCAACTCAGTTACTCAACTTCAGCTATTGCTATTCTGCTTTTATCTGTATATGCATACATTTACATATATGTGTGCAATCATTATTTTTTGCACATACTAGATCTGATACATATGTGCCAAGATAGATACATGTGCCAATTCTATCTTGTCTTGCTAGAATTACTCTGTAGAATAATATGCTGTGTAAGTTTAAGCAGGTACCACCACCTCTATCTGAATATGAGCAAAGGGCAATACCCGAATTAATGGGATTTTTTTCCCAAATTGACCACTGCCATGCTAATCTGATTTTAATTTAGTGCCATTTTCTTCCTAGTGTGGAAGAACAGTTATAAGTCAGAATAACTAGCCTTTGCTAGTAATGGTTATCTAATTTTTTATGTAATACTTCCTCCAATATGAAGTGTTACAGTGATTTGTGGTCAAATTCTACCATCTCTTACTGAATACTTTACTTTGTACATAATTTTCTCCACTATTAGAAAACTAGTGTGATTTTTCAATCCAAGAAAATCACCCTTTCAACAATGAATATTTATTTTTTAAATAATGTCACCAATTTTTAAATGAAAGTCATCATTGATATACCCTTTCAGTGTAGGTTTAGGTCAATATATGCATTTTACAGGATATCTGTGGTAATGTGACAAATAATAAAAACCTAAATCCCTTATGTAAAACATGCAAATATATACAACTCTCCATAGTGAATGTAGACAACATATAATAAGTGTTTAAGGGTTATGTTTTAACTTGCATCACCAATAAAAATCTCGGCTGAGTAATTTGAAGTGAAGGTATTCCAAATACATAGATACATACTATGCCGATGAACAGGAAAAGGAGTGAAAAGTTTAAGCAGCTTTTCACAGCAGGAACTTAGCCCACCTGTTTTCCAAGGAGAACATGGAGAGCTGTGCAATGTGTTTGGGATGATATTCTTTATAATCTGCAGCTTGCCTAAAGCTATCAGAAAAGCAGATACAAAAGCAAATGACTTTCAGCAGTTGTGTCACTCATTTGGTCCCTTGATTCTGATTTCCAGTTTGATTTCCTTGGGCTTGCCTTGAGTGAAATATTTTTGCACATTGATTTCCTACAAGTAACTTGAATTTGCATACACTCTTATCAGTAAATGGCTGTTGACACTCCTAATTTTTTTTCCATTTTGAAAATAAATAAGAAAAAATAAAAATACTAATTTTTACATTTTTAGACTACATCTTTTCTTAAAGCTTCCTCTAGCTTTAATAAAGGGGTGAAAGAAGTTAAAAACTTTTTAACATGGAATGGTTTTTAAGGCTATATTTAAAAGGAACATGTATTTTGAAATTTTGTAATATTGAAACTTTTATGGTGGGATTTTAATATTTTCAGTGAAATAGAAAATGGGTGTTTTGCAAGCTGTGTGCAGGACCTACATTAGTACTGGTTTCTTTAGAATGACTTGAAAGGACCAGAAACTTGTATACTGGAAGTTAATGCTGTTAGGCCTTATATAATGGCCTTAGACTTCTTACTTGTGACAAAAAAAAAAAAAAAAGGTGCTTTGCTTGCTATCCAAAACATAGGATAATCAGTCATAATCTATGTGTTTAACATACCTATAATATATGTTTCAAAGAACCTGTTAACTTTGAGGGAGTTGAATCACATCTGTTGTTAATTCTTTGGCTTGATATGAAATCATTGCAGAAAAAAACATAAACTTCCTATAAGATGGGGAGATTGCTCTAATAAAAAAGCAAGATTAATAAAGCAGTCAAGCACTGGTGGCTGTGTGTACATCCACATTACACATTTTAATGATTCTGGTCTAGGGACCAAATGATTAAAATCTATGCACTCATATTTAGATTTCTGATATAACCATAATTCCATATTATTTCATAGAAATCCTATTGATGTTCCTTTTCCCCTCCCTTCCTGCAGTGATGAGATTCTTGTACAGCTGATGAATAAAGCTGTACTTTCTTTTACCTTTCCGTGCTCCCACTGGGGCTAGTAAGAATTTGGTGCAGAGTCTAAGAGAGGACCAAGTTTGAATTTAGATGCACAACTTGGTGCTCTAAAACCAGGAGTTTTTTAAAGATCCTCCTGTAGATTGCATAAGTTCCCTTTTTATTTTAGCAAGAATATGGGCAGCTTCATTATATTAAACTGTTTATTCTCTCTAATTAATTTGGTTAATTTTAGTATTAAAAGCATGGAAATGGTGAAAAACAAGTGGGATCATTTTGGCAATAATTATGAAGCTCTGTCCATCTGGATAGCTGAACAAGAAAAAGAACTGGAAACTTTGGAAACATCATCATCTCCTTTGGACATACAGATCAGCCAAATCAAGGTGATTAGTTCTTGTTACGTTTAGCATTGAAAGGCCATTTGTCTGTCATTTTGCTAGAGGCCAGTGGGAGAAGAGACATTTTACATGTTTCAAAACTACCATTATAACATACTATTTTATACATGAATATACCAAGCAGTAAGGTTTTACATAAACTAAAGGAAAATTCTTACAGGCTGCCTTCTCTTTCAGTGTTTAGTTTACATATATGAAGACTTTGTGTGTATGGTTAAAAATATAATTTATACTCTTCTTATTTTTTGAGTAATCTCAACTGATGTACAAAATGGCTACATAAATACGAGTTTTGGTTTTTTTAAAACATATACTAGCTAGTAGCTGTAGAACTTGATTTTAATCTTGCAAGCTAAAGTTATAACTTGATTTATGTATCTTCTATGCCGAAATAAAAACCTACATACTGTTTATTGCTATTATATTTAACTGTCTTGTGTATGTACACTTGTCTGTGTACATTCCTGTAGATATAGATAAATAGTAATTTAGTTTCGTATTGCTAACTGAGATGTATATTGTCTCCAGGCATTGCATTTCAAGGGCTGACTTCATATCCTCCCTTTCATTTAAAATGTACCTTCTCTGAAAAAACATGTTTCTAAGGGTACAGGGTTTCTCAGTACCTCATGCACATTGCCATTTTCTCTATTCTGTGACCCACTTGTTCTTCATAAGGTGCACAGGTATGCAGCTGCTTGCAGACCAGCTTGGCACTCAATATTTCCAAAGGATCCCATAAGGGACTTGTTTTATGTGACAGAAACAGTTTGTCAAGAGACTTTCCTGTTCTTAATTTTTTCACAACTTTACATACACAAAATAAATAAAATCTCTTGAGTTCATCATTGAAGAATAAAACAAAGCTTGAGTTCTTGTTTCATCACCACAGCAATTCAAAACCAGTTTCCTTGTGAAATAATGTGTATAGACTTATTCCAATGACATACATTGTCATTTTCTTGTTTTTCAGTAGTTGGTGGACAGGAATCCAATGTTTAAGACAGATTAAGTTATACTAATATTGCATTACAGTGTGTCAGTTCTTGCCTGTCTAAAGGGAGCCTACTTAAGACCTGCTAGCCTATTCCAGCCGACTTCCCACAAAGGCCACTCTTTACTATGGATGCAAACAAGCAGTGATTTTTACACTGCATTGAAAATTTCTGAAAATTCCACCATAATTCTTACACATTCAAACACCATGACAGAAAGAAAATGGTCAGCAGATGATATTTATAAATATCTGAGTGAACAGACATGAAGCAGAGAAATTCCTCCAGATGAGGCATAGGGGACACCATTGTACCTCAGGTGAACAGGCAAGCTTTATGAGTGACATGTGAAACAAGTCATCTGACCTCTAGTGCATGGACATAGATGGGGGTCTACTTCAGCAGCATTGCTTTGTGCCTGGTTTTGAAGAATTTGTTATGGTTTTTTGTAAGTTTCCTGATGATGTCACAACACCAATCAGCATACTTCGTTCATAATTTCTAGTGCAACGTATCAGTAAGGAATATTGCAGCATACGGCAAATGAATAAAAAATTGTGTGTTCCTTGATGTCTTTGGCTGACCAGATAAAAAACTGGGGGTCAGCTGAATGTAATGAACCTACATCGTAGTGTTAATATTCTGCTTTTGGTGACACTGATTGCAAAGCCCCGACGACTTCAGCAGAGCCAGATTTTCACCTACACATTTCTTCGAAATTCCTGGTGGAACAAAATGACAGTTATCACAAGTAGTTACCATTGCTGGCAGACTCTGTGAGGGTTTGAAGGCCTCAATTATCCACCTTCTTTTATGTAACTGAGTGAATTTAACAGAATAGCGTAGGAGTGAGAAAGCACTGCCTCATTTGTATCTGCTGCATTGTTAGATAATTTCAGCTTAAGGGCTGCAAATCCGGTATTTTTCCTCAGCACTGTATTCTCATGCAAAAAAGATATTTTATAATCTGAATTAATTCAGAATATATTGCATAAAGAGATGCTATAAATTCTTATAGCACCACCTTTTTTTTTGACAGTCACCCTGCTAATTTTTGACTGAATGTTGCAGTAAACCACTTAGGAGCTTTCTAATAGCAAGAAAGATCCTGCATTTTTATCACAATTATAGCAGAATTTGGGCACTTCCTATGCTTTGATGGTGCAATTTCAAGAAAGTTTTTGGTTGATTTCATGTACATATTAATATTTTTATATCTGAGAATCCTGTTCCCTATTTCAATTTCAAAGAATGCTCTTGGCTTTTTCAAATCTCTCCCAATGAGTGTTTTCCATTACTTTTGAGAAAAACTCCATGGACATGGTACATCAACAGTAATTTTAAAAGAAGCTGTTGTGAAAAAATCTTATTTCCGAGTTCATTGGTGCTTGCTGAATAAATAGCCACTGAACGTGATACATTGTAAGTTTGTTTCTTGGGTGTTGTAGTTGCCAGGTTTTCTCCTAATTTGTAATAAACAAAGTGCAAAATAATAGGAGACAGTAGCTGTCATGAACCTGATAAAATGTAAAGCCACTTCTAGTTTGTATTTATGCATTTACTAATTGAGGTACAAGACAGATGAAAAGTGCCAAAGACTGTTATCGCCATTGTGTCATGGTTTCCTATTTACATTGTAATGTGGGTTTTTATTTAATACTCTGCCTAAGAGCATACTCGCCCCACCTTATCATCTAATTAAATTTATCCTTTATTATACCTTAGTATTTTAAGTTAGAAAATGAAAATACTCTCAATTGTTTCTTAAATCATAGCATGGTTTATTTTGTTAGTACTTGAAAACTTACATTTCATAAGTAACCAACTGTTAGGGTTCAGCTCCTTAACATTATTTTTTCAGTTAAACACACACATTTTTTATCTTCTGTTTATTCTGAATCTTAAAGAGAATTGTGTCCTACTCTCCTGTAAGAGATGCTAAAAATAGGAACAACCTGTCTCCTGTCTACTTAGGAAAATATGCACCTCAGCCAATTCTAATTGCTCTTCATACACACTGTTTTTAGGGTAAGCTGTATTTTAGCTTCTCCTGTGTATGCTTCTCCCATGCTAGTTTCAAGAAGAAAAAGGGTATTTACAGGTCATGCTAAAGATTTTTGTAACAAGTTATTTCAAGTGGTTAATGATCTCTCCTCTTATATAGGTTTAGATGAAATATATTAGTAGCTTAGGTAACAATAGAATTGGAAAATATTATTCTGTTAATTAAAACCCTATTTTGCTTCTTTTTACCATCACTTTACATTTTAGGTTATTAATAAAGAGATAGATGGTAAAATAACTGGAATCTTAAAACTAGAAGAGGAAGCCGAGTATTTTTCCCAGTTTGTTACCTCTGGAGAACGTGCACATATTAAAGCCAAACTGACTCAGGTCAGAAGGTATTGGGAAGAGCTAAGAGATCATGCACAGAGACTGGAAGGAACCATCACAGGGAACGCATCAGCACAGCAGAAATATGAAGAAAGTCTTAAACAGGTAGACAATTGAAAATTTAATGGATTGTTTGCAGCAATTTATAGAATTACTCTATATTTTTCCAAAACTGAATATATAAGAAGAAGAACTAAAATAAAGAAGTAGATTGGAAGGTAATTGCAAGACCTAGATACATAAATTTGTGCTTTCAATTACTTAAAAGGCAGCTTCACAAAGACATTGAAATATTAACACTTAAAAATTACACTGTCTTTTAGAAAACCTTAGTGATTCTCCAGCATATTGCACCACATCCGTATTGCACTAATAAACCACATCCATACTTCTTACAAACACTTCAGCTTCAATCTTGAGTTGATTGGAGGTTGTAAGAAAAATAATTTAAATGCTATTATTATGCCAGTCAGGAGGAGCTGAGCACAGTTAGCATCTTTTAACTTCAAAAGGCACTCAGCTCTACAGAGGCTTAGGATATAATATTCTCTTAGCACTAAGCATTTACAAGATGTTATTTAAAGAATCATTTATGTAGTTCCTGCTGGTTTTAAACTCTAGTTTGCCCTTTTTTCATAGGTGCAGCAGGCAGTGTCTGAATTTGAAGCTAAGCTGGCTGAGCCTCTCGCATCGTGCTCTTCAGCAGCAGCAACATATGCAGCCCTTCAGGATTGCACGGTGAGCATGTGGCCAGCTATTCCCTTCACTGACTCTAGGGAAATGGTGTCACACTGACCTCCTTATGGAAATGCCAGTAACCTCCAGACTGGGGCCTGCCTAATGCCCACAGCCCAAAGTGGAGATAGAAGGAGGCAAGGGCTGCCTGCCTGAGTTAAGGCTTAAGTACTTCCTCAGCTATTTCTTGTCACCATTTCAGACAGGCTTGGAGAGTTTCTTCCACAGTCTAGAGAAAGGAAAGACTAAAAGTATGTCTTAATCCTTCAGGTTACTGTTTTCAACTTCATGCATCTCAAACATTATGAAAAATAAAAGATAAGAAACAATTCTGTTAGATATTTTTCCTCTAAGACTTTCATGAAACTTGGGTCTTGGTATAGCTAACTCTGTGATTTAAAGAAATATATCCTTAGGAGTAGTTTTTCTGGGATGATGCAGGGACTAGACAGAGTGTCAGTGGACAAATCTGAATGACCAGAAGCCATGGGTGTTTGGAAATCTGGTTCAGACAATTACAAAAGGAAAGCAAATATTGGATGCATATTCAAATGAAAAATGATACCTAATCTCAGGGAATTTGGTGTGGTATTTTTGTCTGTAAGTTCTGTTGTGTTCTTCCTACAGTAATCTTTGCTTTTCTTTCTAAGAAATTATTATCAAAAATTTTATTCAGATTGTTCTTGCAGTAAAATGCATATAATTTCTTCTGAACTTAGTGATTACTACTTCCAAAGGCTGTATGCAAGGGAGACCTGACCTGTCTGCTTTAAAAAAGCTTTATACTTGTTGAGGAAAAGTATTTTGCATATGGAGAGTTTATTCAGAAAGCACTTGTTGCCACCATTTTTACTGGCTTTTAAACATTGTGAATATGCTGAGTACACTATTGTGAAGTCTTTTTCTGCCTAGGGGATCATGATGATTAAGTGCCTTAATGTGAAATTATCAGCAGCTTTTTCCTGTATAGTTCACATTTCCTCCTATATATGATTTATGTTAATTATAACTGTTACTACTGTTGTTACTATTGCACACCTGTGAATTTAGTGGTCTTAAATCTATTTCATTTTGTGCTTTTCTAACTCACTGTGCTACATTTCAATCATTTTCATATGGGCAAGTTTCCCAACTTTCTAGAAATGGCAACACCCCAAAGCCTAGTCAGCATCAGGTGCCATTTGTATAAAAAATACCTTTAGCTGATACTGACAGAAGTTTCGAGTAACTGTTCCTTACTTCTCCTATATCGTGACATAGGTTGCAAGTCTGGTAGTCCTCACATGTTGGAGTGAGGTTTTGTGTTTACTGTATATAAATTAGATCAACTCTTAGACAGTTGTTAAGGAATTTGGAGCTTTTTTCTGAATGTTTACCTTTGTGCTACATGGATGATGCTGTGTTGCACGCCCATTCAGAAGATCTGACTCTGTTGTTGCCAAGTTTTTTTCTTTAGCACTGTTTTTAGGAAAGTCTTGCCCACCAAAGCTAGTTCACTGATATGCTTAGAACATTTGTATATGGGATAGACCTGAGCAATATGTAAGCTAAGCAGTGACTTCATGATCTGATGGATGTAGCATTGCTTCAAAGTTATGAGTAGGAGTACAGAATTTTTCCCACTGTTGTTACCATAACTCTGTTTTTTTATGTATGTGACTTCTTTTACATGTTCATTAGGACCTTTGTCATACAGTGGAAAAATTGAGCAGCTCTCTGGCCTCTCTCTCAGCCAGTGTCCGTAAGGTGGCCAACAAAGAAAAAGCTGCTCAGGAGGTCACAGCATTACAGCAGAAATATGAAAAAGTGCTAGAAAATGCTAAAGAGAAACAGACGTTATTAGAGACTCTTCTGGCTCAATGGCAGAAGTGAGTAAACTGTCATGTCTGTTATGATGGACACAGAGACCTTCCTGTGGTCAGCATGGGACTGAGGGGATGACTTGGTAACCTGGGTTGTGATTTTGTTAGGCAGGAGAAGGAGCTGCCTGCCTTCCTGGCCTGGCTGGAGGAGTGTGAAGCTACAGCCCAGCCTTCAGAGCAGTATGTTTCTGCTGATAGAGTTAAGCTGGAAAGTGAACTGCAGTCACTACAGGTATGTTTCAACTGGAATATTGTCCCCCTACATTTTCTGGTGTATTTCTGTGTCTTTTGAAGGATGGACTTGCTCAATTATAATCTGACAAGTCATTTGATTCTGAGCTTTGGAATTGTCTTAGCAAGTATTACATTATCACAGTTGTTATTTCTCAAAGACAAGAATCACAGGAAGAATGTTACTTCTAACTATAACATACCAGCTCAAGAAAAAAAGAAAAATGCCCTGATGTATCCTATTATCTGTCAATGAAGAGCAAGGGTCTACTTGCCAGAGGATCTATCTAGAGAAATTCCTTTGTTAGTCAATATTACCTTTTTTTTTTTTGAATGTGAGAAAAGTTGCTCAGATGAAAAAATGCTCAAAGGTTTTGAAACCACAAAGACATTCTAGTTTCTCTGGGTTTTTTTTCAAATACAGGACTTTGATCCTATTCTAAATTTCTTTGTATTTTTTGCCATTTGTTTTTAGAATAATATGAAGCAGTTGGCCAAATGTAGCATTTTTTATACCTTCCTTGAAGCCAAGTAGTCCATGATTTCAGTTTTAAATATTACTGAAGAAAAGCAAAACTCTTTTGCTTTGGGATGGGTTTTTTTGAGTGTTTTTCTGTTTTGTTTTGGTTTGGGTTTTTTTAGCCAATTTACAACATTTCCTCACAATTCTATTGCTGCAGATGAAATATGTTGCAAAATGTGGTCTTGATTTTAGCCACTCTCATCATACAGTAGAGCTATATGGAAAGATCACACTTTGTCCTAAAGGTGAAAAAAACAACTTTTATGAATCTCTACTGTTGCAGATTTATCTGTCTGAGACATATTGAGTACCTGCTTGTCCTGATAGACCTCAGCTCCTCCAAGAATTTGAGTGTGCTCACTTACTTGTTTCGAAAGTGCTGTACTGGAAATCTGTAGCTGTTTTTTTTATTATTTTTGTTATTTTGCATTATGTGGTGCTCTTCTTAATCTAAAGGTTGCACAATCCACTGTTTTCCCAGGATTTGCGAGCAGATATTGTGTCCCATGCTTCAGTCTATGACAGCCTGTTACAGTTAAATGAGTCGCTATTTCCAACAGCTTCGAACCAGTGGGTGAAAACAATGAAAGAAAAATTTGAAGAGCTGGATGAGAGGTGGAAAGCTTTACCACAAACTGTTGATAAAAGGTTTGTGCTTCGGAGTGGTTTTTACATGTAAAGTAAGCAATATCCAGATGAGGAATCCCAATCCCAAAACGTATTTTTTACATACTACCATTAGGAAAACAAAGGTTTGAGATTGATACTGAGCCCTGAGCTTCCAGGAATGGGGAGACTGAGAATACCATATGTGTAGGATGCTGTCTTTTTTGACATAAACTCTCCCTATTTTTTTGTTAAAAGAGTTCTGTTTCAAGGAGTGCAGGGCCTCAGTGAAAATTTCCCGGGTAACTTCCAAAATCTCTAATACCTGCTCTTCATTTTTTCAGTTACATGCTTTATCTTGTACAAAGCCATACTATTATATTCTTTAACCCTCTTTGAAGCTTTTAGTTGCCATAAATGCTCAATTGTTAGATTCTTGGCTCGTGATAAGCTCAGGAAGACTGTCTCCTTTTTTGAAACTGTATGTTATCATGTATTTAGATTTCAATTCTTTTCATGGTGAATGCATGTATTTTGCTATTTTTAATGTAGCTTAAGTAAGAAATCCTGACCAATGACATAATCTACTGTTATCAATATGATTGTTTTACAGTATAATGATCAATATGTTGAAAATGAGATAGAGAAATTTCTAAGAGAAATGAGAAGGTAAATTGCAAGGTCTTTATAAGGTCAAGGCTTAGAAACAGTTCTGCTGCGTACTCCTATGGACACATTCTTCCTTTGAATTGTGTTCCTCTGAGCAGACTTGATCCTCACTTGCTTCAGTGAAAGTTGAGCATGCAGTTCCTCACCCCCTGCCCAAATTTATAAGACTGTCACCTTATATTCAGTGTTGCAGATGGTAGAGCAAACAGAATTGCTATGTCTGAAAATTAAAGTTAAGCTTTAATTCAATATTTAATTCAATAATTCACTGTTCTTTTTGATGGGACTAGCCCCGTGAAGAAAAGGTGAAAAATGTACCTTGATTGTTTGGGGCACTTCTAACAGTTGATATAAATAAAACAGTTGAAATGGGGAAGAGCCAAATGTCCTTTCAAATGTTTTGTTGTTCCCCAGTTAAAAAATCAACACAATCACAAAATAAATTGACATTTCTTTCTTTCCTTGCATCTGGCATTGATTTTAATGCTGACGAGTCAGCCGTGGTTTTGATTATGGGTAGTGATTAATTTACATCAAGTGCTTTCATATTTACATCTGACATTCTATAGGATCAACTTCGTTCAATCTCTTGTTGCTGAGCATGGGCAGTTTGATGAGCTCCTGCTCAGATTTTCAGACTGGATTAAGCAATTTCTTGCTGAACTACAAGCCACTTCAGAGATAAACACAGCTGATCAACAACTAGCTGCATCTCACAATAAGGTAAACTTTTGGATGTAAATATTAAAGACAGAGAAATTGTACAGTGCATTCAGCTAAATACTCATCTAAAATTAGCAAGTAATTTATTTGTTTGAAAACCAATATGCTCTTGCAGTCACATACAGATTTCTGTTATTTGACAAGTTTAAAGCAAAATTGTAACACTGAATTATTCCTACTGAAAACCCCTCAGTAGTACTTGTTTCACTCATAAGTTTAGTACTAAAATGTTTCCTAAGCTCTTGATTGGAAGAAGAAACTAAGCCCCCTTTTCTTTCTTTCCCATAGAACCACTCAATGGAAGTTGAAAGTAAGAAACAGCAGTTACAAAGTCTGAAGGAACATGTAGATAAATTGTGTTCTTTCAGCAGCCCAGAGGACCAGCAGACATTGAAGGCAAAGACTGAAGATTGCTTTCAGATCTTCCAGGAGGCAAGTCAAATTACTAGCCAAAGGCAAGAGACTCTGGATCAGCTCCGAGTTTTCCTAGAGCTCCAAAGTGCTGCATCAGGAATGCTCCACCAGCTGAAGCAGACAGTGGAGAAAACAGGGAATATAGATAAAGCCAAATCTGAATTACTGGAGAAAGAACTCAGTGGTGTTATTCAAGATCTTAACAAGCTGGAATCTGTTGCCATCAGTTTGGATGGTTCCCTTACTAAGGCTCAATATCATCTGAAACACAGCATTTCTGGGCAGAGGACCTCCTGCAGGGCTGTGGTGGATAATCTGTGTGTGGAACTGGAGGCAGTTCAAAACCTGCTGGGAACCAAACAAAGTGAGGCAGAAGCACTTGGAGCCTTGCAGAGATCTTTCATGGAGCATAAAGAACAGTTACTGAAGAGTATTGAAGATATTGAGGAAAAGGCTGACAAGGAGGGCCTGAAAGAGACAACAATACAAGCCCTCCAGCAAAGGTAAAAGCAGTGACACTTCCACACTTTCTTGCAGTCTCTAGACCTTTCATGATGCATTGGAGGCATATGGGTTTTCTGCTTGGGTACTCTATTTCTTGCCAAATATATGTATCTATTTAGAAAAGTTTGTAAATAAGGGAGCTATTTGGATGTAGGGAGAACATGCACAAAAGATTTAGGAAGTCCTGCTAATCTTTTGTATTGAAAGAACAGTAATGAAAGTCTGTGTCTCAAAAATATATTTTATCTGAATGAATCTAAAGTCTAAACAGCTATTAGAGCTATCTCTACTCTTACAGAACTGAAGACTGTGATGAAATACCTGCAAACACTTATTATAATAAAGTATTAATCTAAATATCTGAGTATATTTCCAAGTGACTGTGTGAGGTGAAGGTACATGTATATCTCTGTGATTGTATAGTTGAATATGTATCAGAAAAACCATATTCTGAGCCCTGTTGTAGGAGAAAAAAACTCAGATAACACTTTGTCTTTTGAAAATATTGTAGAAAACGTTAGAAAAATGGAGCTTTATGCACAGTAACTCTAACAATAATTGTTTCACTCTTTCTTACTCCTTCTTTCTCTTCCAAAAAAAAGTCAAGATGAGTAAATTTGAAACCTACTTTTTAATTGCAGGTTAAGGATCTTTAACCAGTTGGATGAAGAACTGAATTCTCACCATCATGAACTCCAGTGGCTCATGGGCAAAGCAAAACAAATAACCCAAAAAGATATCACACTTGCTCCCGAGACTGACAAAGAGATAAATTGCTTAGAATCTCTGTGGAAGGATACCAAGAAAGTTGTATATGAAAAGTAAGTAAATCTTTAGCTTAACATGCGAAAAGAGAGAATGGGGAAAGAGAAACAGTTATTACATGTCGTATCTTCTTGCTGTATTAGTCACAATAAAATCCAAGGCGTGTAGGTAAAAACAGTGTAAAGAACAATTTTTATACCAGCTGTACTCATACTATTAATAAACCACAAAGAGGTCCTCAGTACAGTACTTCCAGATACACATACATGTTATTGCCTATTATTGTTTACTCTTCTGAAAGATAAAAAAAATCTCCTCTGAGATTTGACTATCACTCTAGCTGACACATATTCTTCCTCTAGAACATATTTTCATTCTCTATTGGATATATGTTTCTGACAATTCTATATGCAGTGGTCCTAAATACTTCTTCTGCTGCCCAATAGACCAGGCTCATAATAATCATTAGTATATAATCAGTTACACTGACATACATGATACATCAGATGATCAATTTTATCAATGAAAGTTGATAAAAAAGAAGCTAAAAACAACTGAAGAAAGTTTTATTGTACCATTGTCTTTGTCTTGACGGCCTCCTCCTCATCTTTAAAGAAAACTAACAGTGTTTTCTCTGTCATATTGACAAAATTTTAGACCTTCCCGAACCTGCTTGTTTTGGAGAGCTCTTTGGAGCATTCAGAGAAGAGTCAGCTCCCAAAGCTTATAATCCTCTTCTTTGTCAATGTCACGTTTCCTGAATTCCTTTCACTGACATTCTTCAACAACTAAACATATTCAAAGTATTAGTCTTCCCTCTCTCTCTTCAGTATAAACACCAGGAGTGGATTGAATAGGGTTTTTCATTCTGTCCATTGCCTGAGCATAAATAGGCTTTTCTGGAGAAGGAGTGGAAAAAAAAATATTAGGCCTGTTCTTAGCAGACAGTTAATCCATTCTCAGTGGAATGACAGGTAAGTTCAATGTAGCATTTTAGTCCCAAAAGACACATGTGACAATCGAAGGATAAAATAGACAGACTTAGCTTGCATGCTTTAGTCTTTATTTTTGCTTCTTTTTGACAAAAAGCCACTCCATGTTAAACAAATTTTTAAAAAATGAGCATCATTTTAATATGGTTTCCAGTCAAAAAGATGCCCAACTTAGGAACTGAGAATTTTGAATTTCAGTTTCAGTCTTTTTTTTTTTTTTTTCTGAAATCAGTTTCTTTGATATCTGGTATCTATGAGATGTGATTCATGTACTGTTTCTTCTGTGAGATGGTTTGTGATTTCCAGATCCACAGTGATTTGTTAAACCAAAATATTAATAGTTCCTTGGCTACCCAAATCCTGTTTAGCACTGCATCCTGGTTTTCCTGTGTGAATTGCTGTCATGTTCTCTGTCTTTCAGAAACATGATAACAAGTGGTGCTAATACAGCCTTTTCTCATTACAGAAAGGAGCAATCCTGCATTCTTATTGACCTGATGAAGGAATACCAGAGCTTGAAGTCAACAGTAATGAAAGTTGTAGAGAGTGCTAACAGTGCTTCTGTGATCAAATCCATTTGGAAGGATCATGAAGACGTCAGGCGAACATTATCAAAGGTAATTACATGTGTTTTCCTTAGAGGGATATAAATGATTTTTGAATTAGATGGAATTTTTTTCTGTTTAAAAGGTGCCCTTGACTTGCGTTTAAATTTCCTTGAATTTACTGTCAAATTTTGTCACACTGATATTTTTTAGGGTTTAAATTTTACTGATTCTGATGAGGAAAGAATATAGTTCTTTCAGAATTTTGGTGAGATCCATTCCTGTGTATTTTCATTGTTGCTGTTTATAATTTTAACACCTGTAAGTGCAAAATGGCAATTTATATGGAAAACATAAGTGGAAAATTATGGAAAGCTCTTTATATAAAATATGTTCACTATGGAAGGTTAGTTCTAGTCAACATATTTTAATGTTTTTCAATATTGGGTAACTTTTTGAATAGATAAAAGGACACGAAAGAACATGAATTGCACACATTTCAGATGTGTGCAATTTTTATGTTTGTCTCTTTCCCTCAGAGGACTTATTCCATGGGGTACTGGCCATTGAGCAAGAAATTTGGATTCCTACATTCCATTCATTTCACTGGATCATATTTAAAAAATTCTAAATTCTGATTTCCAACAGTCTGTCAGGATAAACAGTTCTGAATTTAATTCCTTCAGTTCTTTTGGAGGGAAATTCCATTTGGAAGCCTATTAAGCTCTTGATTAAAAATCTTTCAGTCAGATCTGTACAAACCTCATTCTAAACTGTGCATATTTATGGCCTTTTTCTAATAGACATCTTAAGTAAAACAGAAAGCCAGAAGAGAGCTCATGAGTCTAACAAAGAAATTCATATAACTTTCACATGATTCCTCTCCTTTGAGACTTGGGCTGTGGAGAATTCCCTGCTACAGCAGTGGCCTGAAGGAGTTGGAGTGCAATAAATATTTCTTTTCAGTGACGGCGTTTTAAAGATTTCCCTATGCCTAGGATTGCAAAACTTAGTAGTCCTGAAGATTTTGTCTAATTCCTTTCTGAACACATCTGTAATTTAATTTTCCAGAATATCTAGTTCTAGGATATTCAGAATCTAGAGATTCCAGAATATCTAGTGTCCTCTAGAATATCTATAATTTTCTAATTCTAAATTTTATTTGCAACACTCTCTGTTTACCCTGCTGTAATTCCAGAAGTGGTTTGTCACTGATGAAGACTTTATTTATTTTAAAAAAAAATCAAACTATATGATTATGCTCATGAGAAGACCATGTCAGTTGCTCTGTCTTTTGTGGAATAGTTAAATGGTTTGCTGAATCAGAATTGTCAAATTCATAATACAGGCTAGAGATGAGTATCTGGAGAACTGTATTTTTCTTTCTTTCCTCATTAAACAAGCAAATATTTATGTCCACAGCATGAAGCTGCCAAGAATGATCTGAGTGATAAACAAAAAGACCTGGATGCTTTCACTAATAAAGGGAAACATTTGTTAGCAGAATTGAAAAGAGTGCATAACTGCGACTCCACTGCGGTAAAAACAGATATGAACTCTGTGGTGGACAAATGGCTAGATGTAAGAGTCTGATGTTTATGTGCTCAATATAGTTTTTATGTTTGGCTAAGGTTACAATATTCATATTTTCTTAAGATCTTAGAGTGCAATTGTTTAGTAAAACTTACTTTGAAGTATATCTCAAAGGTTTAATCACAGGGATTTGGCATCCACTGTACGCACAAAATTGTGACATCAATGTTACTCAGTGAAAGTGAAATTAAATTCACACCTAATGTATACCAGCATTACTTTATTAAAGTAAATTGGACTAAATAAATTAGGTAATAAATTACATTAAGCACACCATAAAAGATATGAATACATTGAGAAAGAAAATATTATAGCAGAGAAATATAATGTAAAAACTAGTCAGAGAATCACAAATTGGTTTGGGTTGGAAGAGACCTTAAAAATCCTCTACTTCCAACTCCTTGTCATGGGCAGGGACACCTTCCACTAGACCAGGTTGCTTAAAGCCCCATCCAACATGGCCTTGAACATTTCCAGGGATGAGTCATCTACAGCTGTTCTGGACAACCTGTTGCAGTGTCTCACCACCCTCACAGTAAAGGATTTATTCGTAATATTTTACATTTGCATATTTATAGTGCTTTCTTAGCAAATTCCTACACTACATAAGAAAGATAAAGGTAGGGGGTTTTAAAATATGAAGTTATTTGAATATAAAACTCTTTCCTAGTCAAAATATACAAATACTTAGAAACAGTCAGGTATGGTTTTTGTTCATTTTATGATCTGGGTAAATAAATTGAAATTAGAATACAAAACTTAGAACTAAATCTAAGAAAATTATTTCCCTGACATTTGCTAATTATTTTTGATGCACTTGTCTTATAACTGGCTGCAAAGTCAAGAAATCTAAAATTAATTTGTGAATGCTACTGATACATTCTTCTCTTCTAAAAGGTGTCTGAAAGAATTGAAAATAACATCGACCAACTGAGTGTAAGCGTGTCCCTATGGGATGACATACTGAAAACTGGAGATGAATTAGATGGATGGTCTAATAAGTACATTTCTCAACTGAATGAAGGCATCAACAACTTCAGTAACAGTCAGAGAATGGAAGTGCTCCTGAAAGACTTCCAGGTTCTTATCCATGAATTGGTGATAAAAATGTTCTGGACCAAAATCTCGGTGTCAGGCACATAGATAAGACTGTGCTGTTGTAGACCATTGTGTTCTCTGTTCAAGTGGTGGTCCCACTAACACACCTAGCTGAGGGCATTCCAGACCTTTGTTTTGAAGGTGTTTGCTTCTGACAGAAACAAGAACAGCACATCTTACTAAATCTGAACTCTGTAGTTATTTTGGTTCTAGCAGTTACATTTGCTTCTAGACTGAACTCTGTTCCAGTAGAAACTAACGGAAATTTTAGACAACTTCAGCTGAATTTAATAAAAAAAATAATAGTTTCTAAAATCTTATCTAAGAAAGTAGATTTTTCCAGACAATAAAAAAGATATGCTAGAAGGCAATTTTTAATGTCAGATTCTAACAATTTCAGTTAGATGATGACTTTTTTTCTGGATAGTGTTAAACTGTTTTAGAAATCTAGCCGGTGTTCAGGATGCATTCTGACTCTACTGGCTTAAAATGTAAATCAAATCAACCATAGAATGAGCCATATTCTACTTCATTTGAAATAAATGATGTCCTTAAGAAGATGCATGGCGAACACATTCAATTAGTATGATAGAATATAAAATGTTGATAAATTAATATTTTCCTCAGTGCAGTGTCTCACCAATGCCTTTTGTAATGCTTTATCTAATGCCTTATATAGCAATCAGACTACCTAAATTCATCACTATTAAAACTGACTGGGAGTAAAAGCAAACAGTACCCAAACAACAGGTGTACCTGATTTGTGGGAGGGCTAGAATAGCAGAAGATGCAAGCACTGTGTGTACATTTGCCGTCACAGGGTGTATGGTCCATAATACTTCTTTTGCACTTTGTTTTGCAAAGGCAAGAGGAAAGGCAGTTCAGTGACAGAAGGGTCCTGCCCTTTCAGCTATCAGAAATACATGAGCATGGACAGAAACAATCAGTGTACCTTTTATATGGCCCTATTCACTGGCCACTTCCTTGATTAGTCACCTAATATTATATCTTCCCTAACACAAAATACCCCCTGAGTGTCATTCTGAGGCCACATGAACTTTCACCATTCAGGGCAGATGTTAAATGCAGCAATTTAGTCCTGAAATCCACTGTCCAATCTTGGGTATAATTGATAATTGATAATTGGAGTGGTCTGCTTGAATTTTTTAGAAAAGCAAATTTGGGTAATAGGCTAGACACACCAATTGCTTGCCTGATACTTCAGAACTACAAGTTATGGTATTCTCTT
This sequence comes from Pachyramphus minor, assembly GCA_013397135.1. NCBI lineage: Eukaryota > Metazoa > Chordata > Aves > Passeriformes > Tyrannidae > Pachyramphus > Pachyramphus minor. The sequence continues at coordinate 95,884 of VYXB01009185.1, read as the reverse complement.
TGCTTTGCTATTATGTTTTTAATAAGTAGAATATTTCTTTATTGCTTGGATCTACAAATACAGTAAATACATGGTCCAAATGTGTCAGTGCACTTTTTGATATTAAAATGTATTTCTGTGTCTCGTTTTTTTCCAAGAGCTCGCTTGTAATGGTAACATAAAAATAAATTAATAAAATTTATTTTATTAATAAATAGTAATAAAAATCAGAGACCACGTGTAATATACTCTGCATGCCATTAAGTAGAATCTAACAACCCCAGAAGATTTTTTCAGTCAAATAAACAATAACATTCCCATCTTTATTTTGCTAGTTTTAACAAATTAAATTTGTTACGGCATTTTAAATGCTAATAAAATGTGTACCTCTTGTAAAGGAGGGGAAAATTTCTCTGAACTGAGTCTAATAGAGGAAGGAAGGTGGGAGATTTTTAGAGCAGAAAACTAATTGGACAACAGTGTTTTCCTCCTGGTTGTTAAACTTTGTTTACATTTTCTTTCATTTTTGAAATTGATGGAGCATCCTTCTGAAAGTCTGAAAGCTTCTTGTATTTTTGGTATGAAAGTTTGACCACATCTCTTTTACAGTCTGAAGTCAAAGATAAAGAACTGAAGTTGGAGCAACTTATTTCCAAAATTTCAGAACTCAAAGAACTGACCCATAGTGAAGAGCCTCCTGCAGATCTCCAGGTAAAATAAAGATATTGGTAATCACAGATTGTGCTCAAATAACTAAGATGACATTCCTCCTGAAATTTCTGTTTCTCCTGCACTGCCTTTTTCTTTCAAGGTGACAGATACATCATTATTTATATGTTGCATAACTATTTCTTTAGGTCATATTTCCTTAGGTAACTTTGGGCTTTTTGTATAAAAATATGCCATAAAGTAAATGAACATTAGAGTTGTAGAAGTAATTTTTAACAACCAGAAATTGGTATTTGAAATTATTAACTTTTGATGTCACAAATTTTAAAAAGTAAGCTGACTTCTGCAATTTCAGTGGGCAGGGAAATGTCTTGGACATACCAGATTTTAATGGAACGTAATATAACACTCAAACCTTGTCCACATTTTGCAGTGACCGTACACATAAGCCTAAATTAGATATGGTCAAGAGCGCTATAGTATAAAGATGTGCAAGTAATATGGAAGTGTTTATTGTTTCCAAAACTGTTTGCTTTACATGAGAAGTTCAGGTTTAATCATATGTTTCATAATAATTATCTGTCCATTTAGAGAGTGAAACTGAGCAAATTGTTTTGCAGAATACTCATATTAACGAACACACACCTATTTCCAACTGCTAAATATGATAAATTAAAAAAAAAAATCTTACCTACAATAAAATAATTTTCACTGATCTATAAATGCAAATTTAAAAATCAAGCCTTGAAAACATAAATAAAAATAAACATAAATAAAAAACATAAATAAAATACATATCCATAAACCCCACAAATATTCAAATTATTTGCCAACATTAAATACTAAATAATTAAACTACAGTATGATCAGCTCTACTAAGAACATAACAATTCTTTAACAGAATGTTCAGTAAGTGCTCATTTAGGAGACTTGGGGATCTTGGTGAATGACAAATTGACTATGAGCTGGCAGTATGCCCTTGTGTCCAGGAGGGCCAAGGGTATTCCTTCATTATGAAGAGTGTGGCCAACCGGTTGAGGGAGGTGATCCTCCCCCTCTACTCAGCCCTAGTGAGGGCACATCTCGTGTTCTGTGTCCAGTTCTGGGCCCCTCAGTACATGAAAGACAAAGAGCTACTGGGGAGGGTCCAGTGGATGGTCCAAAAGATGATGTGGGATCTGGAGCATCTCTCTTATGAGGAGAAACTGTGGAAGCTGGGCCTGTTTAGTCTAGAGAAGACCACAAGGGGATCTCATCAGTGCGTATAAATATCTCAAAGGCGGGTACCAAGAGGATGGTGCCAGACTCTTTTCAGTGGTGCCCAGTGACAGAATGAGGAGCAATGGCCATAAACTAAAGCACAGGTTCCACCTCAACATGAGGAAGAACTTCTTTACACCGAGGATAGCAGAGCACTGGAATAGGCTGGCGAGGGAGGTCATGGAGTCTGCCTCTCTGGAGATGTTCAAAACCCATATGGAAAAGTACCTGTGTCACCTCCTTTAGGTGACCTTGCCTTGGCAGGGGGGTTGGATTAAATGATCTTCAGAGGTCCCTTCCACCCCTAATGATTCTGTGATTCTAATTAATGTATAGTATCTTTTTATGGCTGATTTGATATACTTTTATTAGTAATATGTGCACAGCTAACATCTAACTATAATTTCATATATTGCTGTCTTTGAAAAGGTTAATGGGCAATAGTCTAACTTGTTTTTGTATTGTCTTCAGTTTCACCTGCCCTACACTGAGATAATTTAGGCCTCTCTGCTCTTAAAATTCACCAATTGATCTTTCTTTTTATAGAGCTAGTTGAATTTACATCATGTTCTGTATATATATGGCAAATTAGTAAAGGAAAAAGCTCAACTGTTTAATTTTTCAGAAGTGGATATTAACTTCAACAGTTTGCAGTCTGGCTTTTTATAGTCAGTATCCCTTCTTTGGATTACTTTATATCTAAGACAATCCTAAATGGTTGGCATTTTTTATTTATGTAAGCATCTCTAGTCACAGCTGTAAAAAGAGAAAAATTACTGTTGTGTGCCACTTTCCTACCTTCTGTTTTACCAATAAGCATTTATATAAAAGTTTTATTACTAAATGCCTTAATACATAACATTTTGGTTTTAGTTTATAGAATCAGATTTGAGGCAGAAGTTGGAACATGCCAAAGAAATATCAGAGACAGCAAAAGAGACACTGAAAGATTTCAGTACTCAGAAGATGGAGTTACAGAAGTTGATTGGTCAGATGACAGACTGGTTAACACAAGTGGAAGAGACGCTGTTGAGCTGTGCATGTAAAGTGGATCCTGAAGTTCTAAATAAAGTAAAGGTTGGTGCTGAAGAAAAATATGCTTTTTCTTACATAGTTTTTTTTGATCATAGCTTTTGTTAAGCATCGTACTTTAATTTTCATTTAGTAAAAAAATACATATCTCCTTCCCAGCTTCTAGAATATTAGCAAATAATACAGTGATAGTTTTTAGGTAGTTCCACCAATGAAGAAAAGTTCTGGTTTATCAACTTTATACAAATCTTTTAGAAGATTGTAATGAATAATATGGACTTCATTGTGACAAGAATTGTTTTTGTTACATTGAACTTCTTAGTTGTTACTCCAGGATATTTACAAGTCCATTGACTCCCTCACAATATAAGTTATGAACTTACAACTCATCACAGTAAGACACTGGACCAAACTCATTTTTAACACAAACTTCTACATCAGAAGTCGTACTTAGTCCTCATATATAGCAATTCTTTTGTCTGCAACCTAGGCTCTCTTGATTGCATACAGTTATGCACATCATAACATGAAAAACCACATGGAGATTTTTCAGAGTGAGAACACATTAATGTTGATATAGTAGCCAATTCATATTTAATTTTCAGACAAATGTTCCTTTCAAGTCAGATGTAAAGTCCCTCTCATTCAGAAATCCCACCAAATACCAGTGTCATATTGCATATCACATGTACTTTCAGACTGCTTAAAATAGCTATTGCTATTCAGTATGCCTGGAAATTTATTTATTTCTAATAGAGTAGTAAATCATGAGAAACAACATTTTTCACATTTCTATGACAGCTCTTCAATTTCAAGGATTCATCTCACTTGGAAAATTCAGGAAAGGTGATCCATCACTGTGTCTGGGACTTGGAGGAAAGAACATATGGGAGGAGTAGGAATGCTTGAGAAAAAGAGGGTTCTTTTGTTTCTTTACAAATATTGTACTTACGTTACAACTATTTTCAGGAAACACAAAAAGACCTTCAGCTTCAGCAAAGCAGCATTGACTCAGTGCGTGAGAACCTCAATAGCCTGTGTCGCAAATACCATTCTGTAGAGCTGGAAACTCTTGGTGGCACTGTCACTTCATTGATAAAGAAGTATGAAGCTGTGAATCTGCTATGTTCCAGAACACAGGCCAAACTGCAAGAGTCCTTGGAAAAACATTTTCTCTGTGAGTCTTCAGGATTGTTAATATGAGCCGTTAACCCACAGCCATGAATCATTCTGGAGTCTGCCAGAGTCTCTAGTGATTTCACTTGCAATTTCAACTTTATTTTTTGTATGGAACCTTTCAGAAAGTCCTGTTAGCAAACGCTCATTTGATAACAGCTGCGAAACAACGCATTTGACATAAACAGAACTGAACTTTAACCATTGTGTATGTAATGTAGTATGCAGCCATGTAACATGCATGAAAAGGTGCCTTCCCTCACTCTTAGTCTTCACTTCTTTTGTATAAGTACACTTTGTGTATTTGTCGTAAAGAGATATAACCAAGTGAAGGTGTTTATAGTGTAAAAGTACCCATCTGAAGTATTTTCTGGGCTCATTGGATTGTCAGTGGAGAAAAATGAGTCATTCTTATTTATTAAGATATTAACCTAGATTTTATCTAACATGAAATTGGGACATATCATAAACTGGAAAAGCCCATCTTTTCCTATTGACAGCAAAGGGCAGCCTAGTGTGACTACTCAAATTTGGATATTTACAGTAGAAACAACTATCTTTTTGTGAAACCAATCTCACTCCCCATAGTCATTGAAGACGAGTACCTATTGTCTGTATCCTGTTAGCTTTAACACACTCTTCCTGGAGGATAAAAGAGTTACTTAAAACAGCTGTATAGTATTGTGGGTAATGCTGTGTCTCACAAAAATATTCTCTTCTCTATACTTTTTTATTAAATAAGATTCTATGCAAGAATTCCAGGAATGGTTTTCTGGTGTGAAGGCTGCAGTGAAAGAATCATCTGACAGGTCTGGGGACAGCAAAGCCATAGAGGAAAAGCTACATGACTTGCAGGTATAGTGAACAAGTTTAAAAAAACCCAGTAATTCGCAGTTTAGTATAGGTAACCAACTTTATCTGTAAAATAATTTGTAGACGCTAACATATTTATTGGTTTTGTTTTTAAAAATTTAATATAAGAATTGTAAAAAGCAGCAATATGTACTGTAGAAGGAATACAGTGAAAACTCTGTTCACACTTCTGAGGGATCAAAATTTAATTTCTGGAAATTTTATATGTAACTAAACCATTCTTGTTTCTGATTTTTAATATTTTTTCCTTTTTTTGCCTTCTTTCTCTTCCTTTTCCAGTTTTTCTTTATATTATTACTTAATCAGCATTTCAGATTAATACTAATATGCCAAAGCTTATACGTATAAACTTTTGATGAGACAGAACATAAATAGCAGACATGTATTTTAAACAGCCCTAATTCCTGAAATGTGTAATGTCTTCAGGACGTGGTTAAACTATCCAGAGAAAACCATGACTACCTTGGGATCAAATAAGAAAATTGAGTGTTGTGAATTGTAGCACACTTATTAAAATTTTATATGAACTATCTACTTAGAAATATTTCCATAGCTAGACATGATTCTCATCTTGTTGGGAAAATCAGACCACTTCTCATAGAAGTATTGCTTATCTTTAGTTATCAAATCTTGCATGTTTAAACTAAATTCTTTCATTATACAGGATGTACTGGATTCTATTAATGAGGGACAGAACAAATTAGATGCTGCCTGCAAGGAAGGAGAAAGTTTGTATGGTTGTTTACCCAAACCAGTTGTGAGCCATATCCAGGAGCGAATAGCAAAGTCCAAGCAGAACTTCCAGGAATTCCTCAACCAGTGTCAGAATGACAAGAAGGCCCTGGAAGCTTGTGCCTCACACCTGGGAAAGTAAGTAATACCAGTAATCACAAATGGGAGTGCATGAAATTGTCTGGCTGCAAAACTGCAGGGAAATATATGAAATTACTTGTAGTTGCTTTAGTCCTGTTTGCTTTTTAATTTGGAAATGTTTAAGAGAAATTGAAGTTCTATGATGAAAATGAAGCAACAGGTCTTGCTCCAAGGGTATCGATTTGGTTAAAGACTGGAAGGTCAGGATCATGTACGCAGAAGTTCTCTGTGGCTTCTGCAACCCCAAATCAGCAGTTGGGATTTCAGTAATTTAAATGTCATTTCCTGGAAGGAAAAGGTGTGATAAGTGTTCAAGTTCTGCATTGGGGTTTCAAGATAGTTTGCTGTTTATACACTACATGCCTGATTGTCCCATTCCAGATGGACGTAATTACTAAGGAGCTAATAAGAAGACACTCTTAGATTACTGCTTCGGTCTGGAATTGTGGGAGTTAAAATATTTTCAGATCTAACTAGATTCAAAACTCTTGCTAATTGAAAGCAGTGCAGCAGTAATGGGTGAAACAGCAGGATGAGATTGTGTGCCTTCATTAAAGGAATATGTTTTCAAACTTGTTATTTGTTGCCAGAACTTGTTTTGCTGAGTTTTGAGGACTCAAGATTCCAGTCCTCTTCTGTTAGAGAAATTGAGAACACAGTGCTTCAGGTGTTCTACATGTCAGTGCTGAAAAAAAGCCCACTTTTACCCATTTTTCATTCTTGGACTGAATCATTATAAGGTTTTGGAAGAAGCTTTCTTTTGGTCTGCTTTTATTGAATCTAGTAATAAATAAAAGCACTGTCACTTTAAATCTTGGAGGCTTCTTTTCTCCCTGTAGTTCCCATGATTTTGCTGAACATTTTTAGAGAGTTGGTGAATATTTTTAGATCAGTAGTCACTGCAGAATTATGTTTTGTGTACAACTCTTATTCTCAACATATGAAATGGATACCCAGTCTTGTGGATATTAACTTCTTGCTAACTTAACTCCATTTGAGAAGTATTTTTAAGGGAGTATGTATCTGTTCCATAGCTTTGAAGATCAGTACAAGAAACTTGGCCTGTGGATGCATGACATGGAAGAAAGAATAAGCACAGAAGCATTAGGAGAGAGCAAGCAGCTTATTTCTGAGAAGAAAAAAGAGGTGCAAAAAGTGGAAAAATTCCTGGAAGAGTTGCTGAGTTCAAGGTATATTGAAAGTACATTTTCTAAAGTACTCTCACTTTTTCCACTGCTAAAGCAATAGCAAAACTAAACTTTCTGTGAATAGAGGGTGAATCCAGATACTTCCAGTTTTAAGGCATTTCAACGAACTCCAATATTTGCTGTTGATACATTTCTTATTAGGAAAAGCTTGTCATACTTACTAATAAATGGAAACTGAAAAATATAATTTTAAAAAATAAATCTTCAAAATACTGGTTTTACAAGCAATAGTGAAAATTACAGTTGTCATTATATTAATTTAAAAACGTTCTTTCTTTCTGTCCTGCAACACTCAGATCCAACCAGGTTAGAAGAATCCCCTTCCCATACATCTGACTTTATAAAAGAGCTCAAATAACATCCACATTGGCTGTGAAATCTTTCTAAAATTCAGACTTAGCCAACAGATGATGAAGTAATTGCCGTTTTGAGTACAGTGTTTTTTTCAAATTCTTTTTTTATTATCAAGTTGCTGAAGGTGGAACTCAAATAGTAGTCAGTTGTTCAAGCCTCACAGCATGCTAAAAGCAAACACCCATTCACTCCCTATCCCCCTGAGACTGATGGAAGACATTTTGATCTGATGCAAATTCCCTGTAATCACCGGATATCAGGAAGGGTGATCAAGTAGATTGAGACCCACTTTTAATCCCTTTTACTGACCCTTGTACTGAACCCCAGAGTCAGTGTCTAATCCTGGAAAAATGGCCTGACCTTTCCATCATGCCTTCCTACCTGTCAAAGACTATAAACTTCTTAGAAGCTTTGGCAGGCGCAAGAAGGTAGCAGTTCATATAGAACTGGAAAGTTTGATAGCTGAAAAGAAAATTAAGTTAATTTTTAATTTAAATATGTAACACAAAGATTTCAGTGTGATCATTCTGAGCTACAAAATCTGCATAAATGGCACTGCACGGAAGAAAAGATACTAATCAATACAAACTGCTTATGTTTGCTTTCAGCCCCTCCTAGATATTTTTTTTCTGTTAACTATGAACTCTGTCACTGGCGGAGTAGGTGATTATGACAACAGGCAATAATTTCTGATAGTTTCTATAATAATTTATGCTTTCTGAAACTGGTTTCCACTCTCATTATTTTTTTTCAGGGAATCTTTTGATCAACTGTCCCAAACGGCACAGACTTTAAATAAAGAAGGCCATGGTGCAGGGAGGGAAGTGCGTCTGGCTGCTCAACATCTCACCAATTATCAAAACATGGTCAAAAGTGTCAAGGAGAAGCTGCGAACATGTCAGCTTGCACTCCAAGAGCATCTCACTCTGGAGGAGGCATCAGAGAGTATGTGGTCATGGGTGAAAGAGGTTCAAGATAAACTGTCATCCACACAGAGCACTTTCGGTAGCAAAGCCACACTGGAAAGACGACTGATGCAAATTCAGGTAAATAAGGATCAAACTAGAGATTACACATCAAGATTAATATTAGGTGTGAGCCACATCAGTAGAAAAGGTATATTTTTATATTTTATTCTTTTACAGTTATGAAGAAGAAGAATTTAAGGTGATCTTGATAAATTGGGATGGGAAGTATGAAAAACAGGATGCAGTTTAATGGGGATAGGTGCCAGGTATTACATTTCGTAAGGAATAACCAACTATGAAAATGTATATTCAGGTCCCAAAAAGCTTTCTAACAGAGGAGGAGCCTGGGAATAATTGACAGAGAGAGTCTATGCTGTGTCTATTACAGGAGGTCTTCAGGAAGAGGTTAGATAAACATTTATGAGGAAGATCATCAGTGTAGCAGATCCTGCCGTGGTTTATCTTGAGATTTCTTCTAGCCATGTGGTTCTGTCGTCTTGTGCTATGTTTGACCTCCTCATTATCTACTGCAATGTGAACAATATTTTAGGATGACCAATGCAGTAAAAAACCTGTGTAGCTGTGAGAAAAACTACTGGATCACTTGCACATAGTAAAGTACAGGCACTTAACAAAAGAGGTGCCTAGGAATTCATACTATCAAGGATAAATGAGCTCAGAAAAGATGGTGTCCACTGTTCAAAGACTAACAACTTTCATCTGTCATCAGGTTACATTTGATATTCTGACTCATTTTGCTTCACAGGAGATCCTCTTACTCAAAGGTGATGGTGAAGTAAAGCTGAACATGGCCATTGGCAAAGGAGAACAAGCACTTAAAAGCAGCAATGAAGAAGGACAAAAGGTGATACAAACCGAGCTAGAGACGTTGAAGGATGTATGGAATGACATCATCAGTACCTCAGTGAACTGGCAAAGGTAAGTTAAGACTCCTTGGAAAACACAGGTCAGACCCTGCCATCTTTGCTCACAGAGAGTGGTACCTTACTGGATGTAAAAGTACATTCATTCATTACTGGTTTGTGAGGGGAAATTTACATTGTCAGAGAGAATCAAGATTGGCATTCAGGATCCAGATGGCCCTGTCATTTATAGGTTTTACAAGCACCCTCTATTCTATCATCCCAGGCATTACCGGATGGGCCCTTGGTGAGCTTCTGCATGATCCTACTTACTTAGTTCTCTGATGAAAACTAAGAAATCAGAAAGGTCACAGATCTGTATTTTAGATAATCAGTGCTAGCGTATCTGGGTCCTAAATATCAATGGTGGGAGCCATTGTATGCATAAATGGGAATTTTGCAATTGAAAGTGGTGTCACTTTCTTTTACTCCAAAATTGTAACAGAATTGCATGTAGAAAATTATAATGGACTGTCTTCAATATATCACTCAAATTTCAGCCAATTTTTGTCTTAAAATACTGTTTAGATTAGGTTAGATCTTTGCATTTTGAGTGAAATCCTTACCACATTCTTGTCTGTCGTTGAGTCCAGTGGAATAAGAAGTACATTCCTCAGCATGGATCCCAGAGAAATATGGTGATCTACTAGGAGGAGCAATATATGACAGGAGAATTTGTTATGAATTTTAAATGGTACCATATATAATTGATTTGTTCTTCCAAAACTTCACTGATTATCTCCTAATTGACAATAATTTCATAGGCTGCTGGATATTTTATCACTCTGATCATAAAGAACTCCAGTAATGCTCAGTATTCTACTTTGCTGTACAGGCACTGAAATGTGCTTTCAATTAGTCTGAGACAGACAGATCGCTCATGTAACCTGAAATAGGGGAGCACATGTATTAGGTTGTACCTGGTAGCCCAAAAACCACAGGAATTCTAGAATAACTTGGATGTCAATTAATATAGAAAACTAAGGCAAGATGGAGAAAAAACCTTAAATATTATGTATGGCTACTGGCAGTGTAACAAGGTATAAGCATACTCTTTTTTTAAAAAATGTTTTGAAGTTCTCATCTGCACTTTATATGTTTCTTTTAATGTAAGCTGCCTAGATTCTGTTATTAGCCAGTGGAATGACTATCTGGAAAGAAAGAACCAGCTGGAACAGTGGTTAGAGAAACTGGATCACAAAGTGGAACAGCCTTTAGAACCACAGATTGGTCTGAAGGAGAAGTTTGTTCAGCTGGACCACTTCCAGGCTATTGTTTCTGAGATAGAGGATCACTCTGGTGATTTACAGCAACTCATTGACAAAGCTGTGGAACTATATGAAAAAACAGGGGATGATTCTTTTGGAGATGCAGCTCAGGAAGAGCTAAAAACACAGTTTAATGACATCTCAACTGTAGCCAAGGTAAGATAAAGATCTCAATTTGAAATAACTAAAATGTTTAGACTTCTGTATATATAGATAAAAAATTGATTTTTGTAATATTTTAGTACCTGAAGGATTGTCTTGAATCATCTTGCCTCTATTATGGTTAAGTCTAAAAAAAAATTGGATACGGTTTAGTAAAATTCAGTGGAATGCAAGAACTGTATTCCCTGTATTGGGAATTTATATTTCGATGGTTATTATTTTTGAAAAGTGAAGGCCATTTATTTTATTTCTAGTTTCATAAATACAGCAGTATTTCTGATATTCTTAAAGATTTATTTTCCTCTAATTCTTTTTCATTCATTCCTAGAGCTTTTTTTTTTTTTTTTTTAACCTAGGAAGGGGAAGAATAAAATGCCTCCCTGAGAGGCAGAATAAAATGTCTCCTTGACATATTGTCAGAAAGAGAAATCCTATTGTCAAAAAGATAAATGCCCATATTTTGTGGTGTTTCAAGTCACTAAGCACTGCACATGCTATACAGGTATTCTGTCCCTTCCCTGAGGAAAAACATGTGAGCTAACTGAGACTTTCTGCCAACCAGATGAGCACAGTGAAAGAATTTTCCTCCATTCTCCCCTTCTACTGGTGCTGTATTTTGGGGTGTGTGAGGTGAACAGGGATGCATGGTTTTCTTTCCTGGGGCTCTTTTGCTTCCCTAGAAAGGCTATTTTGTTTGTAGTCGGGTGCATGTGGACATTTTCTTTACCCTGTTGTTCCATAAAATTAATTAAGATATAAAAGCTTTGAGGATTTACTTTAGATCACCTTTTTTTAGCTAGTAACCATCCATTGTCTAGTTGATCCGACAGATTCTGAGAAATTATGATGATTATTTTCAGAGGGAACAGTAGGACTTCTTAATCTTAGTTTTTAAAAGCATCTGTTGAATGTTGAGTTAATCAAAGTTAAAAATAACTGAGTTTAACTTTTAGGTGGTTTAATCTAAAACTGATTTCAAGACTCTTCAATCTAGAATAGAGTATCCATGCAGTAGTAAAAAGCTATTTGATTAGCTCACTTCACTTTTGGCTAGTTCTCATAAATATTCATTAGGGTTACCTCACAGGAATGTAGCAACAAATCTAGTCTGTCAGACCAAAGACAAATCTAGACCACTATACTCTTTCACCGTTTCATAGTAAGGTAAACTGACGCACTGTAAGCTTACAATAAAAAGCTAAGATAGAGCCAGGAAGCAGATGTATGTCTGTGTCAAGAAAAGCATCCTCCAGGATTGCAGGGCAGGTGGCTGTGGACAGCCTCCACCCTTGATGTGATGGTCAAAATGAGACTTATCACCATAAAGCCTTTTGCACTTCTGACCACCAGAACTCCTCCTTTGTGGTCTTCTTATGAGGCATCTCTGTGACTCTGCTTAGCAATTGTAGATACTTTGAGCTTCTAAATAGCCTACTAAGAGCTGTGTTTCTGGTAAAAGTGCTGCTTCCTGGGAGTACTCAGGGGTGATGTGCAAGACCCTCTCCAGAGTGTATCAGGAAAAGCATGCCAGAGTTGCACAACTGCAGCTTTGAGATCTATTAAACAGTACATCAGACTGCGTTAAAGTATATTTTTGCGTTCATCTTCAGAAGGCCTATGCTCCAGCAGAAAATGCTTGTCCAGACCAACCTGAACCAAACCTTGTGCAGTGTAGTGCTGTGTTCTGCTGCTGCAAGCTGTACTCTATCCAATATGCACACTGTAGAGTCAAACCAGACCAGTATACTTAAAGCCAGCGTAGTATTTAAGTACTTTAATGGTCTTTCTTTTTTTTTTTCCCTATCTGAATGATAGGAGAAAATGAGGAAAGTGGAAGATATTGTGAAGGATCATTTGCTCTACCTTGATGCTGTGCATGAATTCACAGACTGGCTTCATTCTGCAAAGGAAGAGCTTCACCGCTGGTCAGATGCATCTGGAGATACACCAACTATACAGAAAAAGCTGGCCAAAATCAATGTAAGATAAGTTAGCTTTCTTCTGTAATTCAAACGCTATGCTCTGAAATAAGCCAAACACTTGTGCGATTTTATGTTATCTGAAAGCAAGCTTTCTAAGCTGTGCTTTGTTTTCAACTCCCTTCCTGTATTAACAAATGGAGTAAAAGTGTAATCAGACTTAAGTTAGTCACAGCACACGTGGAAACAATTTACCAGAGCTGAAGCCCAGTGGCATCACAGAAGAATGTGGCTTAGCTGATTAATACTCTTCTGTCCTCATCCCCAAATATGCTTTCTCCATGAGCAGAATTGTCTGAATCAAAGTCAGAACCAACCTTTTCTGCTTTGCATGAAATGGAGATGTGTAAAACAGTGCAAGAATTGTCCTCCCCAAATACAGTAGAAATGTGTGCGTTGCCTCTCTGTGTGTACTCTCCTTAGCCTGCATCTGTTAGGTATTTGAATGCCTAAGCAGTTTGCATATTCCTGAATGCAGCATTAAAGCTGACTGCATGTTTTGCTTGTGTCTAGTGTTTACTTTCAGATACTTACGCTAACAGCAGTTTACTCTGCTCCTAGGCCTGAGAGAGTGGGCCAGTGAACTTGAATGCTATTTGAAGATTCAGCATCCCTGAGATCTAATTACAGACTTGTTTTACACTCTTGGGTAGTTTTCAGTCTCTTTTGAGCTCAAACTCCTGATCTATTAAACAGGAAAGGGAGGACGTAACAGTGTCTGGCTCATAAGACTAACGAGAGAAGAAATAACATCACTCTAGCATGCAGTGTTCGGGATGGTATTTATATTCTCCAGTTTCTTAAGCTGAGAGATCTCAAAATTCCCTTGTATGAAATATGTGAGACTGAAATAGGACACTGTAGAACAAATTCAGCTCTGGAAAAAAAAATAAAACTCAGAAAAAACCCATGTGCAATCAATTTTGGCGCACCACAGGTCACGGGCAGGCTGTAAACTGCAGTTACATTTTTAAGACTGCTGTAAGCAGCTACACGCCGGCCTTTCTTATGCAAAAGATCACAACCAAGTCGTTATGTTCTGCATCTCAGCCTAAATCTCTTTTTTCAGCATCTAAACCACGTGCTTTCTTTCTCTCCAAAGCTTATGACAGTTTCAGAATCGTTTAATCCGTGCAAGGCCCGCACACCTCTGTTGGCTTTTATTCCCCCCCCTGCCCCCCGGCGGCGGTTCCCAGAGCCGCGGCTCGGTGCGGGACGGGAGGGGACGGGACGCGTCCCCCGGGCGGGCCCCCCGTTCGCGGCCGTGGCGATGGCGGCCCGCGGGTTACCATGGCAATGTCTCCCTGCAGGAGCTGGTGGAGTCCCGGCAGGCTGGCGCGGGCCGGCTGTGCCGAGTGGAGACGCTGGCCCCCGCCGCGAAGCGCGGCACCACGGCCGGCGGGTGCCAGCTGCTGGCGGCCGAGATGCAGGCGCTGCAGGCGGACTGGCGGCAGTGGGAGGAGAGCGCCCGCCGCAGCCAGGGCGGCCTGCGGGACCTGCTGAGCCAGATGGCCCTGTCGGAGCGGGAGTTCGCGGCGCAGGCCGGGCGGCTGGAGGAGGCTGTGCAGCGGCTCGGCGGGCAGCTGGCCGCCTGGTCCCAGGGGCTGGCCCCCGCCGACAGCCGGCACACCGATGCCGAGGTCGTGGAGAGCTGGCGCAAGGAGAAAGTAAGGGCATGCTTCTTTTCCTAGCAGCTTCTCGGTTGTAAATGTATGGTCACCGTGGGCAGGAAACTTCCACCAAGCAGGGCTTGCCAAGTCGAAAAGTAATAAGATGTACTCGTGGGAGATGTTTCCATGAAACCCCAGCTATCCAAACTCTTTTTAAAACGGTGATCACAGTTTGCAGAAGACGTTCCCCCCTTGGCCTCTGCCGTACAAGGCTTAACAAACGCTGCCTGGATTTTAGGTGTTAAAACCAGGGCTCGCCCCTGTGATAAAGCCAAGGAGCTGGCACACCGGCTCTGAGCCACGCTTCCAAGCTGCTCAGTGTTTCAAGCTGGAATAGCACTTGATGGAGGAAATGTGAAGCATTTCCTAAAAGCCAACTAAGCAACTGGAGCCATTTCTGACTTCAAGTTTTTTGGAGTGTGTTGAGCTTATACGTTCCTTCTCTTGAAATATCCTTTACACTATGCATGTTGAAATCTTGTCCAATATTTAAAGAAGTTATTCTGTAAATTTGTTAATTGCTTTGCTTTGGAATGCATTGGAAGTAGGATAAATAGAGGTTGTTTCTGTTCCTAATTGTCTTTCAGCAAAAAAAATTCCCCATGTATCACACATACACTATATAAATATATACATATATTTGCAACAGTCAAGATGCTTCTTTGTATGTTTCTCAGCTACAGTGAATCAGAGATGTTGATGAAAGATACAAAGTATTTCCCTTACAGGGTAGTGTTGCAGTAAATAGTTTCAGTAAAGAGAGAAAGGTATGTGATGCCTGCTTTCTGACTTCTTGACTGAAGTGATATTCAAAAAAAACCCAGAACACCTTCTCTTTGAACTGAAATTATTAATCTTTTTCTCCAGTATCCATGCCAAGTTATTTCTGTGGCTTCCTCTTTCATAGAATTCCTTGCACAGATTTATAGAACCTCCTTGCTTGAGTGTCTGTATGTATCTGTAGGAGTAACAAAGCTGACATTAAGTTGCAGCAAATAGTGGTACAAATATGCAAGTATACGTGGTTTTGAAAAGGAAAGGAAGACATAGGATTGTCATCAACACACAAGACAATTTTTTTGTTTCATAAATGGAGAAGTACTAAATTCAAAGGATATTGCTTTTATTAGTACTATACATAACATGTATGTACTGTAGCTCTATTTAACAACACTTTATTTAGATTAGACAGTTGTAAACTTTGGCTAATGGGGAAAATGCAGCATCTCAAGATATAACTATGCACAGCACTACTATATAGTTTTATTTATAGTTAGAGGAAATGTGACAGTACTCCTTCCATTTTTGGACCCCAGGGATAGGCTCTATTGTGAACATAAAATAGCACTGCAGCTTTCCATTTCCATTGTCTCACAGTGATTCTGTTGCCATGTAAGCCAAGGCCACAAATTAAAATTGCATTTCCTAATTCTCAGAATTAGCAAGCTCATTGTGTTACTCTGTTATACTCAAGCTCTGTTCCCTTAGGTATGTGCAACATAAGAGCAACAGATTTTGCACTTGGAATTCGGCAAATTATTTTGGTAATTGTCAGATTCAAAATTAAATCCAGGTGGCTGCAACAGTGTTATCAGTGTTTCTGTATGGAAAAATGGCATAGTTAAATTTACCCTGTTTTGCAAGTTGTTGTTCCTGTTTGTTAATAGGTTATGCCTAAGGCTGTATGTCATGAGAATAACCTTTTAGTAGTTTTTGAGGTAGGTTATTTGAAACTGAAAAGTTGTATTGAAACCAGGCAGTTTTAAGCCTATGCTAGTGTTAAGACACACTTTCTTTACCAAAAAAAAAAAAAAAAAAGCTGTTTGCATTTCATAATGGTGATTCCCACCCTAGGCAATTTGTGACATTCTGTGTTTAAGTGATGTCTGTTGTGTTGTTATTTCTAATGCTTTCAAAAAATCATTTAAGTAGTTTAACATAAAATAACATAACCTAAAAGTAGTTTGTTTGAAGTTTTTTCTAAGCGTCATTGCTATTACATAATTATTGAATTCAAATGCTACTTTATATGGCATTGAAACAAACTGGCAGTGTGTAAGTGCAAAGGTGTCTTTTAATCACAATTGAACAGATTGCTGGTGTATAAGTGGCTCAAAGAAGATAAAATCCATAATATGAATAATGTTAGTCAGAGGAGTCCTGAAAAACTGCTGCAGCAAAGTGTTTTTTCAAATTCACAATAACACATAAAAGTTTTTACATCTAGTACATTTGAAATGTCTCTAGACTTAATTTTAAGGGCTTCCCTGTGATTTGTAAATGCAAACAGATTTCATAGTTAATATAATCAAGCTGTTATTATGGTCTACAGCTCTGTTGTCCATAGCTAATACATACTTGTAGCTTTGTTTTTTTCCAAGATGGATAGTTGTGCTTTTTCTTCCTGACAGCTCAGTTACTACAAAAAAGCAATATATCTATTTCTTTTTACTGGCTCAAAAACACATGATATAGATCTTAAAAAATCAATTTCATAGTTCTGTGGACTTTTTCAGATGAAGGTATATGAAGCAAGCACAAAGTTGCTTGTGAACAGCGGACACATGAGCTTAACCCATGGTGTTTGCCCTTTCGCTGTTCTTACTAAGTCTCTTGATCAGTTTGCTAGACTTTTGCTAATATTTCTTTTTACTTTTGTTTTTCGTAAAGGGGTATTTATTTATTGCAGAGTTAATTAGTATTTTAAAGTAAAAAATCTGCTCAGTGAGCATTTTTATCTCTGTAATGTGGATCGTGATATTTTGTAAACCTTCTATATATATTTTCATGTGTATCATTTTTGTTTTTCCCAAATATTCAATATTATGCTGATAGATTATTACAAATTGTTTACTATGGATATTTTCAATCATCTTCTCATATATGCATATGTATTTTCAGAAAAATGATCTGAGGATGTCCTTATTTCCCACTTCCAGGTCCCTATTCAAATCTGCCTTCATTTTCATATGATCTGTTTCTTAAGTTCATATTTTAAGCTTCTTCCAGACTGGCACTTTAGCCAAACTGATTTGTACATGCCAACTGCTCTGGCCTGCTTGCACTGCAGAATCTCTGCTGTTAGACGAAGAGGAATGTCGGAAGAATTTAGTTCCTAGTGAGGCAAGGAGCCAAGTCTGCGCTGCTCATTATGCTGGAGTAGCTGGCAGGATTCTTCAGTGGAGATGCTGTGGACATCAAGAAGCACTGTTTTTGTTGGAATACTTATCACACCTCTCCAAATGACGCAAGCAAAGTCAACAAAAGAGCTTTTTTTGTTGTTATTGGCTTAGCTGTTGACTCTTTCCAAAAAAGAAAGAGTCTTTTCAGTGCAGCAATGACAGGCAGTAACCCAGTTACTCTCACAGGATTGTGAGCAGCTGTGCTTTTACATTATGAAGTCATCTGTGAAAGAGTTGAAGCTGATAAAAAGCTATGGGTGTAAATTAACTTTCTGGATACGGCTCAGAACAGTTTTTATTGAACATGCTAAACTGAAGTCAACAGGCTAATTATATTTATATAAACATATCTGATTTGCTGTCCCCTAATTTTATGTATTTTTATATGTATTCAGCTAATTGACACTAGTATAGCTCATTTATTGAAATGAAATTTATATTTCAAAATGTGCTTTGAGAACATTTTGAGCTAAGAAAGTTGAGGCATCCAGAAGTTTGATCTCTAGAAACTCATAATTTCAATAAGCTTCTCTAGGTTCGACTGCTAAAATACTCTTGAAAGTAAATATGCATAGATCATAAATTAGTTTGAATTTAAACTCCTATAAATTTTGATTCAAAAGATATGTGAGGTTTTTTACACGTGCCAATATTCTTAATTTATTTTGTTTTAACAGGAAACACTGGATGCTCTAGTAAAGTCTGAGCATATGACGGATGAGATCAAAAGTCAGTTGAATGATCTTTGTAGATTTTCCAGGGATCTGAGTACTCATTCTTCAAAAGTTTCAGGATTGATTAAGGAGTATAACAGGTACACATTCATCTTGTTTATATTTAATCCCATGTGTGTGTGGCGGGATGTAAGCTGTCTTTTAGGGAACCATTAATTAGAATTTTAGAATTAGGGGTGTGCAGTGATTGGAATCACTGTTTTGATTTTGGTGTCAACAGAAGTTATAAAAAGTAATAAGTTAGATTTGGTGGTTTTGGTTTTTTTTTTTAGCCAGGCTATGCCACTAAACTCAGGTGAAACTAAATGTATATCCATACCTGACCTATTTCAGAAAGAGTACATGTAAAAAACTGTGAGGTAACAGCATATCTTATTTGTTTGAAGGAGGAAAAAGCTACACGAGCTAGTTATATATTTTTCTTCATTTTGTCCTTCAGTTTACTTTTCCTTGAAACAGGAACTAGCTAAGAGAGGTAGCATTTGCTTGCTTTCCGACTTTCTCTCAGGTAGCTCTATCTGATTTACTTTGGCGTGTGACACCTGCATTTCAGACACAAGGTTCTATTGTTTCTTGCAGGGGATTATAGCTTCTGCCTTCTGTAGCTGCAGAATAAGGGTGTGATGTCTCAGATTGATCTGTTTTAGCATTGTGGACTTAACTGAGCCATAGAAATAATCACTGTGGTTCTGTACCCTGTCCCCAGAGAGAGAAAAGGGCTTGCAGAATCTTTTCATACTTAGGTGTTCTGAGTCACTCTCTGGAAACACTTATACTTGTCATATCTGTGACAGTTATGTCCCAATTTACATGCTTCACTTTTAAGAACTGAAAGCTTCTAATGGATTTCCTGGTGCTTCAGTTAAGTGCATAAATTTGGTAGGAGGAATCCAGGTTAACCTAACCTTACAATTTTATTTCTGAGAACTAAATAATAGCATTGTCACTTGCCTTTCCTCACTCCCTCCCTTGCTCTCTTCTTCTTCCCTGATGTGATAAACCTAGTCTCTGCCTGCAAGCCTCAAAAGGATGTCAGAGCAAAGAGCAGATCTTGCAGCAAAGATTTCGGACGGCTTTCAGGGATTTTCAGCAGTGGCTGGTCAATGCAAAAGTCACCACTGCCAAATGCTTTGATGTGCCTCAAAATATCAATGAAGCTTCAGCAAGTCTGCAGAAAATACAGGTAACTCTCTAACTGTAAAATACTAGTCTAAGGAAGATCCAATGAATTTCAGATACAGCTCAGCTCAGATTGTTTGATTAATTACTATTTCTTGTTGATGTTGTTATTGCTAATAATGAAGGTGACTAATTGCAAGGAAATAAACACTTTTTTTCTTTGTTAATCTGTATTGTTTACTTTAATTGTTCAGCTGCAGTTTGTAAGTAGTTATCTGTCATAGTAACTTTGTAGTTTTCATTGTCTGTTTCTTCTTTGCAATGGGAAAAATTATGTTTTAACTGGGAGACTACTGTAAAATCAGAACAATATCAGAATCAGGTCTTAGTACCTGCAATTATTTCACAGTTATGTCAATATTTTTCCTCATATATGAAAGTAGAGCCTTAGGGTGCAAGACTAGAGTTAAATTCTATGCAGTGCAAGTAGGCACTTAAAAAATATATTTTTCACATAAAGCTAAAATAAGCCCAAACAGTTCTGTAGAAAGGAGTATCAATTGGAAGTTTAATAAATCAATTGAAAGAAATACTTCTGTTAATAGAAGTCTCATTTTAACTGAAAATAGCAAAGTACGAATTATATAATGCAACTGTTATACCTTTAGTTAGACAGTGTAACAGAAGAAATTCATATCCGCTTCCTCAGAAAACAGCAAAAGCCAAATCACTTCCTTCTCCTTTTGGTAAATTCACTTTCCCTTGCTAAAGTGCTTTACTTAAAAGAGAAAAAAATTATGTATTAATATATCAAATATTTGACTACACCATAATGAGAATATCTTCAGAGGAAATACCAGGGGGAAAAGTCCTGATAATTCTTTATATTAAATATAAATGTTTTAACAAGGTTGCAGGGTTTTTTTAACAGTGGTAAAATTTTTTTCTTTATCACTGCAGCGCCCTCATAGCATAAGACTTTACCTTGTTTCCCTTCTACCTGAAAGCTGCTTTAGATGAAACAAACTTTTTTTGGACTGTTTTAGGACTTCTTGGTAACCTATATAAACTTTTTTTTTTCCCCTTGAAAGTTAATCATCTGTCTGTTAGCACATTTGACATAATTAAGTCACAAGGCAAGTATATCTTAGATTTTAATATAGCCAGAACTTAATCCATGTTATCTGAAAGCTTATAGACCCTTTGCATTCTCTACTAAGGCCTCTAGTGTAACACAGAATGTTAACCTGACCTAGGAATTTTGGTTTCAAGCCTGTTGCTCTTGAGCGTGGATGTAACCTTATTATGGATATGGAACTATTTGTGTGTTGCATAATCATAATAGTAACAGTTTAAAATATTGCTGTTCAAGTCTGCTAATTTCTTTTGAGTCCTAAGTGCTCACAAAGTTTTTTATTAATTATGGGTTATAAAAGCATTGTCCCAATAAACTGGAATTTAAAAATCTGTCTCTTTCCTTACATATCTGTATAGTTCTTGCACATGCCCTTTTCCATACACTTTTTGCTCTCCAGCATTGTACAAGATTTATGTTAAAAAAGAATGCTTTCAAACAGGGAAGGTAAATTAAGGATACAGAGGCATAAATCACACAGATTGGACATCGCTCAGGGTCTAAGCATCAGCCCACGCCCCCACATGCTTGTGGGAAGTCCAGCATAGGTGGAGCTTACCCATGGGCAAGGCTTCAGTCCTGTGTATGCCTCTGAGTGGGCCCCTGTGTTACCTCTGCCAGGATACTGGTTTGCTGAAATGAAACTTTTATCACTTTCTGTACCATGGATATTTAAAGTATAGTATCTAACTAAGTGACCAGTAACTGTCTCATGAAATACAGAACATACAGGTGATCCTAGAGTCTTATATATACATTATTTAGGGACATGGCAGTCCCAGATTAAGTAGCTGTTAAATCCCAAAAATACAAGCAATATTGAAATAGAATATACCAAAATATGTGTTAGCATGTTAACAAGCAGAAACAGTAAACTCCTATCCCTCATAAATTTTCTGGGACCTTGCCTTTATTGGAACCCAAAGTTCACCAATTAGCTTCTTTTATTACTATTTTTAGGAATTCTTAGTGGAAAGTGAGAATGGGCAACAAAAGCTAAACCTGGTAGCATCCAAAGGAGAACTGCTGTGCTCTGTTTTACCAAAGGAAAAGGCTAAAGTTATCCAGGACAAATCTGATACTGCTAAAGAAGATTGGAAAAATTTTATCACCACCCTCCACCAGAAGAAATCTGCACTGGAGGTAAGGAACCAGTGGGGAAAGACTGGATCTAAATTTCCTCTTTGCTTCTGTTTCAAACAGCAGAGCTTAGTTTTTGTATATAGCTGTAAGTTTTTATGATGTGACAGAATTAATATGTAACTGTTTTCAAGAACTCTTATTCTTCTGCTTACATTTTACTTTTGTTTGTTTCTATCTTTTTGACCTGAATCCACTTTGATTTAAGTGAAATGTTTCCTGGGGAAGGCTGTTGTTCAGAATCAAAGTTGGCAACTGCTCAGATTCATCAGTCTCATCAAATGTTACTAAAACATATTTTCTTTTTCAAGAACTGTTTCAGCACAGGTTTCTGACACTGTTGCTGATTGAATAGTCCCAGAACAGTATGTAAATGTTGTCTCTCTTATTGCAACTAGGTGAAATGTACCTATTTATTCGAGGAACTTTTTAAATAAATGCCAACGCCTTTCTCTGTTCAAAACTCACAATTCAACCAGCAGATTGTGAATATCTTAAAATCATAATCTTTTTTTAAGGTCATAGGTTTTAAGGTCAAAAGATCTTATCTGGAATTCCCTGCATAGCGTAGGAGAATTAAACTTCATAGGCGTTCTTGTTCCAAACCAATGCTGCCTAGACAGATAAGAAAAAGTTTAAATACATTTAATGCATTATGTAGGAAAGCATTTCAAAGAAAGTTCTCGGGTAGCAAGGACTTACCTTTCTTCATATCAGGGTTGCCATGGAAAGAGCATGTTCTTAGAGGTTAGTTTTTGAGTCAAGCATTTCCCAGTCTCATAGGCTTATTTTTTCATTCTGATGTTTAAGTGATAAGGGTATAAACTAAACATGTCTGGGATTAAAAAAAGTAATAACTAGGGCAAAGGAGCAATGCTGTTCAGGTTTCTATTCCATATGAGTTATTTCTGATTATTTCTTTTTTTAGCTAATGCAGAAAAAGCCTACAAAAAAAATATGCAGGCATTGAAGGAATGCCTACATATGTCTTTAATGCACACATTTTTATGACCAAAATTTTACTGTAAAAGGAATAGAGCCAGAAATGTTCCCCTAGATTGGGTTGAACTTAGTCAAACATCACCTAGAAATAGTGGCAACCCGTTTAAGGAGGAGCCAGTGTGAATGACTGCAGTCAGATAACTCATATCTGAAATTAGCCTTTCTTCAGATTACCTTAGTTATGTTAGTTATGCTTATATTGGGTCAAATCTCCTAAGATCTATAAAGCTTTCCATTCAGAGGAAATTTGACTCAGCCTCCCCTTAACCATGTAGTGCATTGTTGCCTCTCTCTTGCTTTTTAAAAGTGTGCCCTCTCAGACTTTTATTTCAGTATCTGTGGGATAGGAAGAGGCAGAGCTGATGTAATTTGTTTGAAGAGTTGTCTATAATTTGCCTGCAGTTACATATCGTTTTTGTTTTCTGGATCTCTGTCTTGTGCATTGGTTATGTCCAGTACAGTGAGAACGTTCACAGAAATTTGCATGTCTTCTCAGAACCTAAAGATCCAGATGAAGGACTTTGAAGCAACTGCTGAGCCTCTGCAGGAGTGGCTGACCACAACTGAGAAGATAGTACAAGGAAGTAGTAGTCGGCTCCACGATCTTCCTTCCAAGAGGAGAGAACAGCAGAAGTTGCAGGTGACTTAAAAGTGTTTTTACCACAGCCAGACTTCCCTGTACCATCCTCCTGGCTTCATTGTTTCCTTACACAAGCTTCATCATTCTGTCATCCTGACCTCTAAATAAGATGAGAACTGGTTTCAAGGTTTGCTGTTGATGATCCTGTTCCATCAAGTTTTGCATCTCCACATTTCTTTGTCATACTGCTTCATTGCTGTAACCGTATGGTGTGCCTTTCTCAGCAAGCTTGCCATATGTCACTTCTATTTTTCATGGCACCTTCATGATTCTCTATTTCCAGCTTACTTGCACCCAGTCTTAATATTACCGTGCTTCTGCTTTACAGTCTGTCCTTGAGGAAATAAGCTGCCATGAGCATCAACTCAACAGGCTAAAAGAGAAAGCTCAGCAGCTGTGGGAAGAACAAGCTGTCAGCAAAAGCTTTATGCGCAGAGTGTCTCAGTTGTCTACTCAGTATCTTACTCTAAGCAATCTGACAAAGGTAATGCACCCAGTGTGTGTGCTTTTAAGCAATTCCTTTCATGTATGTAGCAAAAAATAAAGACTGAAATGTGAAACACTGCAGTTGTCTTGCTTGTCTGCTCTGTGATGTCTGATCTATTCTGTCTTTCACATTGACTTTTAGGAGTGGAAAGTAAGAACTGTCAATAAAATGTAACTGTGATTTTTTATTTTTTTATTTTAAAGTATGTTGATTGAGAAGTAAACCTCTCCTGATTGTACAATAATCAGATTTGATTTTGATTATTTTAAGCATTGAAAACATTTTAGTTGTGTAATAAGTGGCACCTGAAAGAGGTATTATTCAAAAATGAGGGAAGGGTAGATTTTTTTTAGAAAATACATAGCACAGAAAAGTTATTCTTTCATCTCGTCTTATAATGATGATTGTTTGTATTGTAAGTATCTTCATCTGAAAGTAATAGATTGGTCTTCTAAAAAAGTTACCTCCTAGGCTGCTTTTGAGGGTTCAAGGGCAGGCATAGGCCAAATTCTAAAGCATCAGGCCAAGAACTGAGAGTTTAACCTAACTCTCTTTTTTTGAGTGCTACTTGACACACTTCATCACTTCTACCATCTCTATTGTGTAGAGAGATAAGAAGACCTTCATATTAGGACTGTTACTTTTTGCAAAGTTCACATAATGAAGAAGGCTTGATATGGAATTAGGCTTACAGTTGCTACAGTAACAAGAATGATTAAGTATGTAGGAAACATGTTTTAGAATAACAATTCAATTCAGAAACTATTTGTGTTTGGGGGATTGCTACTTTGTCAATTTCTACATTTTACTGTGGAAATAACAATTATAAAGCATAGATATGACTTCATAAAAATGATTGCATGCATGGCCATAATAAATTTTCATGTCTGTAATGAAAATGAGGAAACAAAATATGCATGAGTTACTAGTCTAAGCTTATGTGAACATAACTTGTAGGAGATGACAGGATGAGAAGAAGGAGTCTAAGGCAGAGGACACATATGATCCAGCCTATGAGGGAAATCCTGAAATTCTTTGGATAACTGTGGAAGCTTAAGAAAGATCCTTCTCAGTAACTTCCTAAGCCTGTTTCACTGACTTGACTTTACTTCTCTCACAGTGTGAAATACACTCTGCTCTGTATTCCTGTTCAGCTCAAGCCTTTTAGCAATGCAACTTGAGCATTTCTTTTTGATTTGTGTAAGTGTCAGTCATTTTTCAGAAGAATGTTTATACCAGTGGGAATCATTCAGGAAAACAGGTCTGTCTTTTCCAGATATGAACAAAGTAATGTTGATGCAGTGGCATAGCTTCACAGGCTTAAGTCTTTCTTGTGCACTGGCAGATTTCACAAGTTATCTTCCAGTGCAACACTGACCTGGAGTTTAGATGTGACTTACCAGATGTTTAAGAAACAACAAAACCAGAAAACGGAAGCTTTAAATTTAGAAAACAAAAGACCACATTTCTAAATTTTTCCTTTGTATTTTATGTTTGGACAACTCAGTAGTGTGTGCACATATGCAAAATGCATACCATGCTCAAGTGTACTTGTAATTATAAATGTGTGAAGGAAATTTCTGAGTATAGTTTAAGAGACTCGTTCTAAAGTCCGTAAGTAGGTATGAGGAATAAGCAATCCTTTAAATACTGTTGGTGCTAACTGCTGTATGAATTGCAGGAGAAAATTTCCAGAATGGATAGGATCGTAGTAGATCACCAGCAGTTCTCACACAGTGTCAAGGACCTCCAGGACTGGGTTGCTGATGCAGTTCACATGCTGGATTCCTACTGTCATCCCACTGCAGACAAGAGTGTTCTGGACAGCCGGATGTTAAAACTAGAGGTATGGAAACAAGAGTCCAAAACCTGCTCTTTTTGGATCTATAAGAAGAATACAAATATAGGATACTTAGTTGTTGCATATTAGATGCATAAGACTGTTGTTCAGACACTGATTTTCAATTTATTGAAAAATAACTCTTTGTAGCAGAAAGAGCTCATTATTAGAATTTCTGTCCAGGAAGCATGTAAGGACCTCTAAGAGAGAGAACTGCATATATGAAAATTCTTAAAGTACTCAAAAGACATTGTGTGGCTGCTGAAGGTTAAATGGAAGAAATAGGATATTCACTTCTGTTATTTTAGTGTATATTTCTAGATCTTACAGGTGATTCAGTTCATTCAGAACACCTTTTCCTGTAATTGCATTTTTAAAATGGTGACTACAGTTAATAAAATAGCATCTGTTGGTATTAGTGCACAATAATGTTGAAGAGCAGTATTTAAAAAACAATGCTTTTTATATTATTGATGTCTCCGATTTTGAGCTGAAAATTCTCAAAATTACAAGGATACATCAAAAATCA
Source organism: Pachyramphus minor (assembly GCA_013397135.1). Lineage (NCBI taxonomy): Eukaryota > Metazoa > Chordata > Aves > Passeriformes > Tyrannidae > Pachyramphus > Pachyramphus minor. The sequence goes on along the minus strand of VYXB01009185.1, from coordinate 69,682 downwards.
GGAGACTGTAGCATAATACTAAAATTATGTTTTGCCTTTTTTTCGTTGAGTCTTTTGGGTACTTTAGCCCTGTAGAAGAGCTTTGTCATTACATCTTGTACAACAGGAATATATTCTCCTGTTTTCCATCTAAGTGACATTTCCTTTGGAATGTCGGCTCTTCCACACAGCGGTACTTTCTCTGGTACACTGTAAGTACCTGCACAGATTCAGTGAAAACTTCTCTGTCAACTAAGATTTTTTTTTAATAACCTAAACCTACCCTTTGAAAGTCACTTTTGCCTAGTTGAAGCCCAGTTGTTTGTGACCCCACTGTCCCTCTTCCAGTTCGCCGTACAAGCTGCTAAATATGATCAGCTCATGTTCATTAAAACCAGATAGAATATTTATAACCAGTTAATGATAAAAATAATATCCACTCACTTTTTAGAGCCTGCTATCAGTGAAACAAGAAAAAGAAATCCAAATGAAAATCATTCTGACAAGAGGAGAATCTGTTCTGCAGAATACTTCTCTGGAGGGAGTACCAGTGATTGAAGGGCAGTTGCAAAGCTTGAAGGACAGCTGGGCTTCTCTTCTTTCTGCTTGTATCCAGTGCAAGAGGTAAAAAAGGCATGAGGTGCAGAATGATGCTTAGCAACAAAGTGCTGCCAAAACTTTTGAAAAGAAATTCCCAGAATTTTATTATTTCAAGAGTCAAATTTATGTAAAATGATTGCATGTGCCAAACACTGCAGGTCTAGAGGGCATAAGTGGCATATTCATTTGAAGTCAAAAAGGGGAGGAATCTAAGCTTTGTTAACACTTATTGTCAATATACTCTTAAAACTGGATTCCATGTTCATAATGTTGTTGAATATTTTACTTCATGTTGCACTGGATGCCTTGAAATCTTCTCAGAAATAGGAAGATCTTGTCATGAACGTTAATGATTGCTTTGCCAAGATCCTCTCTGGTTTTCCACTTGCTAGCATTTCACAGAACATACTATTATAGCGGTGTCCCATAGTGACACTCCTAGTGATAGAATGAAGAAATATAGGGAAAAAATGTAGTCTTCTGTGATGGAGCATTAATAGCTGCAAATATTTCAAGTTAAAAATCTTGTTATCTTATCAAAGATAATTAAACATTAGAATGAAGTAACTTTTGAATGTATGCAAAGAGACAGAAAGTTTCTGATTCTGTGTCTTATTCTTTCAGTTGCAATTAATTTACTAAACCTAGAATATGTCAGCTAACTTACAGACCTCCTTAATATTTCAAGTTTGGAAAACTTAATTTCTCTTTATTAGCCAAACAATGCTCCTAGTTAAAACTTGTAGGATTTTAACAGACTGCTTAATTTCTGATATATCTTTCTCATAGTCTAGAATATCTGTATTTGACTGTATCTCACTGCTTATATAGCATGGGAACCTCCACTATCACAACAAATATGTATTTTTAAATTACAGTCAACTGGAAGGAGCTCTATCCAAATGGACAAGTTACCAGGAAGATGTTCATCAGTTTTCCAGATGGATGGATAAAGTAGAAGCAAGTATGAATGCTTCTGAAAGGCAGTATGCTGAACTGAGGGAAAAGACAGCTGCCCTTAGCAAAGCCAAGGTGTGTTTGATTTACAACAAAGCAGCAACAAGCCCATGTCACCTTATAGGCAACAAAAAGCCTGTATAACTGCAAGATTAATCCATGGTCTTGTTTTAATGCTGTCCTTTGTGTGTTCTCCCTCTATTTTGCAGCTACTCAGTGAAGAAGTGTTAAGTCACAACAGCCTGTTGGAGACAATTGAAGTGAAAGGAAGTGGGATGGCTGAGCATTACATTGCTCAGCTTGAACTCCAAGACCTTCAGGAGCGGTATAAGTTCCTCAAAGAAAGAACAAGGGTACAGTTTTTCTTGTTAGCACTCCTTGTGTAGTCGGCAACAAGGAAAAAGTGTTTTCCTTTATAATTTTACAGTTAAATGATAAGAGTTTGGGGACAGCTGTAACTTATTGTAACAGAAAGCTATTAAGGCTTTCTTAAGGCTTTCATAAATATGTCTTTGGGTACCACTGAGCTTCAGATCTTTTCAGAAAGGTTCTAAAAATCTGAAAAAAATCATCAAGGAGAATAGTCTGAGGTAATCTATGTCAAAATTTTCATTGACTTCAGCACAGATATAGCTTTAGCCATTATGACTGAAAAATTGAAAAAATCTTTGAACCTGTGATTTGTGTGTGTTTGCAATAAATGTTACCAGTCAATCACGTGATTCACAGACGTTTGACAACTACAGAAGCTTATTATTGAGCACAAACCTTAACAGCAAGTAAACTGACTATAGTGACACAAGCACGATAAGTACTACATTTACTGGTAAATATAGGTATTGTATATCTGGGAAAGATTTGGGCACAGACAGATAAAGATCAGGATGGGGTTTAGTGTAAGATAAGATAAAGATGAGCCTTCCTCCCTCAGATGCAGCCTGTCTTGCCTCCATCAGAACTTGATTCCTCATTCCCATAATTTCTTAGAAGATGTGGATTACATGTAGTCTATTTTTCTTGCACTTAGAATGACTACTCTTGTGCTAATATATGACACCTTTCCTTCTATACCCCAGATATGGTAATATTTTAGGGCTCAAATGTGAAATTACTGTAACTTGCTCATCCACATACACAGAAGAATTATAGTCTGTTTCTTACTATGCTTTGTAGGAAGTGCCCACAAAGAACTTGGGTAGTCTTCAGACCTAGGATAGTAGATACTCCTAAGAGAGAATTCTTATTGCATGAGCAAAAAAAAGTAATACAAAGGGAAAAATGCAATTTCTAAGCTCATATACTTATTAATCAAAGAATCACAGAATATGCTGAGTTGGAAGGGACCTGCAAGGATCATCAAGTCCAACTCCTGGTCCTGCACAGGACCATTGACAAGAGTCACACCGTGTGCAGTTGTATGTGTTGAGAGTGTTGTCCAAATGCTTTTTGAACTCTGTCAGGCTCGATGCTGTGACCACTTCCCTGGGGAACTTGTTCCACTGCCCAGCCACCCTCTGGGTGAAGAACTTTTTTCTAATATCCAACTTCAACCTCTTCTGACACAACTTCGGCCCATTCCCTCGGGTCCTGTCACTGGTCATGAGACAGAGGAGATATGTCTGCCCCTCCTCTTCCCTTCACTTCAGCATAGTTAATTTAAATTGATATAAAAATCAAGAATTTTTCTTGTTATTAGAACCTAAGCTATTATTTAAAAATAATCCCAGATCAAAACTTTAAATCTCAGAACTCACAAAATTATTTGAAGAATCTTTTGGAATAAGTATCTGTGCCCCCTCTTTCCCTGTAATTGATTAAACCATCTTCAGAGTCAAAGTACTCTGGAATTCTAGGAAAGCTCAGCATCAGATACAAACTTCTCCCCTTGATGGATTTCTGGGTTTTATGTGTTTTTCGTTTGATGATACACTAAGATACGTATATGTATGTGTATAAATATTTTAACAAACAGGAGGCAGTAACAAAAGCTGAAGGACTCCTTACATTACATCAAGAGTACCAAAAAAATCTGAAGGTCTTTGAAGTATGGCTGGAGAAGGAAAAGGAAAAACTTGATTGTTTATCACATCTTGATGGTGATGCCCAGGAGCTGGAGGCAACACTCCGAGATTTACAGGTACATAATGTGTGACACCCTAAATAAAACCAAAGGAAAAAAAACCAAAAATCCTACTTATAAAATAACAGAGCAATATTAATTGCCAGACAAAAATTGTATTGAGAACAACTTGCAGTCACATCATACATGAGCACTTTTCTGCTCACATTGGTTCCATTAAAGTTAGTGGAAATATTGTTGCTCATTTCTGGAAAGGTTAGACCATCAGTGAAATCTCCAGGCATACTAATGCTTTCTTGAAAGCATTGAATTTGCATTGGATGTTGGTCTACCTCTTCTTTTTGCTGTGTTTCATGAAATATCAAAAGTGCTTTCATTGGCTTTTCATCTTTTATTGCTTACAGTACAGATGCACCTACTTTCAGGCAGTTCCAGTCATGTAGGCTAGCTCCCATGGTGAGGTGGGAAGATTTTTTACTGAATCACTTTAGTGACACTGAAAGATGAACCTGTAGTACTTAAGTAATTCCCGAGTTATTGTCTTAAGCTGACTTAAAATATTTTAATGTCTGTTACTGAAATCTGTACTTGAGATATGAAATGGTTCTTACTTTATTCCAGATACTGAGGTCTTTGTATGATCAGGCATTCTGCATATGTTTCTTATTATTATAGTTTACTTTACAAATAATCCATTTTGAAAATCTGGATATATATCTCAAATGCAAACTAAGACAAAATACAATTGTTTTTCACTAAGATAATTTGTTTGTTATGTTTTCTAATCAGATTGAATCTCTTTCTACTTTTAATTAAGTTCTAATAATCATTAAAATGCCACACATGTCCAGAAGAGGGTATAAAAGTTATTTTGGAGTGTTGTCTCAACCATATGTTAAAATTAATAGGGTTTTTTAATTTTAAAAGATTGTAGCCTCTGTTCTTAAACAGATTCAGCTTTAGAATGAGTCTAGAGGAGATATGGCCACATCTGGAAATTTAAGGCTGTGGTGAATGGGTTGCATCCATCCCATGCTGGCTTGGGCAGCTAATGTTTCAGAACTGATAAACTTAGCATGAAGGGAAAGAATTTGATGCATGCTTTGTCAATAATTTTCTGCAGTTCACTTGTCAAAAATAGTGGTATTTGATTTGCTTTGTAAGTGAGCACGCTCTCACTGGATGGTGTTCTTAGAGACAAGACTATCTCTAATATATGTTTAACCATAGATAACTAAAGGGAATGCCTAGCTGCTTTAAGTAGAACCAAGGGTTTTTCTGCTGTATGTGAATTAAAACTGTTAGTGTAGGGTATGTAACTTTAACTCTGACTTTACAGGACCTGCAGGTCCACTGCGCAGAGGGACAGGCATTACTGAATGCTGCTGTCCATGCCAGAGAGGAAGTGATTCCCTGGGGTATTCCCCAGATAGAAGACAGAGTCCTGGAATCCTTACGGCAGGATTGGCAAGCTTACCAGCACAGGCTTTCTGAAGCAAGAAGCCAATTAAATGCCACTGTGAGCAGACTGAGGTTAATGGAGAAAAAATTTCAGAAGGTTAATGACTGGTTAACAAAGCTGGAGGAGAAAGTTGCTATCAGGACTGGGAGGCAGTCTGGTAGAGCAACAAAGGAGATGCAGCTTCAACAAATGAAGGTAAGGAATTGAGTTAAGGAATTCCTTGAACAAAATAATTTGTGAGGTTCCCATGTCAATTCCTGATTGCACTGTGCAAATGAGAGCAATATTTGCAGTTTGTTCTGAGGTGGTGCCTAAAATGATGGATCCAAGAGAGCTTTGTGCCTTCTGGATCCAGATTCCTGCCACTTTACTGGTAGAGGTACGGCTGTACCAATGTTGAGATCTTGCAGGGAGATCTGGAATTCATATGCTCTGTGGTATGTGAAGACGTAACTGAGTACAAAGATTGGTACTGGAGTGGAAAAAAATTAATATGGTAACAAGAGTAAAATGTGACCAACTGTGTTATGAAGTCTCCACTGTGTCGATGTAATAATTCTCCTTTAGTCACTGCAAGGAGAAGACATGGTTCTGAATAAACACAGGAAGCAGATTTGAAGAAGTTCAAGGTTACACTTAACAGCCACCTTTAAAACTTCAGGTGAATTCTATAGCAAGTCCAGGTTGCATTTCTGTTATTATTTTGGGAGTGGGTGGGGGAAAGAAAAAAGCATTGAATCTGTTGTAATGAAATACAGTCCATGTGGTATGAAAAAACTTCCAGTGTATTCGTTACATTAACCTTCATCAGATTCTGTTTTATTTTCTAGTTGTAAATGCATGTTTACAACCGCGTATTTGCTTTCCTTTCCAATGATTTCCTGACCTGGTTACAAATAAATCCCTGATATGTTTAAGATGTTTGAATCAGTCATATAAGCTTGCTAATTTCTTTGTCATAGAAGTGGCATGAAGATATTACAATCTACAAAGATGATGTAGAGGAAGTCGGGGTGTTGGCTCAGCAAATACTAGAGGAAAGTCTCACTGCAAGTGGAATGGGAAGCCAGGCTACACAACTTACATCTCGCTACCAAACTCTTCTTCTTCATGTCTTGGTAAGTAATGAAAATTAATTTATTGTAACTCATACGTTGTCAGTTAAGAAGCAAATATAAACAGACTTTTGTAATTAGACTTTATTAGAGTTTGTTCATCACTGTAGACTCAATAATATAACATTCAAATATATATTCATGTATACACACATAGATTTTGTTGGATTAAATGTATTACAGAAACATAATCAGAAACAAAATATTGCAGTATAATGCCCTGTTACTATCTTTTTTGATAGTTTCAGTAGAAAGATTCAGAATACAGTATGTGTGAATGCCAATCAACCTCTAGATAAATATTTTCAGTTTCTCACTCATGCACACAGACAAGAAAATTTGAATTGGTAAGGTACAGTATTCAGGTCACTGTAAGTAGTAATTGCCTCATAGTACTGTAATCACAAGTCACAATTCAAAGTTCAAAATGTATGTACATTTTCAGTGCTTAGCATTAACTCAGTTTTAATAGTAATGATTGCCATATGTACAACCTGACAAGACTGCTGTAAGAATGATCCACTGTTTATGAAAGTTCATGTATTATGTATAATCTTTGTATAACAGGTTTTATTAATAAATAGCAATTTATTGTTATCTTTGGCCAATAGCAATAATAAAAATCTGGGTGGTCCTTGTTTCTTCCCCCTACCCTCCATATTTGTTTGAAGGAGCAAATGAAGTTTCTGGAAGAAGAAATACGCTGCATGGAGGAGTCAGAATTGTCTTTTAGTGCTTACACTAATTGGTATGGAGCTACTAACAAGAACTTCAGAAATGTGATCACGAAATTTGACGTGATTGATAAAACAGCACTGGAGAAAAAAGTGCAGAAACTAGAGGTATAGCTTTCTCAAATGCAATTTTTGTTTCTGTTCACCAAGAAGAGAACATCTTCTTGTGTTCTTCAGTCACTTCTTCAAGTGACTGTTACATCTTAACAGTCACTTGAAACTCTCTGCCTAGAGAAGCTAATGGGATAAAGACCACCCAGTGTAAAACTTTCTGTTCTTGTGTCACGTACACATTAGATCACAGTTTGGCTGTTGAGGTTATAATAGACTAAATGATATAATCCTATCCTTCCATAAGGCATGCATATGTGTTTTGTGCAGATTAAAACTTAAAATAAATTCCCATTGCAAGTATATTTTTCTACCAGTAGGCACTCTGTCAAGAAGTGCTTCCTATTTCTCCTTGTTGAAACAGTAGTAAAACTCACATTTTGACTCATAGTTTTAGATGATCTTTTCGTATGTCCTACAGCTTAGGCTGCTTGAACATAATACACTAAGGGAAAGCTTCCATCTATTCCAGAATTTGGGTATGAATTCTCTCCTAAGAGCCCTCAGTTTCTCTGTTATCTTCACAAGCCCACTGCAGAACAGAAGTATTTGCTTTATCTGCTTCCTTCTAGCTAACCACACCACTCCAGGCAATTTTGTAATGACAAGTCCACTTAGTTTCCTTAGCAATTTCATCTGTGTCCTGAGCAAAATCAAAAAATTGGTGTTAGCCTCTAGATAATGGAACTACAATGAGTTAAATATAAAAATAAAAACAAGACAAGAGTTTCCATACATTTTCTGTTAACCAGCCTTTCCTTTACAGCTGCTATTGAGTGATATGGACATAGGCCACAGTTTACTGAAATCAGCCCGGGAGAAGGGGGAGCGAGCTATAAAATACATGGAAGAAAGTGAAGTTGACCAGCTAAGAAAAGAAATTGGTGATCATGTGGAACAGCTTGAAGAGCTGGCAGGTTCCATCAGGAAAGAGCACATGACTTCAGAGAAGTGTCTTCAGCTGGTAAAAGAGTTCTCAGACAAGTACAAGGCACAGACTCAGTGGATCACAGATTACCAAACCATCTTACATGCTCCAGTGGAGCCAAAGAGTGAACTCTATGAGAAAAAGGCCCAACTGTCCAAATACAAGGTAAAAAGGGGTTATCTCACTGTACAATCGAATTGATTTTAAACTAGTGATTCTCAACAAATTCTCTGATCAGGTATCCAAGTTTCTTTATAGACACATGAGATGTCTCTGATCTGGATGTCCTGGTCAGAATCAAGGTGCGAATGTGCATGATAACTGTGTCTTCAAACCAGACTGAGCCCCTGTGTTTGAAATGTGAATATCCTAAAAAGGCTTCCACATCTGAAAATACGTTGTTAGGGAGAAAAATTCTCTTGAGTAATTGCATTGATCTCAGCTGAGTTGGTTGCTGTTTCAGCGAAGATAGAAATCAGTTCGTCTTTCTTCACTGCAGACATTGTGTCTGTTTACACTGACTTAATCAGCTTTCTTGTTAAAGGTGGATGTCCCAACTCAACTGATATCTCAGATAGTCAGCTGCTCTGACCTATGTTTTTAGTTAGGATTTTTATGAAGTGTTTGGGTTGTTGGTTTTTTTCCAGTCACAAAAATGAGTAGAAAATTTGCCAACAAACCCATTTCTTCTCCTAATGATGTTTTTGTAAAATACTCCAGGATTATGGATGTTTCTCAAAATGTGTACTGTATCTGGCTGAGGTGGAACTAACTCTTCTCGTAGCAGCCCATATAGTGCTGTGATTTGCATTTGTGGCTAAAAAGAATGGTGTTGACAGACATTGATTATTGCTCAGCAGTGCCTAGATGGCATCAAGGCTTTCTGTTTGAAGCTGCCCACTACCCTGTGCTGGCTTCCCTACTCAAAGTCATATGTCATAGCTGTGTGCTTGCTTCCTACATGTTCGAGGAGTTGGTATCTCACTGTCATTTGGCAGATGCTGGCGTGTGCCATGGTGTCTGAGCCAGTGGTATAAGGATGTGACAGGTCAGATTGCTTACTTTTAAGAGTACAGTGTTAGGCACTCATCTGCACACCATCTCATTAAGGGCATGGCTTTGGTCATAATTTCCCACCTATTTTCAGAACTTGTTCCTCTGGACAAATGTTATCCCTAGCACTTGCCCCTTCACACATATTAACTCCTTTTACTTCACCAGCTCCAGATTGTCAGCCGTCCAGCTAGCCACTCACAAGAGAAGCAGTTGTTTTTAGATGCATGCAGACTTGTCTCAGGGCATGGCTGAGAAACATAATCCTGTACTGGTAAACAAAACTCCTCTGATCTGGAAAGGATGGATATATACCATAATAGAGGACTGTGCTTCAGATTAAAGGGAAGTTAGTGAAATACATCTCAGTGATCAATAGATGTATTTTAATTCTTGCTTGCATTGTAGTCCATACAACAGACTGTTCTGTCCCATGAACCTTCAATAAAGTCAGTGGTTGAAAAGGGAGAGGCACTTTTTGACCTGGTGAATGATGTGACTCTAAAGAACAACATTCGAGACCTTCAGAGCAGTTACCAGGAACTCTGCAGCAAAATAAAGGTAAAAAGTCAAGAATAAACATAATATTATAATTACTTCTGATAGATTTCTAAATGCATTATTTCCTTAAGGGACAGATGTCCTTAAATTATACCATCTTCCCTTGTTTCTGCTTGATCTTCCACAACCCCTGTTTAATCTAGTTTAGTTGTTGAATAGAAGTCACTGGAGAACATAAACTGCAACATGGATATAATTTAATTGGACAAGGGCATTATTAATTAACATTGATTCATTAGTCCATATGCATGTAGTGTTTTGAAAGGCCTAATGCTTCCAAGTATGTCCTAAAACTTTCAATAGGTTATACTTCTAACAAGGATAAGCTCTGCAAACAATGTTAGTGTGTATGTTTGACCTAGGCACCTTTAATTGCCAATCCACCCACCAATAGGAGATGATTTTATTTTTTTCAGAGTTGACTTTTGATCTGCACTACAAAATTTATATCAGATGTAATGTTGATGGCTTAAATTTAGAGAAGCTTATGAAAACTCTTTCTTAAAGAGAATAAATAAATTTTAACTCAATGTGTACATTCTTAATTTCCCTACCACAGTCACAGGCAAAGGCTGTAAGTAGTAGGGACTCAACCAAAACATTTGGTAGGTCAAGTGCAATCTCTCAAAGAGCTTATAATAACTGTAAGTGAACTTAATGTCAAGGTGGGAGTGTTTGTTTTCTCAAAGTAAGGAGATCCTCAGTCTTCAAAGTATAGTATTTCATCTGGATTGAAAATACTGCTCGGTACCACAGAGTTTATTCACAGAAGTAATCTCTTTGATGTTTTCCTTTATGATTTATTCATGTGAGTCCCTTACAGGAGTATAAATTTAGATGACAACTCTTATTACACTTTCAGGCTCTTGGTGGGTTTTGGTTGGTTTGCGGTTTTTTAAAATCTTGTAATTTCCTGAATATTTAATTTAATTTTGATTATTGTGGACCTGCAGGCATATGTTGAAACCTCAGAGGTGAGAGTAAAAGAACATGAGGATTACAATAGTGATTTGCAAGAAGGGGAGAAATGGTTATTACATATGTCCAGCAGATTGGTCAGCCCTGACCTCGTAGAAAGCAACAATCTTGAAATAATCACTCAGCAACTAGCCAACCATAAGGTGGGTTTGCTCTTGGTAATCTTCCTTCATCCAGTAAAATAGAATTTTGCTTCTTTGCTTCTCTGCCTTGACTCCAGAGCTCTAATTATTTATCATTGACTTGTTTTCTTCCACTTACTGCTAACTGTGTTAATAAGTGTCAGTGTCATTAACGCAGTTTAACAAATCTAGCTTGTTGTTAGGATCATTTCTTGGATGAGACTGCATCTACACAAGAGCTTTGTTGTACTCTGTGTCAATTTTTTGCTGAGACTTCCTAAGAAATAACCCCCAAAAATCACATTGGGGTGATTTTACTTCTAAGGTATTTTTTGGTCTGGTACTTTTAAGATTAATAAAAAAAAATCAATTTTTAATTTTATTTTTTTTTCATCTGTTAGGTTGTAGCATTTCCTCCACTGCTTTTATTCAAGGTATTGTTATGGTTGGTATTAGTGATGATCATTCAGTTGCTTTCTGGAAGATAAAAGAAAGCAAAATCCAACCCTCTGCACCACTGCCTGAAACTGAGATTCCAAGGGAAAATATTGAAATCTTTTAATCGTTTGTGATTAATGTGGTATTCTGTAAGTAACCTCCTTAGATAAAAATTTGTCTCCATCAAAGTCAATGGAAAGAACTGTCCACAGTGAAAGAGCTCATGGAATAAGATGCAACTGAGCATGAGATTTCATACTCATTACTAAGCACAAGAGAAGGTGGAGGAGTCCTGGAGGGCATGCAGCAGAGGAAGATTCAGGGTAGTCTAGGGGCCTGAGCGTATAGTGTTTACACATTATGACAGTGCTACTGATGTTTCTTTGGGGTATCTGTGTAAAGAGTTTTGACAATGACTTTGCAGTGAGCATACACACTAATAGCTTCACTATGACAATACATGTTATCTGAAAACTTTTTTTCCAAATCTGAAGAATATTTAGGGGAGGGGGAAAAAATAGTTCTGCATCACACCATATTTCTTTAAAATTATTTTATCTGTTTCTTAGGCTATCATGGAAGAAATTGCAGGATTTGAAGATCGTTTGAACAACCTTAAGAGTAAAGGTGATTACTTGATCAGTCAATGCGCAGAACATCTTCAAGCAAAGTTTAAGCAAAACATACAAAGCCATCTTCAGGGGACAAGGGACAGCTATTCTGCCATATGTAGCACAGCTCAAAGAGTAAGTCTTTTTCAAAAGAATTTTTGTGTCATTAAGAATAAAATGCATTATTATTTCTGAGTACTTCTTTCTTTAAATGGTGAAAAGCTTTATACTGTTTTCTTTTAAATTGAGCCAACAAGTTACTAATGTATCACTTTATCATTACTATGCTACAGCTGAATTCCTCATGATCCAAATGTTGCCTTGCAGCGAGCAAAACTGGTTGCCTATTAGTTCTTACCTTGATCTCCCCACACCCTGGCTACCTTCATGCTACACTAGCTTCTGAGCAGCTGCAGCAAAGAAATTAGAATTATTCCTACTTTAAAAACTAGGGAGAAAATTGCACTCTTAGTGTCAAAGTTTGCATACATACATAACAGGTCTCAAGTATATGCAAGGAAACACTGTCTCTCTTATTAAAACCAGAATATACAGTTAAGAAGGGCTAGCTGGGTCATTCTGTTAAACCAATTAGGAGATCAAGCCAGCAGTCAAAAAATAAAAAAGCAAAAAACCCCAAAGCCAAACCAAGCAAACAAGCAAAAACTAAACCAAGCAAAACCCCAAAACCAACCAACCAAAATTAAAAATCTCATACAAAATCAATGGCAAAATGTTGAACAGGAATACAGAAATAAAAGACCATGCTCTTCACTTGCATCTTTATTTTTTTCTTTCCAGAAGTTGTGCATTAGATATTGTCCATCTTCTTCACATATTAGCAAGATGCAGCAAGAGCTTAAGGCTCTTTCAGTCTTTGGTACTTTGTACAGGGGCTGACATAAACCCAGTCTTAATAATTCAGTTTAATCTGTAGTTTTCAAGGTGGGAGAAGAGAGACAATGGTGGTATTTGAAAATGATATGAACTTACAAAATGTTTGATTTAGGTGTACCAGACTTTGGAACACGAACTTCAGAAGCATGTTAATCATCAGGATACCCTACAACAGTGCCAGACTTGGCTATCTACAGTGCAGTCAGAGCTAAAGCCAACTACCTGGACACCTTTCAGCCTGGCAGATGCAGTTAAACAGGTAAAATTCAGCACTTGAAAAAGCTGAAAAGTTATCCTTAATAAGGTGAGTTTAGATATGAACTTTAAATTACTAGAAATTAGATATTCTCTAGCCTTCTCAGAAGGCTGAATAGCCTCGCTTTTCATTCCCAGCCCCAAAATAAATACCTGGGTGAAAAATAACTGTAGGTAAAAAAAATAAGGAGGGCTTTTAGTAGCTCAGCTTAATGCTTAGAAATACATGCCTGAAAAATGTTGTCTAATTAGATAAACCTGCTCAGATACTCCACAGATGTGTTTAGTAGAGGGATTGTGTCTTTTTGCTTGCCCAGTTGTCCATCTGTCTACTCTGTTACTGTATGAGACCTCATTTCTCAGTACCATAGACACAGAGTCAGTTATCAGGCTATTAAAACAATTATTCAGCCTAAGAGCATAGAACTGACTCTAGCCTGTATTAAGCATTAAGACTACTTTCTTTGCTTCTTGATTATTTTACATTGTAAAACAATGCATTTTACATTGTAACGATGTATTTTGCATTGGATTTGTACTTTGTTCTTAAATTAAACTGGTATGGTGCTAAAAATGCTGGAATTCAGAGCTGTCTCATCCAACATCTGGCTCAATAAAGATCTTGAAATACTAGAGATGGCAGATCCAAAAGGGCAGGGGAAGCAGGTGGTGTGACAATGGGACCAGCAGGGCACCACCTTCCCAGTGATGTGCAAAACTGCAGCTCAAAGGTTTGGTGAGTAGAGTCCCTCTGATGTCATCCACCAGCTGGTGACCATCAGGCAAGACTGTAGGGATGAGGCTGATCCCAGGTGAAGGTAGCTAGTCAAGGCAGGAAGTCAAGGCCAGGAGGTTCAGCCAGGCACAGATACACCTATAGTGTAGCTCAGGTGAGTTCCATAGCTGTGTGAGGGACTGAGCTTACCTGCGTGGCTGCTGTGTGCTTCTCCAGTGATCAGGTCCCAGCTGGACAGAGTCATAGCTGGCCAGAAGCAGAAGAGCCAAACCACAAAGAGAAGGGGATAGAGGTTGCAGAGAAGAGGTATAGAGGCTGCAGAGCCCTTTGGTGATGGCCCTGATCTTCCCTGAGGATTAGGCATCTGTTCCTCTGTTTGACTGTTCTTATTGTGAAAAATAATTTCCCTTGTTTAGGAAGAGTTCCTTCAGATCTCCCTAAATGCCCCATATCCCCATGGTCCTTTGCTGGACTTGTATCTGTTTGCCAGTATCTCTTTTATGGGGGAAGAGGGAAACTGGGCCAAATAAATCAGGGACAACTCCTCCCTGGGTCTCTTATGTTATTGCCCTGCTTGTTAGCACTCAGATAACAATTTTCTTTTGGGATAAGGAAAGTCTTCATAGGGAGAAGTGAGCTCCTGTGTGCAGTGTTGAGAGCAAGAACCCTCAACAGTGTCATGTTATCTGATCTTGCCAATCGCATATACTGGGGATGTTGGAAGGTTTTCAGAAGGTGTGGGAAAGTGTAGTGTGACACTGAGCTGAATTCTCCATGATCTGTCAGACACTGGAGAATTTTAGTTATAGGAATAGGTCACTGGGATAATCCCATAAAGCCCTGCTTCCCATTCACATTGGGAAAGTCGGTCACCTTGTGTGTTTCTATCTAAAGCTTTGTTTATAAAGAAATAAGTTAGCTAATGCATATGTCTCTAAGTGCTTTGGTAATTGGATGATAATCAAGTCTTTAAGGGTTACTCCTTTCTATAATTATAACATAGCAGCCTTACCTAATAAAATAGTGTATAGCTACATTTAATTTTATGGAAATACTAAGCTAAAGCAAAAATACAAAAATGCATGATTGTAATAAAATAAGGTGTTATTTCCACAGTCTCAGAGTTTATTTGAGGATTGTCTTCCCCCAGGTTAAACATTTCCGGGCTCTGCAGGAGCAGGCCAACACGTACTTGGATCTTCTGTGCTCCATGTGTGATCTGTCAGATGCCACAGTGAAGAGTACAGCAGCAGATATTCAACAAACAAAACAAACGGTACAAAATAACCACAACAACCCACTTTTAATCCTATTTAGAGCTTTAACGGCCCTGATCTGTTCCCTTTTAAAAAGGTCATATTGGGTAACACTTTACAGAAATGTCATCTTACTTTATTCTTAAGTATTTCTTAAGAAATAGTTTTTTCTAAATGCGTGTTTGTTTTTTTTTTTAATTATTAAATCCATATGTTGCCATCCTGGTACTAATACAAAGACACAGCAATGGTTGCTAAAGGTTTTTAGGCAATGTTACAAGATGTTGGTCTAAAGCCACATAAATAACATTCTGTGGAAGAAAACCCGATCCAAATTATCTGTTTTCATAAAACACAATTCAGTCTGTTCTTCTCTGTATTTTATTAAAGCTTAGGTATTTTTTATTGTTATTATTTATTCAGTAATAGACTGGTGTTCATATTAGGGTGTTTGAATATATTAGGAATATATTAATTATAATCATCATGAAAAATTTTTATGATTCAATTCATTAATCAAAGTGCATCTATTTCAGCATATTGGTTCATAGAAGTGTACCTCAATTTTAAGTTTTAAAGTAGCTTAGTGCTTGGTTTTAAAATAGAGCTATAAATAAAATTACTGGAAGAGAAACATTATAAGCATTCCTGTTGTTGGAAAGATGAAAAATTTAGTTTCACTTATATGGACACACAGTTGAAATTTTGAAACTACTTCTGCCAAGAGTAAAAATCATACAGTAACAGTATTCTATACCAGAGGAGCAAATTGTACAAATGCAGGTAACCCATAAAAATATGGCGATCCGAGTGTTGAATAGCTGAAAAGCATCCCAAACATCAGATTAAGATTCCTCTCATTCTGATATATATTATTGATATATAAAGCAGTGAAACATTTTTAAGAAATCACAGATGGTAAAGTGCTGAGATATATTAAGCTGGTTGAGTGTGTAAACCTTAAAGGCACCCAACTGCTGTATTTGGAGCGAAAGAAGTTGTGTCACTATTGGTGTAAGAGGATTGATGGGCTCAAATCCAGTAAGCATTCTTCTTGGCATTTTAGAAAAGACATATAAGCAAAATAACTGGGCTAAGCAAATTAAATAGAAGTGGTTAGTTTAAGCTTTTATTTTGCAAATATGAATGCATGTAGGGTACAGACTAGCAGTATTCTTGGCATACCGTAGACTAAATTATACAGTTAATTTAAGCTTTGACAGAGGACTGAGAACACTGAAATATAAATATACTTCCTTCTCTCGAGGGTGAATGATAATTAATTTCTTTTTTTGTTGTTATTACCCTACAGCTTTCCTTTGATAGGTACAATTTTGTGGCTTTTGAAGGTTAAGATTCTTTTTTATGGATAATATTAGCCCTTTCAGAATCTAGTGTAGAAATTGCTCTAAGTACAGTATTGTGCTCAGAGGAAGAATGATATTCATCCTCCATTCTCCAAAAATAGATGCATTAAAGTATTCCTACTCTTTTTTGTTTCTTTTCTTCTAGATTGAGCAACAGATAATGCGCTCACAGTATTTGTCTCAAGGTTGGGAAGAGATAAAACAATTGAAAGCTGAGCTCTGGATATATTTCCAGGATGCGGATCAACAACTACAGAATTTAAAAAGGAGACGGGCAGAGTTGGAGCTAAACATTGCCCAGAATATGGTACTCCAGGTTAAGGTAAGGAGACTGGGTTAAGAACAGAAGGTAAGGAAGAAGTTAATCCTGTAGCTGATACTATTTTATGATATTATATACACATATTGCATACAATTGCTAATATGGTATAAGCAAGAACAGAAAAGACAGAGAAAAGAGTGTTTCATTATTGATGTTACACAGTGATTCAGAGAGCAGAAAACTGGTTTTTAGTGGTTTTCTGGCTTTGATTTTTCTAGCAATAGATGTTTTTCAGCCTACTGTTCTGATTTGCCTTCACTTTTAGAGTACTAAATGCTGATCACAGTGGATCTGAAGATAAAGAATGCAAATTGAGCTTGCTAAGTTCTTTGATTTCTCTGCTTCTAAATAGTTAGGAGTATTTTGCAATTCGTCCAGGAAGCTATTTCATGTTGCTGATCTCTGAGAATGGGTATGACAGAAACCCAGTTTCAATAATGAGACAAATTCCTTCAAATCTTCACTCATTCATTACTGAAGAGAGAATTTTTATGACCATTCTGTACACATCACAAACATCAGTAAAGTAACAAAAAGAAAACAGATAATTTCTTTATTAAATTATTAAATACTTAGGTTTTGCATTTTTGGTCTAGACTTTGCTTGTAATCTTTTTCTGATAAGCCAAGAATTAGGTGAAAAGTAAATGGCACTTCCTCTTCGTATTTGAACAAGTCATAGCCTTTGAAGATGCCTCAGTGCAATCTGGACTAAAAGCTGTTATACTAGCTATCATTTGAGTCCAGGAAGAAGAAAGACTCTGTATTTCTTCACTGTTTCAGTCAGGAACTTTGAATTATAATGAAAGGGTGACACCTGCTGTACTTTCAGATGTGGCACAATGTGTATTTTTCCCTATAATTTGTCCTGGTAAAGGAAGATGCCTAATTCCATTTGAAGCTGTCATGAAGAGGAATGAGGCTGAGCTGGGAAGTAATATCTCTGCTTCAGAAATCCTACCGGCCTTTGGTGAAAAACACATCTTCCCAACAAAGTGCTGAAGCTGGGAGTTCTCGTTTAGTTACAGTTACTGGAACTAGAATTTGGGAAAATATTGTATTTTCCTTAGACATCATGAAAAGGCTAAAAATATTTGGTTAGTTTTATGTGTCAGTATATTGTATATTCTGCTTTTTGAGATCTCGCTGACTTTTTATTTGGTAAGAAATGTGTATGCAGATGAACTCCTTTAGTTATTAGTTATTAACTAAAATAACAATCATACCTTGGTAATCACTGGCTTTGTTTCAATGACAGTGATAGTGGTTGCTATTACAGAAGTAGGAGCAATACAAAGTGTGGATGTGGAGGCTCACTGACTCATGAACTCTGCTTCTTATTTTTAGTCTGTAGTGAAAAAGGAAAAGAAAAAAAAAAGCTAGAAACCGAAATGGTATTGGTAATATGAATTATTCTTGGGAGGCTCAGACTATCTTGCATATGGTGGGAGCTGTGCTAGTCTAGAAGCCTGAACAATAAAATGTGACTCGATCATGATTTCTGTTTATGGCTGGCACTTGGAAGTTCATCTGATTTGCTTTCACATCTATAATCAACTTGTGTTCACCTGACAAGATGGGGAGGAGGGTTAGGAGACGAGAGAAGACACTTCTTCCAATTTACATTTGCCTGGGCAGATAATTAGTCTTTACACAGTTTATTTATTTCAGAGTTTTTACTTAAATTCTACTCTGAGTATGTGTCATTATACTGG
The DNA here is from genome assembly GCA_013397135.1 of Pachyramphus minor. NCBI lineage: Eukaryota > Metazoa > Chordata > Aves > Passeriformes > Tyrannidae > Pachyramphus > Pachyramphus minor. The sequence goes on along the minus strand of VYXB01009185.1, from coordinate 51,406 downwards.
TTTTTACTCATATCTATTTCAGGAATTCAGTCAGAAGTTGCAGTCTAAGCAGTCAGCTCTTACCTCTGTGACTGAGAAGATGAACAAGCTAACCCAAGGACAAGAATCACCTGAACACAAGGAAATAGGAGAACTGAGCAACCAGTGGCTGGACCTCTGCCTTCAGGCACACAGTTTACTCATGCAAAGGGAGGAGGATCTGCAGAGGACAAGGGATTACCATGATCGCATGAATGTAGTTGAACTTTTCTTGGAAAAGCTCACAAAAGAGTGGGACAACCTAGCTAGGTAAAAAAAGAGTAGCATGCACAAAGCAAACATGCATATATGTTGAAAGAACTGTTTACAGAGTGTCTTTAAGTTGGAGCCACTAAAAATCCTTTTTTTGCATGCTTAATTAAAAGCACTTCTCCCTTATTAATTATAAGGCAATTAATTACTTCTGTTGAAATTAAGGTAGTTCGAGAAGCCAAATCTTCAGTGTTTGTCTTTATGGCAAGTACTGATTGATCCTATCGCAGGGTATAGCATTTCCTGATATTTCAAGGATGTTGACTATTTAATTTGAATGCTTTCATTTGTCTTTACTGTGTTTCATGAGTTTTTCATGGTGATACCATGTTATATCTATGAAACTATTATATTAAAACTTAGTTACTACTGCTAAATGTTTGCAGCTCCTTTGTAAAGCATAAACACACCAGCTGTGTGTAAAATTTTGAGTCTATTGCTACTGCTATCACTATCATGGAACAAAATTTACTTCAACCACAATACTTCTTGTTGTTTGTATGTGCAATGTAACCAGTATGCTCTGTAGTATGCATATAAATTTCCATGGTCAGCCTGACCATATTGCAGATGAAAGGGAAAGGAATAAATTTGTTAAACTTTTTAATTAATATTCAAGACTATTACCTTCAAGTTATTCTGAAAACTGTAGGTCTTTATATCATATTGATTTCAGTATGTAGTGGGATTATAATTAATCCTGACATCTTGTAAAAGTCTGTCCTGAAATAGGATCTAGTAATTCATTTCTGTCCTGTCCATTTTGATTATAGATCTGATGCTGAAAGTACAAATGTGCACCTTGAGGCTTTGCAAAAATTGGCAATGGCACTACAGGAAAGGAGATTTGCTCTGGAAGATTTGAAAGATCAGAAACAGAAGATGATAGAACATCTGAATCTTGATGACAAAGAATTACTAAAGGAGCAGTTCAGTCATTTTGAGCAACGCTGGACTCAGCTGGAGGACCTTGTCAAAAGGAAAATTCAAGTTTCTGTTTCAACTTTAGAAGAGCTCAATTTGGTGTATTCCAAATTTCACGAACTAATGGAATGGGCAGAGGAGCAGCAACCTAGTATCTCAGAGGCTCTTAAACAGAGCCCTCCACCAGATTTGGCTCAGAGTCTTCTCATGGATCATCTTACCATTTGCAGTGAGCTTGAAGCCAAACAGCTCATTCTGAAGATGCTTGTGAAAGATGCTGACAGGGTGATGACCAACCTAGGGCTCAATGAAAGGCAAGAGCTGCAGAAAACAGTTTCTGATGCACAGCACCATGTGGCTTGTCTCAGTGATCTGGTTGGCCAGAGGAGAAAACACCTGAATAAAGCATTGTCTGAAAAGACCCAATTTCTCATGGCAGTCTTTCAGGCTACAAACCAAATTCACCAGCATGAGAAGAAGGTAATGTTTCCAGAACACATTTGTCTGTTGCCAGAAGATGTGAATAAACAGATCAGGACTTGTAAGAATACCCAGGCTAACCTGAAGGCCTATCAAAATGAGGTCACAGGGTTGTGGGCTCAAGGAAGGGATTTAATGAAAGAAGCAACAAATCAAGAAAAGAGTGAAGTGTTAGGTAAACTGCAAGAACTACAGAATGTGTATGACACTGTTTTACAAAAGTGTAACCAGAGATTGTTAGAACTGGAGAAAAATATTGTTTCCAGGAAATATTTCAAAGAAGACTTAGATAAAGCTTGCCATTGGCTAAAACAAGCTGATATTGTCACATTCCCAGAAGTCAATGTAATGAATTCTGACACTGAGCTATACGGCCAGTTGGCAAAATATCAACAGATTCTTGAGCAATCTCCAGAATATGAAAATCTACTACTTGCACTGCAAAGAGATGGCCAAGAAGTCCTACCATCACTTAATGAAGTGGATCATTCCTATCTGAATGAAAAACTTAACAGTCTCCCTCAGCAATTCAATATTGTCACTGCTCTGGCAAAAGAAAAATTATATAAGGTTCAGGAAGCAATTTATGCCAGAAAAGAGTATGTCTCTTTGATTGAGTTGACAAGTAAAGCTCTGACTGAGCTAGAAGATCAGTTTATTAACATGGTCAAAGCTCCAGCTGCTGTTTTAGCTAAAGAAGCTGTGTCACTCCAGCAGGCCTACAGAGATCTCTTAGGTGAAGTGGTGAGCCTTGGTGCTGCAGTGGATGAACTGAACCAGAAGAAGGAGGCCTTTCGGAGCACTGGCCAGCCATGGCAACCAGATGAGATGTTAAAACTTGCCACACTATATCAGAAGTTGAAAAGGCAAATAGAACAGAAAATCAACCTGTTGGAGGACACAATAGAAGCATGCCAGGAACATGAGAAAATGTGTATGCAGTTTGAGGCACAGCTCGAGGCAGTAAAAAAGGAGCAGATTAAGGTAAATGAAGAAACTCTCCCAATAGAAGAAAAGTTGAAAATATACCATTCTCTGGTGGGCAGTTTGCAAGACTCAGGAAGTCTTCTGAAGCGAATAACTGAAAATCTGGAAGCCCTTTCCCCTCAGCTTGACTCATCTGCATATGAGACAACAAATCACCAAGTGCAGGCTTGGCAAGAGAAACTGAAGTCTTTGCATGCTGCCATTGTTGACACTGTAATGGAGTGTGAGAACAGACTTGTGCAAAGCATAGACTTCAAGACAGAAATCTGCCGCTCACTCGAGTGGTTGAGATGGGTGAAAACAGAACTTAATGGAACATTAAGTTTGGACCTCAAACTGCAAAGCATCCAAGAAGAAATCCGAAAGGTTCAGATACATCAGGAAGAAGTGCAGTCAAGCTTGAGAATAATGAATGCACTGAGCAATAAAGAGAAAGAGAGATACATGAAAGCAAAGGAGCTGATACCTGCTGACCTGGAAAACACTCTTGCTGAGCTGATGGAACTAGATGGTGAAGTTCAAGAAGCTATACATGTGAGACAGGTTAGTCCATCCTAATAGTAATTAGTTTCTCAGTCATGAAGCTGAAAAAGGTGATTCTGTGGGTTGATGTTTGCAGTCATCATAAAAAGATTGATTTTAATAATTTTGTTGTTTCCTTTTTAATGACACAGGCTGCTGTGATCCTCTGATCCTTGTGATCCTTTATACTTGTGATCCTCTGTATAATTTATTTCAGGCTACCTTGAATAAAGTATATAGCCTCTGCCAGAGGTATTACCAAGTGATGCAGATAGCAAATGACTGGCTTGAAGATGCTCAGGAATTTCTACGTTCAGCAAGAAATGGTTTAGATGTTGAGAATTCTGAGGAGAATCTGAGGAACCACATCGAATTCTTCAGCACAGAAAATCAGTTCAGTAATCATTTCAAAGAGTTACAGGGCCTTGTGTCTGAGATAGAGCCCTTTATACAAGCCACAGCAAGAGAACAGCTGGTACAGAATGTTGCTGTATTGGAAGAAAAGGCCAAAGGGACAAAGCAAGAAGCCAAAACTCAGCAAGAGCAGTTACAAAGGTATATTCTTTCTTTTTTCTCTTTCATTATAAGATCACCCTGTTAGTTATGGAAGAAAGAGATAACAACATTAATTGGAGTTTTGTAAATATTTGTGCTACTTATGAGAGAAGTGGATATTGGGATTCAGAGTTCTTGGATTCTGTTTTCTCCTCTACCCCTAACTGACTAGTTGTGTGATCTTGAGGAAGCTAGGATATAATTATATTAAGCTTGGAATAGTACTAAGAAGAGTAGGGAGTGATTGTCCCATATTTCAGCTGAGACAAGACCTATGCAGAAACAAATGAAATTGAAGCATTTTGAACTAAAAGGAAGTGCCTTCCCAACCAGCGTAACTATTTCACTTATTATTCCTCAATGTTCCGGATTACACAAGTTTGTTTAGTTTTACAATGTAGGCAGTCATGGAGAAAAAGTCATACAAGGATTATTAAATGCCCAGCTATGGTTTTTGTAAGGCATAGCTGAAAATCAGGAGCATATGCTTCTATGTAAGCTCTTTCCCAATAATCTTTTTGTTTTTCTTGGAAAATACTGTGTAACAGCAGAACTAAGCAGTTACATTGAAAACTAGGTGCAACAATATTCCTTATTTTCAAATGTTTTTATATTGCATTAATTTGTTCTTTCTGGAACTGTATTTGTTTCAGATGTGCTTCTGAGTGGCAGGAGTACCAGACAGCAAGGCAGAAGGTTATTGAAGTGATGAATGGGGCTGAGAAAAAATTATCTGAATTCTCAGTAGCTAAAGCTGCTTCTTGTCATGAAGCAGAAGAGAAATTGCTAACACATAAGGTAAGGTACTGGTAATTGCATGAAATACTTTTGGTTGAAATGAAAATAAATATTTACGTAAGTCTCTGCCTGTGGTAACACGAATTTCAAATTTTGCATCTTTTCCTGTAGCGCTTTACTGTGTCATAACACACCAACACACCAGGTGTTTAGTGTACTGGAAAACACACATTTAATTTTTGGGGTTACCAAGACAGGTATTATTAATCACTTTTCACCTTGTTGCCTGTCTGTGTACCTATGCCTGTAGAGAAATGCAAAGAGTCAGAAGGTTCCTAAAAGCCTTGGTTGTGTAAGCCCCAAAATTACGTACACTACTAGAAATTCAGATCAATAGAAAGATCCATCTACTTTGGATCATATAGAAGAGTTTTACTAGGACAGGAAGAGTTGGAGTTTGATATTAACTCTTGTTTAGTCTAAAAGCAGGAAATGTAATTTAAAATAATTATTTTCTCTTCTTATATTTAGGGTACTAATCAGTTGCCTTAATATAGGCAGTTAGACATGCTACCAGGTATCCAACTGTGTCTTTGTGAAATCCAGAATCTCCCTTAAGGGTGATATCATGTCTACCAGCTTCATGAGAATATCCTCATATCCTTGGAAATATAAAATGTCATTAAAGATAAACATGACATAAATGTTCTCCTGAATGGCTTCTTTCATTTTTGGAGTCTAATAGAAGTCAGTCTTTGCTATGATAAGGACCCTGAATGCTCATTTTCATCCCCTTGAGGGTCTGTCAGGGAAGAGAGAATCTGATTGTACCAGATTTCTGTTGCTTCCGGAGACTTGCATTTCGGACAAGTAGATGTAGCTAATATATTGCAGATTAAAAATAAAGTGAGACCTATGTATCTCATTTAGCATAGAGTGCTTCCTTTTTGACTTCAGTGGATGGAAGTGGCTCATCTACCTGCCTGTTGAATAGTAATACGTTCTGTTGTAGAAAAGGAAAACAGTGCTTATTTTTGCTTTTTCAGACTCTTGTGTCCGTAGTGAATTCTTTCCATGAGAACATTACAGCCCTAGAAGAAAAGGCTTCCCAGCTGGAAAAAGTTAGCAGTGATGCCAGTAAAGCATCTGTAAGTAGATCCATGACAACGGTTTGGCAGCGCTGGACACGGCTCCGAAATGTAGCCCAGGAACAAGAAAAAATTTTGGAAGATGCAGTGCAGGAGTGGAAGGGCTTTAATGATAAGGTAAATTCTAATCTTGGTAAATCCTCCTTTGTCCATAGTTTTTTATTCGTTATAATGCCTTATTAATCATCTTGTGGTAGAGAAAACTGGTATCAGGAATAACAGATAGGGGTAGAGATCCAGGTCCTATGGCAATTAAGATAATAAATGCTAAAGAATATAAGTAGCCACTCATCACCGGATAATAGAAGTGCCTTAGCAAATCTTAATCCACTGTGAAGAGTTAGGACTAGCTAGCTGGGTCTAGCACAGTAGAGCATAAGTTTATATCTGCTATAGAGACTACTGCACAAACTCTATACCACAATAGTTTTACAGAATCTAAATGTACAGCACTGGGTTAAGCACCTTTTGGTGTCAGTTGTACTAGCTTCTTTTGTAATTTCATTATTAACAAGACTGTATCTCTTTCCATAGATTCAGAAAGCCACCACAGCAATAGATCAGCTACAAGGTCGCCTACCAGAGAGCTCAGTGGAAAAGGCATCCAAGACAGAGCTCCTGGAACTCCTGGATTACCACAGCAGTTTTCTTCTGGAGGTGGACCACCAGCTGTCATCTTTGGGCCTTCTCAAACAGCATGCTGTCAGCATGCTTCAGGATGTGGAAATAAGGCCTTCATCACAGGAGGAACTACCAGTAATGCAAGAAATCAAAGCAATGCAAGACCGATGCCACAAGTAAGGCAGTATTTTAAAAGATTCACTTAAAAAATGGTATCTTACAATTCCTTATTAAGAGTTTATATATCATTTTATATAATTAACAATTATCATACTTAAAGTAAATATTAGTTACTATATTTAAAATAAGCATCAGTTTAATTTTGAATTGTTTAAATTAATTTTGAAATATATTTTTGCCATTATTTTTTATTTCCATCAGCAGGAGTATACATTTTAGAATATCTACTTCTTGCCTTGTGTAATATTACTAACTTGTGTAAAAGCTGCATAAACTGCATTAAGTTATAACTGACTTTAAACATTTACATTGCCTTTCACCATTTACATTGCCTTTCCCCATTAATGGTGACCATTTATCTCTTTGTATCCTAAGTTTTGATTAGTTTATCACTTTGTTTCACCTATTTGAAGCACTTAGGTATCAAAAGCAGGTATTGTGTGAAATTTACAGGGAAATTTAGGGGAGTTGCAAACAAAGTGTGTCCTAACATTTCACATTGTGTATATGTGAGTGTTTACAAAAATCTAAAATGTCTCCCTGTTATGTAGAAAACTGGAAGTTTTATGCCAAGTTTCAGGACACATATTTACATCACATTTACCTGATGGCATTAACTGTATCTCTGCAGTGGAAAGAGGAAGAGAGATAGAGAATTAAAAAACTGCAAACCCTGCACCACACCTGTGCAAAGTTCATCGTGTGCATGCAGAAATGATCCCTGTAGAAAAGGTGTAGATATAAGCACTTTTATAATTCCATTCACTTAAAATTGGTTTCTAAGATATATAGGGTCTGTGATGATCTCCTGCTCATGTAAATAAGGCAGGGTTCAGCTATGAAAGGTTAAGCAAACATAAATGTGGGAATATCAAAGTAAGATCCGCGTCACATACATTAACACTTGCAAGTAGTCCAGTAGTCACAGTGGTATCATTTCTTAGGAGACGTGCAAGTTCTTGAGGAAAGTGCAGAAATTCTGTCTTAGTGGAAGTGTGGAGATAGGTCTCTGGATCAAAAATGGTGTTCAGATGTTTGATCCGTACCTTACCCTAAGTATTCTGCCAATGCAAATCCCATCAGTAGGAGTGGAATTTATTTCATGTTATTTTACATTATAGATATCAGCATCAGAATTGATTAAGTATCGCTCCCTAAATAAATGTAGAGAAATAGACAAGTCTAAAATTAAGTTTTTCTAACCTGTTTTAGAAGTTTGTTTTAGAAGAATGATGAATTATCCGTATTCATGCCCTAGCTGAGTACAATAGCTCTAATTCGTGCCTGTTTCCTCCACTGACAATAAGGGCAGTCTGTGGTGCTGAGCTCAGATGTAGGGGTCTTTATTGTAAACATTTGCATTTCTTCAAAAGAGTTGCATGCTTGATGTCCAAATACATAATACCAAAGAATGAACATAAAAATAAATTATTTATTTAAATTTATTTTACTGGGTGTGAGGCCATCAATCATTATCTTTATTATTCAGCATTTTTTGGCAAAGCAGTATTTTTAAACATTGCTTAATTCTTCACAAATAGCTGTTGTTTCTTTGTTTCTGAAGTATGCAACAGAAAGTTAAAAAAGGTGTGAAGATGGCAAAACAGGAGCTGAAGGAGCGTGAGGAGGTTGAAGCAGAGATTCATGTTGTGAACTCCTGGATCCAGGAAACAAAAGAATATTTATTAAGCCCTGATGTAGAAGTGGACACTCAACTTCAGGAGTTGCAGGTATCTTAACTTTGTCAATTTCTAAATTGCTATATTTATCTTCATTGTAATCTGTTAGTGAATGTTAATAATTTCGAAACCACCACAAATTCAAATGAGATAGTATTCATGAGTTTTTGAGTAACTCAATAGACAAACTCATAAAACATGAAGTAGATGATGGACTTAAATATTTTATTTTAAAGATATTTAAGAGATATTGTACTATTTGCATATGTGCAGTTTTATGTACTGATATATTGATTGGTAATATTTCTCCTCTTTAAAGTGTGGGGGACAGAATGTGACATTTTTATCTCAGCAACTTGGGTTTGCAAGGGAAGCAGCAAAGTAAACCGATTTCACTTGATGTTTTCTATTTACACATGGTCACACAGGAACAGAGAACTAAACAGACAGTCATAACTGGAAATCCAGGGAATCCCAAGATAAAATTTCTCTCCTGAACTAGTTAAGAATTTGAAAACAATTAGCTTGTAATATCTGCATTTGCTAAGTTTACACAGATGTGTTTCTCCCATTGTTCTTGATAGTACTGTTTTTTTCTGTCATCAGTCTCTCCTTGGTGAAGTTACTACTCGTCGCCAGGCTGTTGAAAAAATGGCTGAACAACAACAGAATAAGTACCTGGGGCTTTATACCATTTTGCCTTCTGAACTGTCTCTTCATTTAGCAGAAGTTGGGCTGGCGCTTGTAACTGTACAGGATCAGGTACAGCACAGTAGATAAGTGCATAACGGATCTATGTCCCTTCCTTAGGCTTTATAATCTGGTATTCATGTGTGGCCAAACTATGGCAACATAGAATAGTTTTATTACCTTCGTCCTTTAAATTAAATGAAGTTAAATGAAAGTTAATTTCCTTTAAGGTGGAGAGATTTCTGGGTATTGAATTTCATTCTTATTGTTGACAGATTCAAATTAAAGAAAGAGAAACTCAGCAAATCAAAACATTGTATCAAGAATTTGATCAGAAAATCCAGGGGATAGCAAATGAACTGAATGCCATTCTTTCCAAACTGAAAAAGAAAACAAATGATATAGCACAAGCTAAACTTGAACAAAAGGTAAGATAAGGCTTTCCTTATGTCATTACACCGTAAATTCTTCTGAATTGGGACACTCACTTCATACAGAAGTTGTGGCTTTGAAGACTTGCAGAATATATTTTTTTAATGTAGTTCAACAGATGAATGGACAGAAATAAGGGCTGAGTGATGAGATTTTTAAAATTATGTTCTTTGCAAACTAACCCATACAGGGACTTTAGTGAGTAACAGAATTTTGAGGAAGTAGCTAAGCATAAAACTCAGATGGACAAAATTTCATTGTTTCTTTTAAATAATGAGTATGACTACAATCTGGGAAACTCTGTGGGTCCCCCAAAATGCTCCTTGTCACAGTCGGTACTGAAAAGATAATTCTTTACAGTATACCTTTACTTTTGATTTACTTGCTCTTGCATCAGGATCAAGCTATGAAAATGCAAGTTTCAGAAGAAAATGAAAGTTTTCATAATGCATTGATGAGTAATTACTTTTTTCTGAGTTTCTAAAGTTGTGGGTTCAGAGATCAACAAAGCAGACCACTTTTCCAATCAATAAAAATCCTTGTCACAGCAATGTGTGCTACCTGTTCATTTCAGAAACAAACACAGAAAGATGCCTGAGAACAGTTAATGTCACACTGAAGTGACTCAGTATTTGGCTATAGCAGGGAAAACAGTTATCCATTTCAACCAGGAAGTCAGAGAAGAAAGAGTAACAGCACATATTTAAGAGATGACCAAACATCCTGCTGTTCTGCTTTCCTTCTTAAAAATGGAACAAACTAGGGAGACTTTGGACAGGGTATAAAAGTTGCAAGTTGGACTAGAAATAATCAACCAGAAAGCTAACACTTGCTGGATCACTGATTTTATTGTTTTTCTCTCTAGATTCTCGGTGAAGAGCTGGACAGCTGCAATATAAAGCTGTTGGAATTAGATGCATCCGTCCAGGACTTTACAGAGCAGAATGCACCACTGGCTAAGCAGCTGGCTAACAGGATAGGAAAACTCACTGCATTGCACCAACAGACTATACGGCAGGCAGAGTACAGAGCAGCCAAGCTCAGTCAGGTCTGATCTCACCTCCTTCCAGCTGTTTTATTTCAGAAGCAGAAGGAGCATGCAGACTTCTCATTTATTTTCCTGTAGTTATGCAAGAAGGGGCATTCCTTGGCACATCTGCCTATTTTTAGTCAGATTACATCTCAAAGAGGTACAGACGGGTCATATCAGGAGGGTGGAATAGTTCTGTGATGTGATTTTAACATCCTCTTGAATGAATAATCTGCTGATTGGTTCCTCTGGTGCCCTAAAAAGATGATAGACCTCACAAACAGTACCATACCAGAAAATAGTATCTCATTGTGCTTTTCAGGGCCTCTGTTTTATCACTGTTACCAATATTTGCAGCATTAAAAAGAAAAATAAAACAAATTTCTTTGTTCTAGTCTCAATACATAGAGGGTGAATATAATTTGTATATTCAATAGAAAAACCCATATACAAGGGTCCTAATAATCCATAATTTTATGCAATATTTTGACATTCATAAAGGCGTATCCTGCATGGTTCAAAGTCTCTGAAATTCTTTCTTCTTTTTTCTTTTTCTTAATTGTTGTTATCCCAGAAGAAGTCCAGCTAAAAGCAAATAAATGGATTTTCTGTGGTTCTGCTATCAATACCCTGATAAATTAAGAGTTATCCCTTCTGCACACAGATGCTTCTCTAAGGCTTGAAAAAGATTACTTCATTCTATTTGGTTTCCTCTGAAAAATTGTTTTTAAGAAGAGATAGAAAGTTACTATCAAAGTAGTAGTTTAGTCAGAGGTACTTTGTGAAGGGATTTACCATTAGGATATTTTTGTTCTGCACAAAAAAATCCACTTACCAAAAAAAAAGATAAGTATAATAAACTGCTTGCAAATACAGTTTGGTCACCTAGGATTTGATCAATTCTTTATGAAGGACAAATTCGTGAAAGGCAATGAAATTACTCCTGCTGAGAAGAAAATGGGAACTTACGAGTACTTTACTAAGTAGAAATTGGATGAATCACAAAACAGAGCTTTTGTCCTGTATTTTGAAATAGTGCAACATTTCATTTGGGAATAGGGCAGACTGAGTGGACAAAGCAGATTTTAAAAAAGGTGATGGTAACAGAAGGAGACAAATTAAAATAAATGACAGAGAGCAGGCTTGCAGTGAGCCACAAACTGAACAAGAAGGTGTTTTGGAACTTACATGTGAGCCTGAAATGTGCAGGGAGTATACCCTCTAGGCATATATTTGAGCATCAGTGGACTCTCCCAGTGTGACCTACATTCTTATAGTGCCTTTTTTCCCCCAAAATAGATATGCTTATTCCTGGAAGCAGACTTATTTTAACTCCATGAATACATAAGTAATTAAATTATTTAAAACACTGTGGAAAAGTTGTTTAAATGATCCTGACAGTAAGTGAAATAAAATTTATCATTTGCTAAGAACTGTACAAAATTACATCTTAGGCTTAAGAAAATTTTTTCTTTTATGTCCAGGCTGCTTCACACTTGGAAGAATACAATGAGATGCAGGAGTTCATATTGAAATGGATTGAGAAAGCAAATATCCTAGTCCATGGTAGTATAACATGGAATTCTTCCTCTCAGCTTCGTGACCAGTGTAAAGCCTACCAGGTAGTTATATGAGCTATGAAATTTAAAAGGCAGTGTATACAAAAAGAAGCATTAGAGTTCTACTTCCTCTACCTTTTTTTGCCTCCTTTCCTTGAGGAAAAAAAAATTTTAAAGTGCTAGATTTCCTTGACTGTTCCCCCAAGCCTTAAAAATGATTAATTGTTTTGGACAATTGTTTTGAACACAGAAATTAAGATGTATTGTGAAATAAAACTATGTGATTTGAAGTTGATCTCCATGTTTACTCAAGTACATTGGCTTCATAGTAGGTTTTGGTTGAATAGTGTGTCCATACGCTGTGATTCTATCACATCAAATACCTTATTGCAGCTAATACTATAAAACTTGAGTTAATCAAACATGAGTTTCAATTTGGGGGTTTTTTTTCTTTCTCCTGTATGCTAAATTGGAATAGCCTTTTTTCTCATCTAATGGGTTTCATACCAAATATTCTCAAACTGCTACCTAATAGAGGAGTTTCCTCCAGTTGCTTCCGGGACATTTCACATCAGAGTGACTTATGTCCCTGTGATGGTGCAATTTGTTTGGTGTGTGTCTGGACATGGAATGTGTGTGTGGGATCAGTGGAGCGTGTTGATAGGGTCCCAGCTTCCCTGGTGTTACATGACCATGTGAATCATCATAAAATACTGAAGTCTCACTAAAATATTTATATACATATATATTTATATAAATATATTTATATAAAATGTAAGATACTAATGTCTCACTAATACCAAGACTGCATTTTTTATGATTTTTATATGTACGTTATTTAATTGTCAGCTGCGTTCTCTTTCGTTGGTGCAATGCAGTATGTCGGACTTTCGTGTTCTGAATAGGGACCTCCAGGCAATTTATCATGAGCATAGCTGGAGATAAATTTCTGTTTTGGTTTTGCTATGGCTTTTTCCTTGCTTCAAAATCTGATGAGGATACGGTTTAACCAGTGCCATCCCACAGAATACTTTGGCAGTGATTTTTTTAGGCAGCATTAAGGCTTCTGCCCTGCTATAACACTGCACCCAAGTGCTTTCTTCTACTTTCTGTTAGGTACATCAGACTTCCAGAACAAATCTTCTCCATAGATTGTGGATATTATATTTTTATAGTGCAGTGTTTGTAGCAAAACACTAAAATTAATGTGTCGATAAGTACAGCTGCTGAAGCTTCATGACTTAATTTTTTGTTTCCCCGTCTCCATAAGCTGAAGCACTTCAACATACATTCAGAATTAAGCATATTGCCCAAGACAGGAATTCAGTCAAACTTAATCAGATTCCTACACAGGGATACAGATTGAGGAGTTTGCACAACAGGAATATACTTTAAAGATATGTGTCATTGAAGCTCTAATCTGGCATTCAATTTGCTCGTATCTCCATCTAGACCATGCTTGATGAGTCTGGAGAGATTCACAGTGATCTTGAGGCCATGAGCGAGAGGATTGATTATCTGGCAAGTGTATACTGTACCGAAGGAATGTCCCAGCAAGTGCTGGAACTAGGACGTCGAACAGAGCAATTACAACAAGTTATCAAAGTGCAGCTGCCAAATCTCCAAGATGCTGCCAAGGTAAATGAAAACAGTTTTTCTAATGCTAGCTGGCAGTTAGGGTGGTGTATGCATCATATTACAGAGATTATTAGCAGCGAAGATTATACATGGTCTATAAAGAGAATGATTATGTTGTATAAATTTAGGTATCTTGTACTGTTTGAGGTAGTGCTTTCAAGTGCTCTTTCAGATGGGCACAATATTTCAGCAGGTCCCCTTATAGCTGCCCTTTCTGAATTGGATGTATTTTGGATCATGATGTGTCTCAAATAGCACTGAGCACCTATGTTTACATCCTTGACATGTGTCTTTGCTGACAGTTACGTTCTGCCATTTCCTTTATTTTATTCTTAAACAATATCTAAAGCCTGTTATCAATTAATTCAGGTCAGTACTGGACCAGACCAGGATTCCATAATGTAAGACCTACCTCTGCAAGGGGGTGCAATGAAAAGAATGAAAATGCTTTTTCTTGTCCCTGACATTTCTGTGCAGCTCTTCTGTACGGGATTGCTGTTAATGGAAACGTGTGTTATACCTATGCAGTGCCTGAAGGCATGGTTAAACTGGTGCAAGACACAAGAAATAGGGAAAAGAATGAAAATCTTTTCTACTTGTTCTTGCCTTCAGAGCGGGAAATTTCCTTTTTTTTTTTTTTTAATTGATACAACAATGCAGGAAAAAACTAATATTTTAATGTTATAATTAATATATTTATAGAGGTTCTTCTGCTGTCACCTGCTACAGTTACACAATACTCAATAGGAAAATACCTAAGGGCAACTAGGAGAATAGGCTATCAGTTGTTAGGACAATTACAGCTAAGGTTAAATATTTTACTTTTATTTCACAACATTTATAGGACATGGCAGAAAGCAGTCATAACAGTGTAACAGAGAGATTTTGAAAAAGACTTCTTTCCATAACAAAAACATAAATCAGTGAACCACAATTTATGAGCGGAGGGATTTGGGGTTTTTTAAGATAATTTTTCATGAAACAAAACATATAAGTAAGCGTAGTAGAAGTGAAACTTACTGGCTTCAGTTCTCAGAGAAGTATTGGAACAGTTGAATAAGCTATTTGTAAATTCTTACAAGAAATTTCTTCCTTCTTCCATAAGGAAGAAATAAAATCATATCAAAAGTGTCCAATTTTATGTGAAAGTAGTACATCAATTTGTATATAATTACACCATGTATCATATGTCTCGACTTTAATAATGTTTGACATTATATTGTTATTAACAAAGTTGAGAAGGTTATCTAGTTGAAAATACAATATGTAGGTATAAAGCTGGCTAGAAAACTTACTGATGTGTAATTATCAATGATATGCAGCCTAAAAGGTGGAATGCATCAAGTAGGGTTTTATAGCTTTCTCCCTTGGACCTGGGACTATTCAACATTTTTAATTAATGAATTGGATACTTGTTTAGAGATTATGGCTTTGGGATGCTTAGACAACACCATATGTACAGGGACTACCTGTACCTGAAAAAAATTAGGCTACTGTTCAACAGAAAAGTGGCAATTTGTTATGTTTAGACAGGAAGAACCAGGCATGTGTTCTGCTTCTGAATGAGGGACTATTGGCTTGATGCACCCTGTTGAAAGGTCATAAGTTTAATAATGGGTTTCATGGAAAAATGAGTGAATGGTGTAGCATTGTTGTAAAAAATCCGAACACCATGCAGAAAATTAAGTATATAATTGTAAGATATGAAAGTAGTCCTTTTGTCCTGCCTACTCATCATTACCAAGGTTTCAGCAGTGTCAAATTTTGCACTTGAAGAAAGTTGTGGACCAACTGAGTAAAGAGCAGAGGAGAGTGGTGATTGTACTGTGTGTATAAAATTGTAGAAAACATGCATGGAAAAGGATTATCCTAACGTATGATGTATTCAGAGAGGGTAAAAATAATTTGTTCTTCATGTCTGTGGACATGAAGATAATGGGATTTTACATACTTATTTTACGTATTAATGGGATAGTAAGTAAAATATTGAAACTGCAATGAAAGGTGACTTCCTGTTAGATTATCAGAAAAAAACTTTCTACAAAAATCCAGTACTGAAATAGTGGAATATTGTCTGTAGAGATAAGTGGGACTCCACTGCTAGTGGTTTTTAAAAATAGTCTATAAGGATAAGGCAGTTATGTCTTGTCTTATTACAGGAAGTTGACTAGAGGACATCTTCAGTTCCTTTCTAAGCCTTGAACTCTATGAAATTAATTTTATAAAGTATATGCTGTATTTGAGATTGAAAAAGTACTTAAAATAATAACTCTACCTTTGCAATCTCTTTTTCTAGACTGTCATAGAACTGGTATTTTTATCCAATCTTTTAAAAGTTTAAAATTAACTGTTAAAACTATGAGTTAGTTTTCTCACTTTATATAGGGGGGACATAGCTACAAAATCCAGACAGATATATTTATAGTGATGGTTTTTTCATCTTACTGATCTCTTTTTCAAATGTGTTGGGTTACAGGACATGAAGAAATTTGAAGTTGAGCTGAGAGCCCTTCAGGCTGCTCTGGAGCAAGCCCAAGCCACATTGACCTCTCCAGAGCTTGGACATTTGAGCTTGAAAGAGCAGCTTTCTCACAGACAGGTGAAAGACCAGGACCTCAAAATTAGCATTTGAGTAGTGTGAGCTTACACAAAGAATAATGAGTGCTGGTGAAGTTGATTGCTTTGTTTCTTAGGTTGGTTCACTCTTTCACGGTGTTGCCCCAAAATACTGCCAAGAAAATAAAGGATGAAACAAGAAGAATCATTCCCTTAAAGGGAGCGTTTGAAGTATAATCCTCAATGAGTCTGTTCGTAGGTTGATGCAATTCTCCTGAGAAGTGTGGATCCAATCCATTTAATCCATATTAATAATAAATTTAAAAATAATAAAATAATAAAAATTATTAAAAATTATATTACAAATTCCCAATTCTTATCTAATGGTTTTGGTCAATGGGTTCTTAAAGTACTTCAAAAGGAAGTGTTATCCCTGTTTTACAGATAGAGATGAAATAATTCAGTGTGTTGCTGCTTCTCCCATAATAATCTGGAGAGCTAAGAGAAAATTCAGATTCAAATTCAGAAAATTCAGATTTCCTTGAATTACTTCCATAAGATACTGTGTCTTTCTGTATTGCACTTGATCTACTATGGAGGTTTGTCAATTTGTTGATTTTGGTCTCAGTCTCTTGACAAGAAAAATAAGGCAAGTTACAACTTTCTGAGTTTCTTAAAAAATGCTTTTTTTCTGAGAGCTAATATGGAGATTTAACTGTCTCAGTCTGCCAGTGAAAACTGAATGTCAACAGATTCACTATAGGATTAAAATCTGCAGAAAAGCATATGGATGAAAGGTAAATCTGCACAGGTTTCCCTTTTCATGAAAATATACATCTTTATTCTGGGGCCTTGCAACCATTTCAGAGTGTGGCCCTGAAGAGTGTAAGTGAAACACATCACCCACCATAAGAATGAAGGAATATGGAGTTTACACTAGTTTTTATGTGTATTCTCTGTCCTGGTTCTAGCAGGTCTCACAGTATGAGTTTCTTTTTTAAAGAAGGGGGCTGTAGCCCCTTCCCACCTGTTTCACCAGACCAGAGAGGGTGTCTTGGAGAATGCACAACTGGCATGCAGCCCCGAAGTGCCTCTGTGTGCTGATTGCACAATAAAGGCACCCTTTACCCGCAGTGTGGGGCCTGATGGAGGAGAGGCCCCACCGGTGACATCTGAGGAATAGGTTATTATACCAAATCTTTGGTTAGATTATCCACTGTATGTCGTGAAACCACAGAAATAAATAACAAACCACGAGCCTCTCGTCTGTATGCACTTCAGACCCACTTTAGCCATCTCTCTGCATGTGGTATAGGGTAAGGGAGATAACCAGTCTCTCTATCCCTGTTTGCCTCATACATTGTCTAGCTGATTTAAAGCTATAGAATTTAAAATCTTTTTCTAATGTGCTAAGGCCCTCTTCATCAACTTTTCCTTTTCCTTTTTGTTTTGGTTTGTTTTTCTTTTCTTATCTGTGAATACATTAAAACTCCTCAATGAAGATAAAAAGAACAGTGATCAAATCTATTCTCCAGTTGTTGCACTTAAACCCTTCTCATGCATATGAGCAGACAGCTTGAATGGACATTGTGTATGGAATAGACACTTTTACCAAAGGCATCCAGTTTATAATAAGTCAAAGAAAAAGGTTTCTGTGTAGCTGTATTCCTTTCTATCTGATTGCCTTTTGAATGTGCTTCTGTGTCTCAGCAGGGGATTCCACTCAGATTTTAAATATTTATTTTTTTTTTATATATGTATACATAAATTACTCCTGTGCTGCTTCAATTTGTGGATTTTCCAGATCTGGTTTTTTTCAAAACTGTTACTAGAAATATTTTTTACTTAGATGCCTAAAAATAAGTACTACTATGCTTTGTAATTAATTATTTTTGTACCTAGTATGTGGGGTTTTTGCTTAACTGATATTTAAAAGTGCTCATTTCACAATGAGCAACTCCGGAGAAAGTGTGTTCTGATTATATCCAAATTAAAAAATAGATAATCAAATTTTTCTTTTGTTGTATAAACTTACCATTATTTGGTTTTGGCTATGTGGAATGTTCTGGGAGTTCTGCAGAATTGTCTTATGTGTCACTGACTTTGTTTTTAGCATCTATTGTCTGAAATGGAGTCACTGAAACCAAAAGTTCAGGCAGTACAAGACTGCCAGAGTGCCTTGAGGATTCCTGAAGAGGTGGTCACTGGCCTGCCAATATGCCATAGTGCCCTCCGGCTCCAGGAGGAGGCCAGCCGCCTGCAGCACATGGCCATTCAGCAGTGCAACATCATGCAGGCAAGTAACTCCATCCCATAAATTACTCAGAGTAACTTCAACAGTGACATACAAATTGTGGTAGAAACGCAGAATTTCATATCTCTGTGCATTCCTCTTTTCCATAGTACCATTAGGAATTTCCCCACTGAGTTTCATTCCTGATTTTTACATTCATGATCATGTTAGTTGTCATCTTACTCTCACCTTGATTCTCTCCCTGATATTGCTATGATTTTTGTAATATTATAAGGATTGACTAGACTAATAGCTAATATATGACTGTATGAAAGTTAATTTTATAATATATAATATATAATCAGTTAATAAAATCAATGCATCATTATAACATCAGCTGCTTCTAAAGATTGCGTAAAAACTATTGATTTAATTATGTAACTTTCTACTATAAAAATAATGATTTTTATTCTTTTTATTTAAAGCTTATATACATTTGTTTTCTGATTTTGGAATCGTTCAACATCTATTAAATTTGCATTTTCAATTTTTCCTAAATATAAGTAAATTGGGGTTTTTTTGAATGTCTGGATTTGTATTTAAACATATAGAAGAAGAGCTTTTCTTTCCTGATATTTAGTGATAGAAAAGTACACAGTGACCTCTGATTAAGGATAATTAAAGATACTTAAATACAAGGAAGGATAAATGTCACACTGAAAGTTTAAAAAATGGGTTAGACAGACTGCTGGTGAAACTAGGATAGAAAGAACTGATACTACACTGGTCGGACAATGATCTGAATCAGTCCTCGTAATCCTCTCCCAGTTGTATTTTCTGTAAAATCTAAGCTTTTCTTATAGTCTTTCCACTTCATAAATTAGTGCTTGAAGTGATAAAGCAAATGAAAATGCTTTATAGCAAAACCATGAGACTTAAGTAATGGTATCTTTTTGTGGATATGTTTGGTTCAGGTACTTGTTGGAATTCTGAAGTTATAGCACCTTCTATCAGAAATCTATTTTCAGTAAATAAAAAACTCAGTATTTTTTTCCCTCTCTAGGAAGCAGTGGTTCAGTACGAGCAGTATGAGCAAGAAATGAAACATTTGCAGCAAATGATAGAGAGCGCCCATCGTGAGATCCAAGGCAAGCCAATAGCAACCAGCAACATCCAGGAACTCCAGGTCCAGATCTCACATAATGAGGTATGAGAACCAAAATGCGTCAACATGGGCTCAGTGGCAGCTCATTGACCCAAACAACTTTTCATGGGCAATGATAATGTTAGCTGGGTAGGTTTTCAGACTTCCTCAAAGCTACTTGAGCAGATAAACTTAATACCAGATAGGAAACTCCTGCTATTGGTGCAATGTGGAGAATTTGTTTGCTTATTCAGTTAGGTATGTCCTAATCTGTGGGCAAGATTGTGGTAAACAAAAGCATTGCATAATTATGGGACAGTTAACATTTGAGCTTGAGTGAGGAGTGTCCCAGAAGTCAATGCTGAGCACTCAGGGAATCCCTACTGATCCATGTATACGTATGCATGTATATCCTAAAGTACTTGCTCATTTTCATCCCAGTAATATCCCGTAAAAGATCACCAAGGGACTTGAATCACAGGAACACCACAATAGGTTTGGAGGGAAATTGCACCATTCAATTGCATCATTAATTACTGCCTTGAACAGCAATTCTGAGCCCCTTTCCCCTTCTCCTGTCTGTTGTGTATTTCTTGGGATAGAAAATGCACCACTGATCTCTGTGTGTCACTTTTGGCACCAGGTGGCACCATTTCTTTACCTTTGAATTAAAGCTGTCTGTCCTGTGTAATATAACCTAATGGTATATGTGTTCATTTTTTATTGTTACAAAAGTTACTCAGTATAAATTCCAGAGCAGTTTGCGTAAACATGTGTGATTTTTTAGTGCTGAATTGATAATGCTACTATTCTTTATTCAAATGTTCAGAATCAGCAAATGCAGAGTGACTTCAGTGATACAGGGTAATATTGCTGGAGGAAGGAATGATGCTGCAGGGAGGAAGGAATTAAAAATGGGGCAGCTTGAAGTTTCATCTGAATCTGAACAAGTTTAGTAGCTAGGAGTTGTTATAGACATCTGCAGGAAGACAGCACTGTTACTCTACTGCACATGTTGGGGTCAACCAGAACAGACAGGTTTCATACTTGCAAGCTTTCCACGTTTAGGGATAAGGAGTTTTGAAAGACTGAAATACGCATATTTTTGGCTAAGATTTTGTCTACTAAATACTTGTGAAAAAGCATAATATGAAATGGATATTCTGAAACATATATTATGATACTACTTCAAAAAGCAAGTCTCAATTTGCTTGTGAAGTATGTTATTAATTTAAGAAAATAATATTTCCCAGATTCCCTGTTGAAGCCTGCATGGAAGAGAACTCAAAAGAACATTTATAGTAGCTATATTTAGATTAAAGTAAGAGGAAGAAATCCTGATTTTTAGGAAGCTTGTATTAGTGTGCATGTATCTAACTAGATACTGTACTTACTGACCCATGTTTCTCTAGAATTTCAGACAAGAACGTGGGCAAGTATCTCCATGCTTGTGAATTATTTTAATGGATAATACAGGACCTCATAAGACACTGCTTTTATAAGTTGCCTTTTTTTTTGCAATCACATTTTTGCCTACTTTTCCTTTTCCTTGTTTTCAGTTGAAAGAGGTATTGTTGACACGTAGTGCATTGGACGTTAATACCATAAATGTCATTGCACCTCAGTAATGTTGATGAAGTTAAGTGAATATACTGAATGACAATAATTTTCTGCTGAGCCTGATATGTCATTGATTGAGCATTAGTGAATGACTGGTATTTGCCAGGGCAGATAACTATTTGAGCTGCTAGACATTAAATTTGTGGCTTGATTTGATTGTAGCTTGGTTTTTGTTTGTTTTAGTTGATGTTTTATAATCGAGACCTTGCTTAGTCTCCAGGGTAAGCCCTAGAGCACCGAGAGGTCCTTTTGTTACTAAAGTGACAAATAGGGACCAGGTGTCGTTGAAACCCAAGCAGTCAAGTGTCATCCTCAGTCTTTGTGCTGTTTCAGTTTCTAATTCCGTATTTCTTGCTATGAGCATTCTGCACTGTAATTTTGAGGAAGTTGCATATTGGAAATGTTATACAACAAAAAAAAATCTTTTAATTTTACCAGCCTGAAGCAGTAGTCTTATTTACTTACTTTCAAAAAGATATTCTGATAGTATAGTACTATGCCTACTAGATCTTACAACTTCTGTTGTTACTCTTCCTTGAAAACTCGTGTTTGTTGGAGGAATAAAAGCAGGTATAAAAATAAAGCAGAAATATATATTTAAATAAATAATCACTGATTTAACAGGCAAGCTTACATAAGTATTTTCACTTTATAGATGAAAACTGTAACTTGTTACTGACACTCTAGGGAAACAGGAACAAGAGCTTCAACAGAAATGTGAAACTTCCACCATTTTTTTATTTTAAGCATAGTAATTGAAAGCTTTGAAACTGGACATTGAACGAGCCAGCAGTGCAGGGTAGGAGAGAAGACAAGACTCTAATGAATAATCATAAGGCTGTTCATTTTCATCTTTCTTCTCTGACAAAACTTAAGCTTATGATGGTGTTTGGCTGCTCAAATAGACCATTTCATAACCATAAACCCCTCAATATTTTAAAATATACTTTGCTTTAAGCCAGATTCCTCAGCTCTTTTTAAAGAAAGGTTAGTCCTGTGTACAGCTCAGCTTTTAACTCTGAAGATTTACACAAAACCAAAACAAGATTAATATACAGTTTATCCAAAGAGTGGCAAAAAGCAATCCCGTCTGCATTTAATCTTATTATGTGGCTGATTGTTCCTATCACATTTGATGCTGTTAGACCCTGTGAATTATTCTTTGAACAATTCATTCTTTATGATGAGAGCTGAATGGGGCATTTTTTACAGTTGTGGTTACCACATGACCTCATTTCCACGGCATGCACTATGCGGGGGAGCTTCACCTTCCTCAGATAAATGGAATTAGAACAGGGGAAAAAATATAGGGCAGGAAGAGGGAGAGATGTTCCCATTTGCTGCAGTGTGAAGCTTGTAGACATTGTCTCAGGTTCAGGCTGGATGCGGATGTGAGGTGACCCTCCATCTCTCCCCTTTGCGGTTATCATGCTCGCAGAGCCTCTCGCAGCCCTGTTCCGGTTTCGCTCCAAAGCTGTTGGCTCTGCGGTTTAGCTGTGCAGCCAGACGCAGTTCAGCTTGTTCCCTCTGCTATCAACATCCTGCTTGTCAGCGAGTGCGGCGGCTTATGCAGGGTTTCTGAGCGGCGGCGCTATGATGTTATTGGCTGGGCTTGGAGGGGAGAGCTTGACTTCGCCACCAAAGCTGAAATGCTGCCGGTCCTGTGGCCTTTACAGCCTGCCTCTGCAATAGGGAAAAAAAATGTTTCCTCAGGAGCTGGCTCAGAAGATCAAAGGATACCAGGAGCAAATTGCTTCTTTGAATTCAAAGTGCAAGATGCTGACAATGAAAGCAAAACATGCCACCATGCTGCTGACGGTGACAGAAGTGGAGGGGCTGTCTGAGGGAATGGAGGAGTTGGATTCAGACCTGCTCCCAGCACACCCCACTCATCCCTCGGTGGTTATGGTAAGCAATGCATTGGTCTCTGTACTGTTCATCTGACTGCTTGCTTTTGCATCATTACAACACTCCTGTATAGCGAATTGCCACAGCTCACATCTGCATCTGCTTTTGAAATGGCTGGAGTGTGGCAAACCAAGGGAAGTTGCAGCTTTCCTTTACTGTATTTTGCTTTATATGGGTTTTCAAGACTTGTTGATAAAGGATGAAGTTATTTAACAGACGAATACATGAAAGTTTTCTGTAATTATATGCAAATATTGTGCTTTTTTGTAACTGTCAGCGTGCAAGAAAAATGCTAAGAAATTAATGAATTGCAGGAATAAGATAAAAGCAGAAGAGGTATTATTTCATAATATGTTGCAGTGTATAGGTTTTTCACACCATATTTTTAAAGCCCTTGTATTAAAATGTTGATGTGATAATTGACAGTATGCTGCTATATTCCCAGATGAGTGTGTTGAAAATGAAAGCTAAGTACTGCCATAGGCAGAGTTTGACTCACTTTGCTTTTGTTTGTTTCTAACTGGGTCTCATAACAAACATACTCCTGATGCTACTGGGATTTTTGTCTGAGTGAAAATAGAGTGCAGATTTCAGGCTTTATCACTGTATAACAGCGTTGGAGAAAGAAGAAAGATATGTTGCTACTGGATTGTGTGTATTTTATATTTCAAGTCTGTTCCTTGTTCTAACTGGACCTGGATACCGAGGCAAATACTGAATTATTCTGTAGTTCTCCATAGTATTTCTGTATGCAGTGGTGATTGTATTAGCTGACATTTGGACAAACCCAACTTTGTTATTATTGAGCCACTTGCTACTCAAGGTAGGGTTACGGTACAGGAGAGCAGGTTATACTGAAGGACAAGTAAATAAGACTATTTATTCAACCACATTTCTAAATTGGTAAGTTTAGGAGCATGAAGCATGACTAAATAATGTCATGGTATTTCAGACCATGTGTTGTTTTGAGCTCAGTCTAAGTCAAGCCTAAGTTGAGGTAACTGATTTTCTTCCTGTGCTCTGGGGTTACTTTTCCTGTGGCAGATGACTGCTGGTCGCTGTCACACGCTGCTCTCCCCTGTCACTGAGGAGTCTGGGGAGGAGGGAACCAACAGTGAGATTTCTTCTCCACCTGCCTGTCGCTCTCCTTCACCTGTGGCTAATACAGATGCTTCTGTTAACCAGGTACCTCCCTCTTGGCATTCATTCACATATATCTCAATCATACATGGTTCCATTCCACAGGTGGTTTATTTAATTATTATTATTTAATATTTCCCTATAGCTCCAAGAAACTGAGGCTTAACCTCTAGCCAAACTGAACCTTCAGATTCTCATTCAGAATGGGTACAGATATTGACTTCTGAGTTTAAACTGTATAAATCTGGTGTTACAGCTATTCATTCTTTTTAAAAGTAAATTTCAAGTGACAATTGCAAAGCTCTTTCATGTCACTAGCATTTTTTATTTAGAACCTAATTTTGATTTTCTCGGTAGTACTCAATGGAATCTTGAGTCCTGAGAAAATACGCCTTTTTGTACTCCCCATAATGAAACATTACATTATGTCCATATACATTTATCTTATTATACCATTGCCATTGTGGCTTTGAATGCACAGCTTGGTATCTTCCACTGAATACCATTTCATTTATTAACTTCCATGAGGTTTTTTCATGTATTGTTCATTCCAACACTGTTCATTACCATTACAATCTATTTTAAGTGCTAATGAGGCAGGTCAATGAAGTAACTGAAGTTAGATTTTAAATCAAAACTGAGGGCTTTGGCACTTCTAATAGGAAGAAGTGTACATCAGCATTGATTAAAATATAACCATTGAGCCAGCATATTGAGCATCATGTACCTGAAGGCGCATATAAAATGTTAAACCCTACAGGTGTAGAAATGAGCCTAGGAGCCATCACTGCCTCCACTCAACTGGATTTTGTGGTTTATTGGTTGGTTTTGCATTTGTGACTGCTTCAAAAATTGACCACTGCAGACTTGAAGGGTAGAGTGTGCTGAGTTGCATTGCTGAGTAGAATTAGAGAAGTTTACGCAAGATGCCCATTGATTCCTTCCGCTAATTTCAGAAATACATATGGTTCTGTAGAAGTTGCCAAATATAAATTATAAGACATAAGAAAGGATACTAAGGTAAGTTGGTAAGAATTGTGACAAAATCTTCAACAGCATTGCACAACTTCTCAAAGGAGTTTTATAATGAATGTGAAGGATTTTTAGTGTTCTGTCATTTTAGATAATCAGATATTTCCCTGTAAACTTTACTTACAGCAGAAAGGCAATTATGCAGAAGAAGAAGAAGAATTAAGCAGAAGTCTTATGACACCATTAATCTGTGAAGGAGTTAAAGGACTGAGAGCAGCTTGCTTACTAATAAGCAAAGTGAATGTCAGTTCATTGCATTTCTCTGTAAATGTAAAAGAAGTCAAACAGGTCAAACTCAGACAATAAGGAAAATACAATGAAGATGCTATTGCAGTGCGAGTTGACACCAAAATGCAAGTTTTAGAATCTGTGATTTAATAGGGCAAAATTGAACAAAAAATTATATCTTTCATTTAGCAGAAGATTTTTGAGAGAGATAAAATCAATGCTGTTGCAATAATCTAAAAAACTTGCAGCTGAAGGTCTCTTCGGTGTGGTTAATGTTGAAACGAACTGCATATACTAAACAAGTAGAAGAACATTCCAAAATGCAGTGGTTTACTTACGAAATGCTTAGGTTCACACTCATGTGAGATTAAAGCTAAAGAACCTGTGAAAATGCCAGTGCTGATCATGATAAATGCCCAAGAAGACTTCAGGAAAGAAGATTGGTTAAAAAAATAAATTCTAGAGGTTAGTGAACTAGGAGATCAAATGTAAGTTATAAATTTTTGTGTTTCTACAGCAAATCAGCAAAACTTTTGCTAAAATATTTTATAAAGTAGCCAGTGTTAAGAGAAATAATTTCTTATAGGAACATCACCTGCAAACTACCAGAAAAACATGTGAACAGGAACTTTAGGACATAAAGAATCCCATTAATTTAGTCTCTGGAAAAAAATGTAAAGCTCTTATGAAGTGGGGATT
This sequence comes from Pachyramphus minor, assembly GCA_013397135.1. NCBI lineage: Eukaryota > Metazoa > Chordata > Aves > Passeriformes > Tyrannidae > Pachyramphus > Pachyramphus minor. The sequence continues at coordinate 25,372 of VYXB01009185.1, read as the reverse complement.
GAGGAGGGGAAGGTTGGGAGTTACAACTGTTTTTTGATTCATCCCAAATAATCTCTCTACAGTCTGTTGTCATCTTTTCTATCATCTCTTAATGCTAACATATAGCTAGTCTGAATTCAGACATCTATGGTCTGTTTTTACATTTCTAACAAGTAATGAAAGTATACAAAAAACAGTGCCAGCTGTGTATTAGTGAAATACTGGATTTATTTATTGAAATAGACCACAAATACAAGTAGGTGACAGATCTAGTACTGGCTAACAATTGCCCAGGTTTTGTTTTGTTCTGAAGCTCCTCTAAAAATGGGAAGGGAGGTGAGGGGCAGAATTAAAAAATGTTAACACTAGAAAGACTGAGGAATTTCATAATATATAATATATTGGCAATAGGTAGCAGTTTATGAAATGCTGTTTATTTTGATGTTTAGCAAAATTACACACTTCATCTGTGCTGCAGTACTGAATGAGAATCCCGTGAGGCTGAATCTTCTTATACTTTCCCAAAGATACAGTTGATTAAAGTTTGTCACACTTAAAACTTTTTTTCCAGATACACACCACACAGCGTTTGAATTGAAAAAGCTGACGTGCTGGCACAAAGCCCTGCAGACCAGAGATGATCCTATGATTCAAGTCTTAAGTGCTGGGTCACTGTTAAATGCTTTTCTATCTCTTGTGCACAGCCTACTTAATGATTCTTTCTCCTTCCGCTATGAAAACTCATCTAGGGTGCAACAGCCCTTGTTACATATCTTATGAAATGTAAACACACCCTTTGCCCCTACATCCTAACAACAAAGCTTGACTACTGTTCATTGGCTAGATTCCATAAAAACAGCCATGAGATATTAGTGCCTTTATAGGGGCAACAAAATCTGTTACTTGTACGATCATCTGTATTCGTACTGCCATCGTGTCAAAGCTCTGCTAAAGAGAAACTGCCGTGTTGTATACTGCAGAAAGCAGCTGAAAAGACAGAGAAAGAGATTGCTTTTCCTGCTTTGTGAAAATAAGCCCTTTATTCTGAAAACCATATTAAGAGGTCATAGAAGCACAGTTATTCTATTGACCTTGAGAGAGGACTAGCTACGGGTTGGAGAGTAGCTGCAAGGCAAAATGAGGAGTTGCCCCCACTGTTGCAACTTTTCACTGTGGCTTGGAAAGATCATTTCTGGTCAGAGTAAAAAATTCAGAAATTGCAGTACTGAATGCTGTGCTAAGCTGTCACCTATTCCCTGTTGGGTCCTGGACATCATAACACTTTCATCATTAAATTTTTCAAGTTTCCCAATTATTGCCTTTGAAGAATACCTCGTCTGACACTTTTGGACAGTTTGATGGGAGTTATCTGGTTTCTGTGCTCTTCCAGAGCTTGTTTGGTTTTGTTCACATATGGTCCTGTCACTAGTGAAAAAGAGCCTGGCTCTGTCTGCTTTGGATCCTCCCTTGAGGCAGCATTTTTCACCTTCCAAATAATGTGGTGCTACATGGTTTCAATTTTAAATAATCCTTGTCATCAAGTCTGCTTTCCTGACCTAAGTATAGATACTGTACATGTTTTCTTAATTTTACATTTTCTGTAGATCTTTTTAGTTGTCATCTGCAACAGTTGAAGAGTCCCCCATACACTAAGTGTAGAAGTTCTGGTGAAAAACAATTCCACTGTGAATTTTTAGTGGTGATTTGAACATCTGATCATTTCCTTAGCACTTTTGGTCCCTTTTTCTGGTATCTTTTATAAGTTAGTTGAGACTACCTCTTTGGTTGAAGGCTTATAATAAGCTGGTGCTTCATACTCTTTCTTACATCATTTACTAGTCCTTCAGCATATTCCTTTTAGATTCTTCTGTTGCCTTTTCTATGATAGTGTTCATTAGGGTGGTATTCTTTGCCACTTGCAGTACCATAACCCACTGTCTTTTGTGATGGGATTTTTCCCAGGTATAATAGTGATGATGCTGGAACAATGCTCGATTTGTAGCAATCCTTTCCCAGCCTTTCCATGATTGCCCACAGTTGCCTTTTGCAACTCGTAGCTAATACGAACATGAAAAAATGCATCCAAAATCCTCATCATAGTAACCTTCCAAACCATACTCAGTGTATTACTATTAAATATTGATTTACTGTGTTATTAAGAGGTTTCCTAGTGGTTTTGGCTTTGTGGGCTTTACTTTAATGGACATATGCAATGGGGCAGTATGGGGGGATAATATTCAGTACCTTTTTTTTTGAAAGTGCAATAATGTACTTCATGCTTGTAGGACATTGCTTATTACCAAGCCTTATCTGCTGAACAGTTGCAGACAGAAGCAGCTAAAATTCAACCCTGCACCTCAGCTACCCAGGAGTTTTATGAACCAGGCTTAGAATCAGCTGCTAGTGCCAAATTGGATGATTTGCAGCGTTCTTGGGAAACACTGAAAAATGTGGTAAGTTTTCATCTGGAGGGTTCAAAATAAGTGGCCACTTGTAAGGAATAAAATTCAGAGAACTGCCTCAGCTAATAATCTTCTCTGCAGTTTTTGGTTTTCAGATAGTAACTAGAATTGTTATTTGTGATATTATTTTTGTTCCTTATTTGAAAACCTGTGCAGCATGGACCTCCATTAAGAAAAAATAAGAGGCATTAAAGCTGATAGTTGTCTTCAGAAATATTGGCTACTGTCAGACTATATTCCATAACCTAGCAGGGATATCCTCTCATGCTGGATGAGTTACAGAAGAGGCCCCAGATCCAGTTTCTCCAAATACTGAGTTAACACATTTCTCCATAGTAGTGCAGCATAATCATTCAGTAATATATGAAAATGGTCAAAGTTTTGATCACATGCTGTAAATTTTAATGCCTTGTAAAGGCACAATAGCTGTTATGGGGTATTAAGAACTATGTGTCTAGCAAATAGTGCACATCCATGTTTGAGTGCATAAAATCTAAAATAAGGCATAAAACTGTGCCTAGGTTTTCCCTGCCTTATTAAAGTCCATTTTTTCAGCATTTTTTGACTGATGATATTTAAACAGATAAATGTTTTCAATATGGATGTTTTGCTTTGTAATTTATACTTTTGAAAACTTTTTGCAAGTTTCTGGCTGTAGTCTCTTAAGTGTAGGGATACGTGAATCAGACTAAAGAGCAAATCCTGTATTAGAGATCAGAATTTATACCTTCCATTCTTCTTCAGATCAGTGAAAAGCAGCGCACTCTCTATGAAGCTCTTGAGCGTCAACAGAAGTATCAGGACACGCTCCAGTCTATATCCACAAAAATGGAGACCACCGAAATCAAACTAAATGAGAGTTTGGAACCAGCCAAAAGCCCAGAGAGTCAGATGGCTGAACATCAGGTAAAAACTTCCATGTGAGAAATGGAGGGAGAGCTCAGTTCATTGGCATATCTTCATAGTAATGTTCTTCATGGCTGGATGCCTCAAAGACATGCATTTGTGTGAACCTTCTCAACTGTATTTCTTGCCTTTCCAGGCTTCTAACTGTTCCAAAGAAAGTCTAATGGGGATTCTTTTAATAAGAGTTTGTCCAGTTGAAATTTTCAGCACAATCTTTTGTGCAAGATTTTTTACAGTGATATCTTCACTTAGTGTTCTTCAGCATCAGTGCTGAAGAATATTTGTAATGTTTCCAAATGTACTAAGATCATAACCAATGTTAATGCATTATAAATTGATCAAGATACAATCTTTGCCTTGTTAAACAAAACAAACAAACCAAAGCACACAAAAAATCCCTCCCAAGGGAAGTCTTGAGAAATGGTGCTCTGAATAATAAGAGAATACTTCATCAAATAACCAATCTGACATATGACTCTGTTGTAATTACTTAAGTCTTCTATCTGATAGCTTGAAACTATCTGGAGGGGCCAGTTCTCATTTCAGTGGAAATTCCATGACTTAAAAAGGATAACATTTGGCTTTGTAGCACTGTGTGGTGTCCTATGCATCCAGTGTGTATATACTGTCAGATGTGAAAGTAAAGTACCTGCTCGTAGGTATTGGTAGTGCAGCATCCCTTTGTAGGTATCTTGAAAACTGATTTATAGGATAAGAATGAGAGTAAGGACTTATTTTACACCATGGAGTAAAACTCTGAATATTTACTTATGTTGCTGGATGTTCTTTGTCCAGTTAGTAACCAGAAGGTTTTAGGCATCCAACCTAAAACTTTATGTCCCTCTTTTTCTCTCACAGACCCTCACTTACTTGTTCATTATCTTTACTGTGACTACTAGAATACCCTGCAGATAATTTTTTGGAAGAATAAATCTATATGAATAATATTTGCAAAATAATTCCTTCTCGTGATATGTTTGAAGTTCAAGATAAGAGATTAAATCCATATTTAAGTTATCATACTTTATACATGATCTTAGCTTAAGCCTCTAAAAGCAGGACTCAGTCCTTTGGAATTCTGGCTCTAGCAAACCACCAGTGATACATTGCACTACTCTGTGTTCCTCATGCTCCCCTGGCATAGGCATCTTGAATTTTTTATTAATTCTATGCCTCCTGAAATACTTTCTTCTCATTGATAAATGAAACAAATACATTCCCTGCTCTCATTTCTAAATAGGCTTTGATGGATGAGATTTTAATGTTGCAAGAAGAAATCACTGAGCTTCAGACATCACTAGCCCAGGAGCTTGTTTCAGAACCATTGGATGCAGAAGCTGCTGATCAGATGGCATTGCAGTCCACTCTTACAGTTTTGGTGGAACGAATGGCCACAATTCGAATGAAGGCATCAGGAAAACGACAGCTGTTAGAGGTACAAGAAAAAACATCACCAATGTTCTTAGTCACCATAAAAAAATAATTTTCAGTTCTGCTCATTTCTTAGAATTCCTCTCACCAATAAGTTAGCATTCCTTTTTTAGCAAGCCCCTCATCCTAATGCTAAGCTATAAGTAACCAGAAGGTACTTGGAAATACACATATGTTGTACATATATATACACATATATATATATATGTGCATAAATGAAGTAATGAAGAGCAGATATTAAAAATCATGTTATCTGCAGTAAAATTCTGAGGAGTCATCTCCCCAGGCTGGTTGCAAACTTTTTTCATGGAAGATGAACTCCTTTATTTCTTTACCTACCAGCTTTACCAAAAATCCTTTAATACTAAGGTGATTTTTAAAAAGTCCTTTATGTACAGGAATGTTGCTGCATATATTTTAAAGGTAATATATGCAGTAATTTTAAAGCTGATTACAGATTGGCTACTTTGAACACTGCAGGGCAGCTTTAAAGAACTGCAGCAGTGAATTCACAAACAAAGCAACTGCTGCCTTCCTAATTTCCAGCATCAACTGATTCAGAGAAATAGAATGAGAATTCACTCTGTGGATCTAAACCATGATGCTTAGTTTTCCAGCTGGGGTTAAACCAAGACGCTGGATTACAGGAGAGTCTCAGGCACTTCAACTGCTTTAGTTCCATACAGTCATCTGAGACAGTGAACAGGTCATTAGAAAATACCTTTGTAATTCTTAAAATAACAAAATTACACCAATTTTTTCCTTCTTAGAAGAAAAGTATTTTTTAATTAGAAATAAGGGGTTGGAAGTAGTATTGGGAATCTTACTTTCCATAGTTTTCACCCCATACAGGATCTAACAAACTTCTTGATAGTACTTAGGAGGAGATGCTAACTAATAATTTCAAGATAAAGCATGAGTCAAATATATTACACTTAACTATGGTTAGGATTCTGACAGCTACTTTGGTACAATACCACAAGTATTCCCTAATAATCCTGGCTAGGAAATCTGTATTGTATGTAGACAATATTCAGGAATTTACCCTGTCTACTTCATAGCTCTGATTTCACAAAAAAAATCTTCCAGAAGACCCCAGGAAAGTAAATGTAGAAAAAAAGATAGAACAAGTAATGAAAAGTAATTTATTGTTGTTGATGGTGTGGACTGGTAATATTGTTCTTTCTGTGGACCTAATTTAAATAACTAGAACTTGAGAACTGTTTAGCTCTGGATTATTTGAGACACCTAACAACTATCATTATTCTTTAAATTATTCTGACATGTAATTTTTAATTTTCCTACGGAAATTGAGCATTCAGAAAAGCTGTGCAAACACTTCCCTGTGTGAGGAATTTGCCCTGTGCATTCAGGTCTGAATTTCCTTATAAAGTGTTGTAGGTTGACCCTGCCAGCAGCCAAACACCCACCCTCACTCCCTTCTCCTGTGAGATGGGTTAAAAATAGAGGACTCATGAATGAAGATAATGACAGCTTAAACAGGGTAAGGAAAAGCTGTGCGTGCAAGCAAGGAAAAATAAGGAATGTATTGACTACTACCCCAACAGCAGGCAGATGTTTAGCTGCTTTCCTGGAAAGCTTAGCATGTGTTGCTTGGGAAAACAAACACCATAACCACAAATGCCCTCCCTGCTTTTCACTGAGCTTTTATTGCTGAGCATGATCTCATATGGTATGGAATATCCCTTTAGTCAGTTCAGGTCTGCTGTCCTGGCTATGTCCTCTCCTAGCCTTTTGCTCGCCCCCAGCCGAGTGGCCTTTGTGAGGGACAGTTAGAAAGAAAGCCTTAATGCTGTGCTAGCACACTTTAGCAGTAGCTAAAACATTGTGATGTTATCCACACAGGTTTAATGACAGACTGCAATGAAGTTAACCATCCCAGCCAGATCCAGCACAATTTTTTCCCTTTGTTCCGTAACATTTGTAACATGCTTAGGTTTCATATTATCTGATTCATCTAAGTATCCTCTGGCCGTCCTATTTGTTTTCTTATTGCTGAAATCCCCTCCACTCTCTCCAGAGAGTCAGTATCTCTCTTGTATTGGGGAGCCCAGACCTGGACATAATAGGCCAGGCATGGACTCACCAGTGTTAAGTAGAGGGTCAGGATCATCTCCCTCATCCTGATGAAAACACTCCTAATGCAGCACTGGACACCACTCTCCTTTTCCACACGGGTCCATTGCTGGCTCATGTTCAACTTGGTGTCCACCTAGACCCCCAGGGCCTTTACTGCCAAGTGGCTTTCCATCTGGTTAGCCTCCAGCATGTACTGGTGCATGGGGTTGTTCCCTTCACACTTCTTTTGTTCCTGTCAGCTCATTTCTATAGCCTTTCAGGGTCCATCTAGATGGCAGAACAGCCTTTTGTATATCAGCCACTCCTCGTGTTTTGTGTCATCAGCAAACTTGCTGACGCTCAGTACTGGTGGCTAGACTTTGTGCCGCTGATCACCACCCTTTGGGCCCAGCTGTTCAGGCAGTTTTCAAATTCATTTGTAACAATTCAAGGATGAGTGGGACTTGCTGATCACTCCCTGTCTGTTTAATAGATGGACCAGCAGATGGGTGGATCCAGGGCATCTGTGTTGCTGCGATCTGTGATGCTGCAGCAGACATTGTGGCTTAATGTCCTTCCACACTCTGTGGTACAGGGATACTCTGAGAGGCAGACAGATCTTCAGCCTTCTTTTTACCCGTGTGACTGTACCAAAGGCCCACTAGTACTCTGTTGGGTCCTTGAAGTACCCCTCTTGTGCCTCTGTTGAGAGACAGCAAGGCTATCTAACAGCCTACTGCCAAAAAAGGCAAAACTGTATCCCGCTTCCTAAGCAAACAGTGCTATGTTAACTGAGCCAACTGAATCAATGTGGAGGAAAACCCAAAGGAGACCAGCAAGAGAAGGCAGAAAAGACCTCACCTTTAGAAAGCTCCAGTATCAGAATTCTGTTGAAGAAAGATTTGAAAAATTCTCTGAAGAAAGTAGAAATACAGTGACTGAACTGAAACAGAATTTCAGTCATCAGAAAAACAGACCGATCAATTGAAAGCAATGTTTTGTAAAAAAAGAGGTCTTACTATGCCTTAGAAATATTTTGTAGGAGCTGTGTAGAACAGAAAGGGAAAACTACTTAGAAGTGATAGTTGTGGTTTATTTCTTTTTTGTGTCTCTAGGAAAAACTGAATGAGCAGCTGGAAGAACAGCGGCAAGAGCAGGCTCTTCAAAGGTACCGTTGTGAAGCTGATGAACTTGACCACTGGCTACTCAATACCAGAGCAACGCTGGACACTGCTCTGGTTTCTGCTGAGGAACCTATGGACATGGAAGAACAGCTGGTAGACTGTCAGGTAAAATGTTAAGGACATTATTGAGTGGGATGAGCCAGCATATTTGAGGAGGAATTTCTGAGCTCCTTAGCACCTTGTATATGCTCAATTAGCTTCATCGAAGATTTGTGAAAAAAAAAAAAAATTTAGTTCTGTTTCTTAATTTTTCATCAGAGATTTCAAACAATCCTTTAGAAAGCACATGTAAACACAGCAGTAGGAAAACAAAATGTCTGACCACAGAAAGATTTGAAGTTCTACATCTTTCAGATGTAATTTTGATTTAATTTAAAGGCCTTGTATTTGCTTCACTTACTTTTTTTGTTTCCCTCAAGCTGGATTTGTTGAACAGCTCACTTGATAGGTATGAAAACACCTGCAATGTACTTTCCTACTCTTCTTTTTCCAGCTGAACAACATACACTAGCACTGATGACTGGGATAGTGTTGTGTTATCTTCAGGAATAATCCCTACACATATGCAAAAATAAAGGATAATCATCAGTAGTTACTGTTTTTATGGCTTTATCAACTCAAATACCAAAACAACTGAGGAAAAACATGTTTCTGCAGTAACAGTAATTGCAAATACTTCTATTAACAAGACTTGGATCTGTCATAACACCCAGGTTCTCAAATTAGTGAGAGTTTTCCATTTTTAAATTATTGTTTAGAACTGTATGATCATTATAATTAAAATTACAAGAGAGACAAGACAGATGGACAACAGATCCCTTTTTGTATTAGAGAGTGAGAATCTCAACTATTTTAAGTTAATTGGGAGTTAAGTTTCATATAAGTCTGATGAAATTTCACTAACAACACTATATTATTGGAATTTTCAGTCTGCTCAGTCTCTTCATCACCCATCTTTGGGAACTATTTGTTGTATGTAGATAAACACTATGAACTTAAACAAAGAAGTGGGGTTTTTTAATATATAATCTTTAGGAAACTCAAAAGGAATGGTTAACTTTGTGGAAAAGTTAATTCTGCAGTTCTTTTGCTGGTTCTTGAAATCTTAATGCAATAAGTTTTATATTTTTTTTCCACTTTTTAGAGATGTGTGCATCTTATCCTGCACACATTCCTTCAGGAGAAATATTTGTAAGTTCATACTTGACAGTTGCTATGGAAACAAAAACATTTGGTGTCAGGCTTGAATTTTGAGCAAGACTTGTATGAGAGTTGGGTCTGGAAGATCAAAATATGCTCTGTGTCTCTAATACATGAATGGTTAATGGAATGTCAGGAAAGTAGCTTTTGAGAATAAACATGCCAGAGATTTGTCACTTTAAGTCTCTCTTTAGACTAAAGAGGATTATACAGAAATCCTTAAGTCTGTCATGCACCAATCAGAAAGAGCAAGTAGTGAGAAGAGAAGCTTATCAACACAGCCAGAGGAACACATAGGAGGAGGCAGGAAGCATTTGACTACATGTAAATGAAAGAAGAGGAAAGAAGTAACTCTAGCTGTGTGCTTTGTTTCTTGTCATTAATGGATGTCAGTCTAACCTCTTAGCCTCTCTTACCTTTAATGCGCGAATAAAGAGCATCTCCTCTACAACAAATTATTTGTTTCAAGTAACTTTTTAACTTCCTATTTCGAAAAAGATTGCGAGCTGAAATGGCAAATGCAAACATTTGCAAGCAAGTTCTGAAGGACTCTGAATGGGACTGGAAGGCAAAGCGATGATAATCTGACTTGCTCTTAGTTTGGCAACGGGTGAGGTAGGCCACCGATCATCTTGCCAGAAAGCGTGACAGGTGCAGGAAAATGTATGAATTTGGTTCTTTGTTTTTGCTGCTGCAGAACATGTTGGTTGAAATAGAACAGAAGGTGGTAGCCTTGTCAGAGCTGTCTGTGCACAACGAGAACTTGCTTATGGAGGGGAAGGCTCACACCAAGGATGAGGCAGAGCAGCTGGCTATGAAGCTCAGGACACTGAAGGGCAGCCTTCTGGAGCTGCAGAGAGTGCTCCATGACAAACAGATCAACATTCAGGTAAGTGACTCTTTCCAGCTGGTTTCGTGGTAGGCAGGAGGTTGGGGATTTCATAGCAGTTTTATGGAACTGCATAAAGGAGTAGAAGTATTGCACTGATTTAGGTTATTCATCTTTAGTTAGTAAATGGAATTATACTCCAAAATAAAGAACTGCATAGAAAGCTTTAGTTTATCATTTTCAACTTTACAGCACCACTTTATGGTAAAACTATCCTAACCTCACTATCGGCTCTGAAAGGATAATACTATAGTAGATAGATGATTAGCTTGGTCTGGATATACTCTATGCCTTTTCCCAGTCCCTTTAAATTGTCTATGCTCTGGGGCAGGATCGCTCCCTCAAAAAAAGAACAATCCTAAATACATGCTTCCCTCAGTACATTTCAGTGAACAGATAACATAAGATAAGGGAACGTTTTTAAATATGGCTAATACTTAGTGACATCATTATACCAAACAAGATAATATAGAAAGAGATTCATTTAACCTCAGTCTTCTCCTAAATTTATATTTCTAGCAACATGGGTCTGCTTGTTGCCACTTACTGTATTTAACAGTTGATTTTGTTCATTCTTTAGGTTAAACTAGCATGTGGAGAACGAAATACATACAAGAAACCCAACCATGTAATGTGACTGACTGGTTGTGAATTTGCTTGCCCTGCTGTGACTCCCTCCCCATCTTTTCTTTTACTTCTTTTCTGGGCTTTGCTGTGCAAATTAAACATGATAAGCTTCAAAGATTTCTAGCTTGTAATGCAGATTAAAGTCTACTGAGAGGTTAGCTTGAAAAGTCACTTGATGTGCTAAGAACTATTTTTAGTCCAAAGCAACTGCATAACTTTAGAACTTAACATAGCTTCAGAAAAATAAAATAAAAAAGAAAGGAAACCCCAGGTATTTGTTCCCATTGCCTGAAAGATGAAGTAACTTTAATATTATTCTTGCATATTAAACGTCATGATTAGGCAAATGAAGAGTGTTATCACAGCATGCAGGCACATGATACTATGTTCTGACATACTACTTGTGAAGTGAAAAGGCATCACACACAGTTTTACTAAATTTTAAAATATTTTGAAAATTTTAAGAAGCAATGGTGTGATTTAGTTTACTGAGACTTTTAAAACAGATTTTTTGTGTGTTTTTTTTTAATATCTAAAATAGCAACAAAATGATTTCTAGATGTAGAAAAGGAATCATTTAAGATGCTGCATGCATGCAAGACTCAAGTTTCAGAAGAAAATAGACATAGACAGTATAACATCTTCTCATCTTCATTGAGCTGTCATTTTCCAAACAATCAGGCAGTGGAGAGCATCAGATGCCCCAAAATGCCCTAGCTCCTTCCACTGCCTGTATTAACCCCGAGAAACACTTCAAGCTTATAGCACTCTTCTTCGTACCTTCTCAGTCCTCCTCCCAAAGAAAAGGAGACTCAAAATCTAACTAAAATCAACAGCTTGCCCAAGTGCAGTGAAGAACTAGATACTATTCTCTAAAGGAATTTACAAATTGAACAGCTATAGTCCCTGGAGTATATAAAATGAAGCAGATTTTTTCCCAAAAAAAATTTACAGAAAGACTGTTTTCTAATTTTTAATAGAAAAAAGTTAGAATTCGATACCGTCTTTATCCCTTGCATAATATTTACTTTACCCAAGCTGTTCTTCTGTAATGACATAGTTAACACTTCAACTACATCAGCTTTTCTACAAACTTGTTGGTACAAAGTGAAGTAACAGTTTACCTGCAAAATGAACCGTTAGTAAAACAAAGTTATTTCGTAGAGCAAGGGCTAATGATTCTTTCCAGCTCCAGATACCTACTTGCTTGTGTTGCTCTTCTTACAGTTGATATCCTCTAACACTAATCAGTCCTTTCAACTCCAGTACATCCATCATCCCCCAAAGTTGAAGTCTTACACCTAAAACTCTGCTGTTTCATTACCTGGTGCCAGGGACAATGGTGGCAGAGGTCTATCTCAGTTGTTAGCACAAGGATCACTGGGTGAGACAAGAGGGATTTCCTCAGTCACCTTCAGCCCTGCTGGTCCCTGTCTGATTTAAGAGAAAGGTCCTCTGGAAGGCAGAATGTGTGTTTGTTTTGGAGAGCCGGCTGTAATGTCTGAACCATTTGGCACTCCAAATCTATTTAGAATAAGAGCTGAATCATGGGCAAAATATGAATCCTACAAAAATGAATATATAGACAAGATGGGAGAGGAATTAAGCCCCAGCTTTAGATCTTGAAGCTCTAAAAAAAAAAAAAAAAAAATACAAACTCTGCAGGCATCCTCTCACTGCACCTAGTATTAAATAAATCCAGAGAGATGCGTATGTCTAAGTAGCTAGACCTACAAATCTGTCTTTAATGTAAGGCCAAACATGTTAAAATCCCTACATCTGAATACATTGGCTGCTAAAATTATTTAACCTTACAACCAGCATGGATTTTGGAAGTCAAGAGGTTCATAAAACAGTTTTTCGAGCTATCAGGGCATTTGTTCTTTTTTGCTTTGCTTACACAGAAAGCCAAGCTAATCACTCATTATGGTTGGAAAACCATAATGATAGATGTATGAATTGAAGAAACTGTTGCTTTTGCGGTGCTGCTCTAACATTCTGTGATTTGGTCTCTGTTACTGTCTCTACTGTTCATATCATATAATCTGCTGTTAGCTGAGTGTGTTTCTGCCAACCATAAATAGAGTTCTGTACTTATTGATAAATAAATTTAGACCAGAATGACAATCAGCATTTTCTCCTTTACAGTCAGACAAAAAATTGGCTTTAATTAAACTGAAAACTTGGCAGAAACAAACCATTGATTCTCTGCATTGCCAGTTAAAGCAGCACCTTCCACTAGAGATCAAGGCTGATTTTTATAAGCAGAACAGTTTTGAGAAACACATCAGTCCATGGTCTCTGACCTCTCGTCTCTGATTCTACTGAGTGCAGTGGTGTATGTTTATTTTTACATTTTTAGGGATGCGTAAGCAAAAGAAGTAGAAGTTAGAAATCTAAAGTCATTGCTCACTTCAGAATTTACATGAGCTAGCAACTTGAGAGGTGGAAGATGATTTTGAGTAGATGAGCTGGACCTGCTCGCTCTCTAACAATGTAAGAGATTTTTTTGAGTATTTATTTCTCTTTTTTAAAGCAGGGATCATTACAAGAAAAGGAGGAGAGTGATCTGGACTTTGTTTCCTCACAAAGCCCCAGTGTTCAAGAATGGCTGGCACAAGCAAGAACTACCCGCTCGCTGCAACAGCAGAGTACCGTGCAGCAACAGAAAGTTGGTGTTTTGCATTTCTTTTACTCCCATCTTTAGATTGTGCTTAATACTATAGCTGAGCCATTCTTGTTAATGTTTCTGCAGAAATGTTTTGTTTTATGATCTTTCTTCCTCAGTGCTTTTGTAATGATACATCTGAGTTCACTATCTTATATCTGTAACAGTCAGGCAGACCAGACTTCCTGGATGACCATGGTTGATTCACTTAATCACTCTATACTTCTTGTGTCGATCAGTAAAATAAAATAGAATCAACCCTTTAAGTTACTCAAAAGAGAGATTATTAAAAGAGAGTATTAAAAGTAATAATTTTGTCTTTATAGAAGCAAAAGTACACACATTGCATGGTATGTTGTTGCATGATATGCAGATATCTTCACCAGGATGGATTTCAGAAGCTGCATTGAATTAGTTAATTAGTTCAACAATACAGTTTATCCATATGACTTTTCTGTGTCTCCTGGTGGAGATTTTCAACAGCTTTTGGTGGTTAAGCAAGACATATCAGAAATAGCTCAGCTAACTTTGCATGACAGGTATGTAGTATAGACATATCCTTCCAAGGCAAAAACACTTTGAGATTTGTTCTGGTTTTCACAACTTGCTATGCTAGGAGCTGGAACAAGAGCTGGAAGAGCAGAAGAATCTGCTTCGATCAGTAGCGTGCCGTGGAGGAGAAATCCTAACACAGCAAGGTGCTACAGAAGGCCTGTGTATAAGGTGTGCTTTGATGTGTTGTTCTGAAAAGTAAATTTCTATGGCTGTTCTTTGATATCCTAATGTTTATATCCCTCTCCTGCATACAATCCTCTAATTTTTGTGTCATCATTTTTATTCAGCACCTAGGATACTGGATTCCTGGCTTATAATTCAGGGGTCTGGTTATATAGTTACAAAAACTTTTGTGCTGATAGATCACCTTCAACATTTAGAAATGCTTTTATTCTTATTATCAAGCATCACACTAAAATTAAGAAGTAGTAGGACTCATTAGACAAGCAGTGGATCAGTTACTATAACTTTATGGACCAGCACTGGTGTATGTCGCAGCTATCTCTAAAACATTGGCATCTGCCTTTGTAACCAGATCTTCCCAGATGGGATAGTCATTGCTCAATTTATTTTTTTTTTTCTGAAGTTAGTAAATATTTTTCTTTTTGAAGCCTTTTGTATTTTGAATTTCATCTCTGGTCTGTTACTCACTTGCCCATTTGAGGGGAAGTAAATATCTATGAAAGCCTCAGCTCTGTCTGGGAGAGACTTCTGCCCTAGAGAAGGCAGAAGAAAACTACTGGCTACTGCTGATGCCAACTTTCAGGAAGGAGGAAGGGCAAGGTCTTGGGAAAAGGAAACCAGAGTGAACATTACCAGTTCAAGAATCAAGGAGCAGTCAACCCTTCAGTTAAAATATTCCTTGGTGGATCTCAGTAATAGTGAGAAGCACCTTTGTGGCTCCTGCAGCATACTAAAGTCTAGAACATGAAAGTAGTTCATGAAACAGCAGAAACAAGTTTTATGCACAGGGAATGTAAACCATACTCAGTAAGTTCTTTTCGTCAGCATTTTTATTATTTAAGTGTGGGTATTTTTAGTTATAATGCCAGAAAATAATTAATCAATCTCCTTCTGTTTGAGGCTTCCTTCTGTCACATGATGGTATACTATAGAAGCAACAACAAAAAAAAATCAACAGAAAGTACTGAATTTGATTCAGTACTTGTGATAAACTAAGTGTTTACCAAAGCTGAACATATATGCTTGTCTGGCGTATTACATTTTGAGAAAGGACTTGAAGAAGGAGTCAGATGAAATATTTATTTCAATTCATGCTTTGAAGTAAAACTTGTTTATAAATTACATTTCAATGTATATTCAGTCTGGTTTGGGTTTTGTTTCTTTTTAACTTAATAGGGGTACTTGCAACTCTAAACAGTTTCTTAGAAAGAAAGTACATTTTATTCTATCAGGCAAGAACTTCTTACTGTTCAAACCAGGCTTACTCTCTGAAAAAAAAAATCAAAATTCAAAAAAGTAGTACTTAATTTAAATGTTGAATTTCCTAATAGAAAGAGTAAATAAATACCTTAAATGATTATAACTTTTCTATTTGTTAAACCTTTATGCATCTTCTGATTCAGTGGGAAGCCTGATGCATTCTCTGAGGAATTAGTCTTAGAAGGTGAGAAGCCATCATTTGAAGAACAGATGAAGAGGAAATGGGAAAGCTTAAACCAGGAATTCAGTACCAAGCAGAGATTGCTCCAGAAAGCTTTGGAAAAAGAACAGCTGGTAGCTATTTTGAATTTCTCTTTTCATTTTTTCTGTGAAAGCTGTTGCACAACAAAAGGTACAATATGTGCATATCAGAAGAATTAAGGTGCTGTAGTTAATGCAGAGAATATGGAACAATTTTTCATTACATCTTTAGAAACTATTAAATATTGGAAGTAGCACTGCCCTTGTTCAAAATGATTTGAATTGCTTTTCTGTTCAGATTAATGACCTAGAAAGGAAGAAAGAGCTCAGACAAAATGTTTATCTACTTATCTAACTCAGGATAATTTTGTAACAAATTGTCCCTCTGGAATTGATCAGTACTCTGCAACAGCTTAGAGGAAAAACTGTTTTTTTCAGTTTGAATTTATTCATTACATTCAATTATTGATCTCAGTGGGTAAGGGATTTCAGCACCAGAATTTTTACTGAAAGAAACAGGGATTAATCAACTAAACTGGGGGACAGTCCAAGATCTATATTAACATACATCCTCCATTTAATTGTTAATAGACCCAGACCCACTATTCTTTGCATAACACTCCATGAATCTGCTTCCAAAGTTCTAAATGTCTTATATTAATTCAACAGTAATTAATTATATTTTTTGTAAAAACTAGTAATTTTTGATTCTGGACACAAGTATTTATCCTGCAATTCTAGTGAAGCTCCTGTTGAGCAATCTTTTATTCAAGATATTCATGACACAGAACAGTTGTGGGAGGACCGTGAGCATTAACTGGTGATAACCTCAGTCAGTAGAGACTCTTTTGCCCTCTGTATGGGAGAAGCATTCTAATTAGTACTTTCCTCTCAGCAGCTTTATAGCAGACCAAACAGACTGATACCTGGAATGGCTTTGTATAAAGAGGAGAGACAGGATGAAGATAAATCCTCCGTCTCACCAGTATTGGTTGAATTGAATCAGGCCTTTGAAGATGTTTCATCTGAGGTAATTTTCAGTTGTCTTTACACCTGTCCTCCAGCAAAACCATGTGGACAGTGAAAACACCTATAGCTACCACCTGAAAATTCAGGCCTCTCCCAAATACTAGAGCTTAGAAAGAATGTCTTTTACTTCTACTCTGGACATCTCTGTTTCCTTTTGCCCAGGCTGGACAGGTGGAGGAGACCCTGCATCTTGAACAGAAGCTGTATGACGGTGTCACAGCCACATCCATGTGGTTAGATGGTGTGGAAGAGCAGGTTTTTGTTGCTACAGCTCTGTTGCCAGAGGAAGAAACAGAAACATACCTCTGCAAGCAAGAGGTAAGGAATCCCTAGATAGGACTTGCTTTCATTTGTCAGTAAGTGTGCATTTTATGTAGTGTTTAGAAAAAAGTATTAGAATCCTGTATAAACGACATGTTGCTGATGTAACCTCTATGTAATTGCAGTATTCTGCTACTGGTAGAAGTAACTTGACTGTGTAGAAAATGTTGTGGAAAGCAGCACCTGACCCAATTTTTTCCTGGTCAGAAGAGAATTAAACATAGATTCTTTCTTCTGTTTCGCTTCTGTGCTAAGTATTAGCAAATACCATATTGCTGAAATTGAAACAAAGTGAAAAAGAGGGAGGAGTGCTCTAGATATAGAAAGAGCACAAATTCATCAACATTAATTGGGTGTGGGGGGAGGGGGAAAGAATGGAATAGTGAGGGGACACAGAAAGAGAATAGCTAAATAGAATAACTAACTTAAACTAAAAAAAGGGTAGATTCAGACTAGATATAAGCAAGAAATTTTTCACAAAAAGAGTGGTGAAATGCTGGAACAGGTTGCCCAGAGAGGTGGTGGATGCCCCATCCCTGGAAACATTCAGTGTCAGTCTGGACAGGGCTCTGAGCATCCCGATTTAGTTGAAGATGTCACTTTTTACTTCAGGGAGTTGGACTGGATGACCTTTAATCCAACCCAAACATTTCTATGATTCTACATAATTTTGCTCCAGCACTTGTTTTCCTTGTAGCAGTCTGGAGTCTTTACTTTTAGAGATTACTGTAGATACAAAACTTTATCTAGTGTGTGTATACTAGCAATGCAAAAAACTCTCTGCATCACAGCAAAATTGACAATGCATGTGGCAAAATGTTTGCCTTCTTTCCAGAATGTCTGACTGTCACTTTTGTTTTTCTACATAATTAGTCTCTTGCCAAAGAAATCAAAGACATAACAGAAGAAGTGGATAAGAACAAGAGTTTATTTGCTCAGATATTTCCTGACAATAGTGATAATAGGGTTATCATAGAAGACACTTTGGATTGTCTCCTGAAAAGACTGACCTTACTGGAGTCAGCAGTAAATCAGAGATGCCATCAGATGAAAGGACGGATCCAGCAAATAGCCACGTTCAAGGTATGAGGCCCATGCGGTGGAATTAACAGGGGTGCATGTCAAATGGGGATATAAAGGCTGTCATTCTTAAAGCAACGAGAATTTTTGGTACCAAATCAAAAGAATAATGTTGGCACAGGTTTTTATTGAAAAATCAAACTACTCAGACTATGCACCCAAATAATTGGCACCCAAATAATTACTCAAAATTTAAATTCTCTGCTAGAAGTCTTCTGCAACTCATGCTGTTATTGTAAAGTGATCAGTCATTTCATGCTGTCTCATCCTGCTGACATTACGTCAAAGGAAGTTTGAAATGAACAAAGCTGAAAAAATGAAGATAAGTGAAGAAACTTTCACTTTTAGAAAACTTTTCAAACAGAGTTCAGAAATGCTTTCATATTTTACTTTGTCTCTACCTTCTCTCCTAATATTATCATTATATAAAGCCTGCAATGTGGTTTAGTTTTAATAAAAAAACCCCCATAAATTACAAAAAACCCCAAAACAAAACAGGAAAACAGATTCCTAGTGTCTTTAGGTTAGTGTCATCTTTTCATAGGTTGTTACTACCAGATTTCTTTCCAAATTCCATAACTTTTCCTCTGCAGTCAACATTTTTTCAATTAAACACTTTGCTGAATAAAGCAAAGTCAATTATAATCCTTTGCATTATTTAGTATTTAAAATAATTATTGCCTTTAAAAACAAAAAAAAAATCAGTCATGCTCCTCATGTAATGCTGAAAGCCTCAGAAAAATGTGTTGATAATTTTCTGTTGGGATGAATGCATGAAAAAGGTATTTGATTGTATCTTGGCAAAATTTTTAAGTAATATTTATGTGTCCAGTCTGATAAGGTATTCTACAAGTTGTAGCATGTAGTTAGCCCTGTATTGTGTGGAAGCCTAGTTTACCTCTTTGTTGTATTTGCTCAAATTTGTAATGAAAAATGCTTCCCTTAAAAAGTAAAACCTAGCTTGTTTACAAGCATATGTGGTAGAATTAACTGCACAAGAATAACATCTTTTTGTTAAATGAAGCTAATGACCCTTGGTAGTTAACTGTCTAATAGGAAGGCAAAAGCAAAAGTGTGTTCACAGGATATGTTTTGAATAGGAGTTGGTTTAGCTTTTAGCTTATATATATCCAGCTATTGATTTTCAGCTGTGTTAAATGTTTTGCACTGGCTAATTATGATGCTTCCAATTTTAATAGGTTTTATGTTCCACTGCTGATAATGTAACATTTTAATGCTTTAAACTTTTTGAAACATGCAATATTTTTCAGTTGTTTTGTGCTGTGATTGGATATAATTTGTTGTTGGTTTTGCCTCCTGTAGAATGATCTGAAGCTCATGTTTACATCGGTGGCTGATAACAAATACTTAGTTCTACAGAAACTAGCAGAGGCAGCTGACAGACCAGAAACAGAACAAATGCAGGTATTATCACGTGTCTATTACCTGGGGAGAGGGGAAGAGGTGAAGTTTCAATCCAAAGTATAAATAGGTTCTAGAGAACAATTGCATTTTATGGGAGAACATATGTGTTCATGAAGTATATGAAAATGAGCATTTCCAAGATTGTACTGCACATGTTTATAAATAAATAANAACCAAATTTTAAAAAAAAAAAAAAAAAAAAAAAAAAAAAAAAAAAAAAAAAAAAACAAAAAAAAAAAAAAAAAAAAAAAAAAAAAAAAAACAAAACAAAAAAACCCCCACCGAACCTCCAAAAAGTGTCTTTCGTATCCCCCAGCTGACCTAATACCTAGTTACGCATATACTGGGTAGTATTTGAAAGAAAGAAAACATAATAAATAAAAAAGGCCCAAATTTTCACTAATTTGTTTGACTATTAAACTGTATTAAAAATCAAGGACACTTCCTTCTGCACTAGTTTATAGTTATATCTTGAATGTTACTCATTTTAAGGTAATAACGAGCTTTTCTTTGTCAGGAATGACCTGATGAATAATTAATTATTTATATGAAAAAGTATATCCTGTTTTCTTCTTTCTGTTTTGCCAGTGCAAAATGATTTAAGTATGCTAAGGGCTACTTTTCAAAGATATTTCTTGTTACTCAAGTGCTACTGATGCCTGATGCCAGCAGGTGAAAGAATGGAAGATATTTACCCTTCAGCTAAACAGAAATACTGGATTTTATATATCTGACATTCAAACTTTGAAGGAGTTTTTGTCTCCTATATGAATAAGAGAGGTGGCACTGTGTCCTTCTTTTCTATCGTCCGTGATGTGAAAGATTAGCAAAAATTTATCTCTTGTGTGATTAATTTAACTAGAAACTAGGAAACCAATGTGGTAACAAAAGGAAGTGACATTTTTTATTTCTGAAAATCTACCTTTTCTGATAAAACATTCAAACTTAAAAACGTTGCTGTTTGTTCAATGTGTGATTGGAAAAGTAGAAATAAGGCCCTTAACCAGCCAGATAACTTAGTTGCATGAAGTGGAAGTTTAGTGACTGTATTGTACATACTCCGTATTACTGAGAGGCAGAAGTTCTACTCCACACACATAGTTTAAGCATACTTGGATAAGCAGTTTCCAAGAAGGGGCCTTATCAGAGGACTTTAACTACAGGAGTCTACCTTGTGCTTTGTAATAGTCTGCATACGTTACTTTAGCGGAGACCTAGGAAAACTTTGGAAAAAACTTATCACCTGCATATACTTGCAAATACCAACTTGTGTTCCTAAGCTGTAAGTTTTCCAAGTGCAAAAGGGGATGTACCAGTCTTTTTTCTTAACAGTAATTTTGGCCCCATCCTTGTCCCAAAAGGGAACTATGACTCTTTGCTATCATGCATGTGTTCTTTTGTGCTGATTGTTTGCTTGGTGCTTGGATATGACAGGAATGAGTGTTAATAAAAAGAATGCTTTAAAACAAGGTGTTAGGGCAAAGAAAATTCCTTTTGTGCCTGTACTATGTAATTAAAAGCATGGAACTTCACACTGATGTTTGGTATAAAATAGTGTATGATACTAAAACATCTGGATATTAAAAAATAATAATGATATATTTATTTAACCTTAAGAAATAAACTGGGCTCTCCCAACTTTGAATTAACACATTTTCTTTGTAGTATCCTTAAAAATTTCAGCACATTGAAGGACTGATTAGTACTTCAAGCAGAAAAGAATATTATGGCAGCTACAATACTGTTACTAAAACTTCAAACTAAACAATATAATTTTCAAATACAGGTCATACTGCAGGCAGAAGAAGGTTTGAAGGAACTAGATGCTGGAATCAATGAATTAAAGAAGCGTATAGACAAACTACAAATTGACCAACCTGCTGTACAAGAGCTGTCTAAGATCCAGGTATGGTTCATAAGTTCCATCCTAGATGTGTCTGGTGGTATCAAAGGAAGGCTTCTTTTAATTGTTCATAAGATAGTTTAGGAGAAGGTATTTAGAAGCATTTCAGTGTGTATAAAAAATTATTTGTTCTCTCTGATTCACCTAGTTTTTCTTTTTTTGCCTCTTTGGATTTTCCAACATCTCTGTTATTAGGAGTATTCATTGCAGAAATCGACAAAAGTATGTTTTCTGTCAGCTCTTGTTATCTCCTTTTTTAAACAGATAAAGTTAAGCACTTAAATATAAATCTCTGCTGAACATTCATCCCTATTCTCTCCAATGTCTCATGATCTACAGTTCAGTACTGTCTCACATCTGTCATTAAAAAAAATAGAGTGAAGGGGAATAGAGAGCTAAGTGTGACCTGAAACTGGAAATGTTCTGCTTTTACTAGAACACTTCTCATGTAGATAATGTGGGCAATTGATCCAGAACTTCTATAAATCTGGTGAAACTCTTTTCTGAGCAGTTGTGATGATGTAAGGAATGCTTAAGGAAAGATCAAGGAGAAGGTTTATGACTGAATTTTACCATTTTAAATGATATAACATAAATTAGAAGCAAATAAAACATATGAAACTGGACCATAAACTTATTAAGCCAACAAGACCGTAGCATCAATTAAAAATGACAAAGAATTTGTGGGAATATATGTTTGGCCAATCTTAATCTTTTTGGTTTTAGTGCCTCCTGCTGGTTTGTGGTTTTGTTTTTTTCTGGTTTGTGTTGCTTTGGGGTTTTGTTTGTTTGTTTTTTCTGTCGGATTATATGTCATCATGGGCCCTCTCCCCTTCATTTCAGTTTTTAGAAAAGTCTTCCTTTTCCTTTTTTGATAGGTGTGCTTCTCACAATTTTCTGTTTAAAGCTAGGAGAGCCAGCCTGCAGTGTGAGGGTGGGCATTTTTGTTGTAGCACTGGATGATCATAGAGATAATTTTGTTTATTAGTTTCTGAATGTCTTGTTTTGATCAAAAGTGTGGACTTATTCTCACAATCACATGTATGTTCTGAGAATACAATTCTCAAAACCAAAACAAGACAAAAATCCTGTTCAGGTGAAGAAAAGCATCTGTAGGTTGTTCTCACTTTTATGGTTGAGGTATACAAGATGAGTACTAATATACAGGAATTTAGAAGATTTGTTGTTTTGGCTTGTTTTATAGCTTTGGGGTATGAGAACACTGTGAAGTACACACTGCACTTTTTCTGTATAAAGTAGAAAAAGTTCTGTATAAAGTATATTGCTATTTTAGGCGTAGTTTGGTTTTTTACAGTAAGTTGTATGTATCTTACTTGCTATCAATAAGGTACTGGGGCAGGAGGAGGAAACATATGTATCTGACTTTGAGGTGCCTATAGTCTGTATCCATGATGGAGTCCGTCCAGTCCTCTGCATTATAAAAAGTAAAATGTAAACAGTATCTGCAGTACACAGTAGTCACTGTTTTTTGGTGACAAGCCCAGTCACCCTACTCCTTTGCTACTTATGTTAAGTCTTTTGGATTCTTCTGATTTTGTTCCTGAATGCATGCAGTTGAAAGAGTTGAAGGTCTTGCTATTTTTATTGTCTTTAAATAGTGAGTCGCTTATTTATCAGGGAAATCAGTATATATGCAAATCCTTTTTGGGCTGGAAATAGGTGTTATTCTACTAGTATTCGCAGAGGCGTACAGGGACAGTAAGATTGCCTCTAGGAAGACATGTAAGGTGTGAAGTAAGAATCACCATTGTTGCCCTTTGCCCCCAAGGATAAGTATGATGAGCTGCTGATGATCATTGGATCCAGGCGGAGTGATCTGAATCAGAATATGGCTCTTAAAAGCCAGTATGAGCGGGCTTTGCAGGACCTGGCTGACCTGGTAGAAACAGGCCAAGAAAAAATGGCTGGTGACCAGAAAATGATTGTTTCTTCTAAGGAAGAGGTTCGATTGCTGCTTGACAAACATAAGGTAAGGAACATATTTCAAGATTAATCATGAAGGTAGGCTTGTTGTCACAGTTTAACCCCAGCCAGCAACTAAGTACCACACAGCTACTTCCTCACTTCCCCCTTCCTTCCCTGGGGAGAAGGAGAATCAGAAAGAAAAAGTAAACCTCATGGGTTGAGATATGAACAGTTTAATAATTAAAGCAGGATAAAATATAATACTAATAACACTACTCCTGATAATAATAATAGAAATAGTAAATATAATTGTAGTGGCAAGAGAAATAAACACAAGAAAAATAAATAAGTGATGCACAATACAATTGTTCACCACCTCCTGACCAATACCCAGCCTGTCCCCAAGAAGCGATCAACAGTTCCCAGACAGCTCCCCTCAGTTTATATACTGATCATGATGTTCCGTGTTATGGAATATCCCTTTGGACAGTTCAGGTCAATTGTTCTGACCATGCTCCCTCTCAGCTTCTCGTGCATCTCCTCCCTGACAGAGCATGGGAAATTAAAAAATCCTTGACTTAGGGTAAGCACCACTCATCAACAACCAAAACATCAATGTCATCAACATTATTCCAATAGTAAATCCAAAACACAGCTCTGTACCAGCCACTAAGAAGAAAAGTAACTCTAACCCAGCTGAAACCAGGACACTTGTAAAGAGCCAATTGCTAACCTTTTATTCCTAAAGATTCAGGAGCTTTTCAGAATGGTGGGCCAGACTTTATTTTAAATTGGAGTCAATGAACTGTTCTGACAGACTGAGTTTCAAATGCTTTGTTGAAGGTGAACCCAGGTAGATTGCATTTTCTTCCTTATTCTAATAAAAAGTTCCTAGTCTGGTCCTGTCATTTTCATACACAGCAATTTCATCCACCACTCCATTTATTTTCAACAGAAATTTACATTTTCTAGTAGCACCCACAAATATAACAAGGATTTTCCATGTGTTTTATTAGGCAGAATTTTTTTGGGAGTGATTATCTGATTTACGCTATTTTGTTTATGGAATCAGGGTCAGGATGGAATTTGTGTGGAAAGCATGACTGACTTCTTTCTTTGAAAAGACTATTGTCCTCTTTAAGTTATCTACTGGACTTCATGAAATGTTGTGGAGTGAAAAATTTACCTTATTCTATGTCTATAGATACTTAATTGTAATGCTTATGTCTTAAAATGTAACAACTGCACTTTCTCTTTTTTATTACCCCTCTACCCTCATGCCCAAATTTTTCAGGAATACTTTCAAGGCTTGGAGTCTCACATGATCCTAACAGAAACACTTTTCAGAAAGATGAGTAGCTATGCTCTCTTAAAGGAAACTCAGTCACATTCAGAACTAATGACACAAGCTTCAGCTGTATTAAAGCTGGCTCATAAACGAGGTGTGGAGCTGGAATACATTCTAGAGGTGAGAATTTCTGTGGTCTTTTCTGTACTGCCATTGTGATCAACCACCAGGATATACTATGTCAATTTCCTGTGCTTGGACAGAATTGATGGACATCAGTCTCTTTTGTCATGCACACAGGGCACTGATAGACTATGTGCAATCTTTTCTATTTAACTGTTGTGCCCTTCAGGTGACACAAGTTGTTTTCATCTAAGTTTTAAGAGCTACTTAGCTTTAGCTGGTAGGGAGAGCATAACAGTTTTAGCCATTTTTATGTATCCAGTTTTATTCTAACCAAAAGTTGAGCTTTGTATAGGGATCGTATCTTATTACAGGTTCACTGGACATCTGTACTGTTATTTCTGTACTTTCACAACCATGCAGCTATAGGATTTCAGATCAAAAATACAAATAATAAAAATTCTACATACCCAGATTTACCATATATGTGGATAATTTGTTCTTGTAGACCTGGATGCATCTAGATGAAGATTACCAGGAACTTACCAGACAACTGGAGTCTGTTGAAGGAAACATCCCCGCTGTTGGTTTGGTGGAAGAGACAGAGGACAGGCTTACAGACCGGATTACACTTTTTCAGGTTGGTGCTTTTT